>JASPKZ010006856.1:0-385000 GCA_030220185.1 Diploptera punctata
TTCTATCTTTTCATTCTTATTATTATTATTCTTATTATTATCTAATTCTTATATTTTATTCTTATTCAATATTATTATTATTCTTATATTTTGTTATATTCTTATTATTGTTGTAATTATTATTGTTCTTCAGTCTTATTAATTGTACTTATTCATTATTATTCTTATTATTATTCCCATAATTATAATAATTTTATTATTCTTATTTTATTATTTTATTATTTATCTTATTATTATTATTTTTATTCCTAATATTATTGATTATTCTTCTTATTATTATTATTCTTATTTTATTCTTATTCTTATTATTATTATTCTTATTATCGTTCTTATTCTTATTATTGTATAATGATTATTAAATTCTTATTCTTATTATTATAATTATTATTATATTCTTCGCTTTTTGTTCTATTATATTCCCATTAATTATAATTATTATTATTAATTCTTATTATTATTATTCTTCTCCTTATTATTATTAAATTATATTGTTCTGAATCTTATTATTATTCTTATTATTGTTTATTCTTATTATTATTCTTATTATTTTCTCATTAGTATTAATTATTCTCTCATTATTTTATTCTTATTATTATTATTCTTATATTATTCTTATTATTATTCTCATTATTAATCTTATTATTATTCTTATTATTATTCTCATTATTATTATTTTTATTATTCTTATTGTTATTATTGTTCTTATTCTTATTATTTTTTTATTATTATTATTATTCTTATTATTATTATTCTTATTATTATTATTATTATTATTATTATTATTATTATTATTATTATTATTATTATTATTATTATTATTATATTATTATTCTCATCTTATTATTATTCTCATTATTATTATTCTCATTATTAATTATTCTCATTATTATTATTCTCATTATTATTCTTATTATTCTTATTATTATTATTATTCTTATGATTATTCTTATTATTATTATTCTTATTGTTCTTCTTATTCTTATTGTTATTCTTCTTATTATTCTTATTATTATTATTATTCTTATTCTTTTTCGTATTATTATTCTTTTTCTATTATTATTATTCTTATTAATTTCTTATTATTATTCTTTTTCTTATTATTATTCTTATTATTATTCTTATTATTATTCTTATTATTATTCTTATTATTATTATTATTATTATTAGTCTTATTATTAGTATTATTATTATTCTTATTATTATTTATTCTATATTCTTTTTCGTATTATTATTCTTTTCTATTATTAATTATTCTTATTAATATTCTTATTTCTTATTATTATTCTTATTCTTGATTATTATTAATTCTTATTATTATTCTTCTTCTTATTAATTCTTATTATTATTATTATTGTTCTTATTATTATTGTTCTTATTATTCATTATTATTATTATTATTATTATTATTATTATTATTATTATTATTACTACTATTCTTATTATTATTATTACTATTGTTATTATTATAATTCTTATTATAATTCTTCTATTATTATTCTCTTTCTTATTATTCTTCTTATAATTTGTTATTATTCTTATATTGTTAATATTCTTATTATTATTTCTTATTCTTTCTTATTATTATTCTTATTATTACTTTCATTATATATTTATTATTATTATTATTATGATATATAATATTATTATTATTATTCTTATTCTTATTATTCTTCTTATTATTATTATTCTTATTATTATTCTTATTATTCTTCTTATTATTCTTATTATTATTATTATTTATTATTATTATTATTATTATTATTATTATTATTATTATATTATTATTATTATTATTATTATTCTAATTATTATTCCTATTATTATAATTCTTATTAATCTTCTTATTATATTCTTATTATTCTTATTATTATTCTTATTCTTGTTATTATTGTTATTTTTATTCTTATTATTATTATTCTTATTATTCTTTTTATTATTGTTATTATTATTATTATATATATATTAAGTTTGGAAATTCAACGAAAACTTATGCCAATGAAAATTGATTTCTTGAGGAGAGCAGCAAGATGTTTAAAATTAGAAAAAATAAGAAATACTGTCATACGAGACAAAATAAATATTAGATATTCAATAGTACATTATATAGGATACAAGCAATTAAATTGGTATGAAGATGTACAACGAATGCAAGAAGGAAGGTTACCCAGAAAAATATTGAAATGGTGTCCACCTGGAAGAAGAAGGAAAGGAAAACCTCAAACCTTATGGATGCAAGAAATAAGAACTGGAATGAGAACAAGAGGACTGGAGGACATGGAGTAGACAAATAGAGATGAGTGGAGAAGGAAAATAAAACTTTAGACACAGAAAGATGTGTAAACATTGAAACACCTAATTAAATAAAATTATTATTATTAATAGAGGAAGAGCTTGTTAGTGGCCAGGGCACAAAATGGGCTGTGATGCTAACTATGACAATTATTTATAATGTTCAGAGTCTGGAGTTTCTATGAAAGCATAGTTGTGTTCAAGTGTAATGTAGGTGTAATAAATGATAGCGAAAGTGAATGAATGCTGGAAACTCAACACACATAAGACACTGAAATATAATAGATTCTTTATCAAGTCAGACTTTACAGTAATGAGAAAGTAGATTTTCTTGCATAAAAAAATAATGAATGAAAAGAAAGGGAATAAAAATACAATAAAGTCCGTCAAAACCTCTGCACACAGAAATAAGACAAATTAAAACCAAATTCAATCAAAGAGAACAAAACAAAATATATACAGCAATCTTAGGCGAGTAAGTGGACATGACTTTCTTGTGCCTCATTTACACAAAATAAGTATACACATACTGCATCATCTCCAAAGTAAAAACACAGATCACCTAGTTTCCAAAAAAATTTAACCATGATCTATAAGAAAAAATATCACTGCACTATATCTGACAGCCAGGAAGCTAATGGGACAATTGGCCTATGCAAACTGTTAGAAGAAGACAAAGTATGAAGATATGTGGATAAACAGATACAGTAAACAAAAACCAAATTACTTTTGTAGAATTTGATTATATATATAATAATTTGGCCAGAAAAAAGTATGAAAAATAGAAAAAAAAAGACCAAAAGTTCAGATATAAATAACCTAAGAGAGGCAGTGTGAACATAATATAGTTAAATATGGGAAATAACATTATGAGGTTCTTAATTCATTAATTGACGAGCATTCTTACATCTTACCTCATAGTTTGTTTTCTTAAACATGGGAACTGCAGTTTTCAAGTGAACCATATCTCTCATTTTCACTGACATTATATATATATATATATATATGAATATGAAACTTTTCTTGGGTTTTCCACGTCTTGGATTCAAGTTCGGCCTCTGGCCAATGATTCCAACATTTCGGCATGATCCCACATACCATTATCGAGGAATGATAAGTTCGAGTTGCAGGTTTAAGTCTTGTATAATAAAATACATAGAGTTTTCACTGTGGTCCGATTCTGAAGACGTACACCCATCCAAGGTTTCTTATGTAGTTAAATACCTTCAGTTTTCAGTGTGGTCCGTTTCCGAAGCCGTACACCCATCCAAGGTTTAGTTCTTATGTAGTTAAACATTTTCAGTTTTCAGTGTGGTCCGTTTCGGAAGCTGTACACCCATCCAAGTATCGACCACACTTCATGTTGCCCAACTGTTGTTTTCTTCATATCTTCTTCGCTGTTCTGGGGATGACATAGTGGGCAGCGAGAGCAGTTTTCCACGTAGATGGTAATCTTTGGGCATCATCTCGGGTGTTAATGGAATGTGGCCTTTTCTCAATCTCTATTGCTTCTCTGTAGATTCTTGATTTTTCATTATCTGTTTTAGCCAACGTTCTAGTTCCTGTGAGGTTGATCTTGTGACCCCTCTGTTTCATATGTTGCACCAGAGTTGAAGTAGGTTCTTGATGATTTATTGCAGCCTTATGTTCTTGTATTTTGGAATATATTAAACAGTACCAACTAAATTGGAAACACCATCTTGAAAGAATGAGTTTAAATCGGATACCCAAAGCTGTTTATAATTATATACCAAGACGACGAAGATCACTGGGCTGTCCTATGAAATGCTGGAGGGAAAATTTTCTATAGGATCGTAACAGGCCTTGGCCTAATACTTGGAAGGAAGAAGATGTTCTTGTATTTGCAGGAAATTCGTCTGTTGGTACGTCCTACATATGTTTGTTCGCATGAGGTGCAAAATATATATATATATATATTGAGTCATAATGTTGGTTGAAAATGAGAGAGATGGTTCTCTTGAAAACTGCATTTACCATGTTTAAGAAAATAAACTATGAGGTAAGATGTAAAAATGACTCAATATATGAATAAATTATGGATTGAGCTAAGATAGCCAATAAATATGGATCACTTTAATTCTAATGAGGTAGAGAATCCAAAAATTAAGGTAATTTTCCAAAGTACTGGAATTTAACCTTATCTAACTTATTAAAATACAAAAATGTTGGTAATGTAGTTGTCTACACCAAATGAATTTTTCTTTTATGGGGAATTATTCCTGTGTTGTCCATTGATTTGGAATTTAGGTTAATGGACTATTTTAGTGCAACAATATCATTTATCACCCACCATATCTTAAAAATTAACTTAACTCTGCCTTCCAGGTACCCCAAGCTCAGAAGTGAGTTACAGTTCCTCCAATGCCAAGAGAAAATCCCAGAAATGCCATAAAACAACAACCTAGTTACATATAAAAAAACTTGAAAACATGAGATGAAAAAGACAATTTAATTTAAGATAATAACAATCAAATTAGTTTATAACCTGTGGCTTCAATACTAATAAAATTCATATCAAATTCTGTTCAGGTGAATAGCCATAAGATAAAAACCTACAGTATGTACCTTTTTGGCAGATGCCATCATCTTCAACTGTGTTAAAATATTAAATTAAAAAAATTATCTGGAGGCCTTTCAGAAGTTAACTTCCATCATCAGCAGGGTGCATATCTTTTGAGATAATTCAATTTAGCAGACTAAATGCTCTCTTCTAGGAAAACCTCTCTAACCCACTGATACTATTGAACCCAGAGGGTCAAGGCCACACTAACATGTGTTCTTCAGACATCCCTACTCTGAATTTTTTTTTCAATCAACTAAAATAAACTCCATGGTGCAACAGGCCCAGAAGACACTTGGCCTACCAGCTGACCTCACATCTACATGCATTAATCACAGAGGTAGACCATCATCCTGCCAGTATAGGGGATGAGATGTGGTTATGCCTGGTTTTCTCAACCTGGAGCTGCTACTTATTGTAGCTACCCAAATTCCTCATGATGCTAGGTGGGCGCCACTCCCCTACTAGCCGAAATCCCATGAAAAAATGTCTTCTGCCATCGAGACCTGAACCAGTGCAAATCCTATATCCAAGGCATCTTGCCTTAACCACTCGGCTATGGCATAGGACAATCTTTTTCAATCATTCTGCAAAAATTCACTTCCCTCAAATCATGATTAATTAATTCCTCCATCTCATTTTTGGCATACCTATTGGGTGCTTTTTCTTTGGTTTACTTATAAAATCTACCTGCCATCCTAAAACCTTTCATAGTTAGAGGAAGAGAGGGAGATAGATAGAAAATCTATTTCAATAAACCAATATTAGGCATAGAATTTGTCGAATAAAATATACAATAAAACAATTTATAATAGACAAGACAATATAAAACATTAATAAATGTAACTGACTCTACATAGTGGGTTGCCATCAATGCAGTAACTATAGCTGCCCTGAATTCAAAGAAGACAAATTTCTGTAATCCAAAGGGAATGAACTAAAATTTTTCTTACAAAATGCATCTTTATTGGGTCATATTACATTTATAACTATATAAATATTAACATTATTCCTGGTACTTTAACTATGATATGAGAAATTAAATTCAAAATTATGTATATTTTTCAAAACACAGTAGGCAAACAACATACATCGACAAAACAGCAATAAAATCCAACTGGACAAAAGTAGTCTGCAATGAGTTCTTCTGCAAGTTCCACAAAATAAGCTATCACGTCTCTTTTGTAAAATCAAGAGTTACTAGATGAAGATGTCAGTCCTACAGGACTGAGTATGTGCATAATAAACTATTAATAAAGACTTAATCAAGTTAACCTACTTCATAGAGGACATAAGAACCCAATTCTATCTACAATCCACAGAACCAGAAATTCATAAGCATCAGAAATAGGAAGAAGAAGGAAATAGACGTAGATTTCTACACCACAACTGCCATGCTGGACGACAGATGGACCACAGAGTGCAACCCCCAGAGACACGTCACAACACGACTCGCAGTGCATGGATTTCATAACAAGGTGTGTATAAACAAGAAGTTCCACGAGCCGACCAAAGAATGCAGGTGTGTGTTGTGTGGACAAAGATGTAGAAAATACCACATCATAACATGTGAGAAAAGAACAAAAACTATTACAGACTACAGTAAAGACTAAACAACCACTAATGCTCAACCTGAGTGCACATTTCTTATTATTATTATAATAATAAAGACTTAATTTCAAAATAATATTTAGCAACTTTAATCAAAAAAAAAGTTCTTACTTAAATTATTAGACAGTTAATATCAGAATCTTAGCCTAAACAATAATACTTGAACAGAAATGAGGACAGTGAATGTTGAAATAAAGCGGTTAGATTTAAGATCAAAGTCATTCAATACTATGTTCATAAACATTCATCCTAATTATTTTATACAGTAAAATATTTTAAACGTGATAATTTACTATAAGATGTCGCTCCTTTATGCCCAAACAAACTGTGATCTTATTACTAGAGTCAGGAAATTTATGTAATAAAAGATTGCAATAGAGATAGTATATATTATTCAACTGTTTATGTATGAAACAAAGATAAAAGACGGACAGAAGTCTTATATCACATTTTACTATGCTGCAATCTTATCTTTTAGTGCATAAAAATCCTAACAATGTTTATTACATAGGAAAAATATAAAGTTAGGATGTCCAATTTTTTTGTTAGCTTTTTAATTAAATGATGATAATAATTATAATAAAAATAACTGTAATAAATTGAAGGTTTTTACTTAAGGAAGAAATATATTTTAAAGGTTGTGAAAATTCTAACTACAATATTTTATGGTAGTGGTTGAGAATTAAGGAATGCTGTTTAACTTAAGGGAGATATTTATTGGATTTGATTTTATTTTAAGTTATGGAAATTATCTAACATGTTCTAGACAGTTATGAGGAGATATATTTTTACTTTGACTTTTCTCGGTTTGATTTTTACTATTTAAAATTTATGGGAATCTCTAACATGTCATAGGTAGCTTTCGAATGATGATGATAAAACCAGCCTCATGATCTTGTGGTCAGAGCTTCTGACTACAGTTCACGAGGTCCTGAGTTCTATTCCCACTCAGACCACAAACATTTTTCCATGAAAAGAATTATTTTTGTGGTCACCCATTGTGTGAAATTTAGGTTAAGTTTAAGATTCTCTTGATGCTTTGTTATCATAAGTAATGCCACGAGTGATTTCCAAATTATCGATAAATTCACGACTCACGAAGTGAGGAGTGAATTTATCTAGAGAATTTGGAAATCAAGAGTGGCATTTGTTAGGACTATTTAACGAATAAAATAAAGCTGTTTACTCACAAATCATTATTTAACTACAGTTATTTAAAAATATTTTTATATTTAAAGTAAACGGTGATGTTTGAAAACTAATGAGAAACGATAGGTAGCCTACGCTTCTACTGCTTCTTTTGTTTATCACTGCAAACCAGATCATACTATTTATTGCCAAAGGAACGCAATATTGTAAGAATGCTCTCTAGTGGAGAAAAAATGAAACACATCAATCTGTATATTAATTCATTTTTGATGTCGTATACATTTAAGAAAGTGCAAACAGTGGTTTCTTTTTTTGGTGGTATAATCAATTGCTACAAATGTTGACATGTAAGCACTATTATATATAATCTGGTAGCCGTATTTGTTATAGGCTCAGTCACTGCAAAATAACGGTCAGACCTGTTCAGAATATTAAAAAGGAGGAGCTTTGCTTAATATATGATAATCCTAACGTTGATAATTATTTCGTGAAACACGTCTCTGATTGGTTGTAATACAGAAATCATTGAAACGTGATTGGTCATTGACTCCCATTTGGGGCATGAGTTAAATAGTCAATATTTTATCATCCATCATATCATCAGAATAATGTAATTCTGCTCCCAGGTGCTCTAACCTCAGAATTGGGTTACAATTCCATCAATGTTGGTAAAGAATGCCAGAAATATCAAAGGAAATTTGGTGGCATTGTACAAAAGTTTATAATGTATTTAAATTTGCAAAGTTAGGGTCACAAGGGCTTCTCTTCCACTCAAGGGAAAAAAGTATTATATTAATAATAAATTTAAATTTAACACCTCATCTCATAATTGTAGATTGCTCGAAGACTAGTTTCAATACTTCTGTGAACCATATTCAGCTCTATCTAATGGTTAGATAGAGCTTAAGATGGTACACAAAATTATCAAAACTAGTCTTCGAGAAATCTACAATTATGAGGTGAGGTGTTAAATCCAACTCTATTATTAATTAAAATAAACCTCATAGTGTAACTTCCTTCAAATGTTAACGAAAAATATTAGATATTAAAAAATTAAATAAAATCATATAATTTTAAGTAAATATTTATAAATATTAAACTGAAATTAAAATGAATCAAATTAATGTTATTAGAAAAACAAAATTTCAAAAACTGACAATCAGCTGAAAATACAAACACAATAGTAATAAGTTTTATTTTAGGAAGTAATATTTTGAGGTTCTTTTAATTAAATTATATTATTGACATCCAAGGTTTACAACATAAATCCAACCAGTCTGGCCATGATGTTGAGGATGATTAGAAGATTAATCGAAACATTTTCAAGAACACATCAACATTAATATTGAGGTAAGATTTCACAGACTCAAAATAATTTAATTAATTATATACAAGACAGGACCACAGCGGCAATAAATTCGATGTTCGACATCCCCAAGCTTGAGAGACTGTCCCTGCCAACGGCGATGGCACTGTTCCAACTCAAGGTAGCACCAGCGGCCACATACGGTATTCAGATAATTTGGATTCACCTAACAGCGAAAAACCTCAAGAAATTGGAGAATGTCAAAGCCAGATATCTCAAGAGGGCCTTGTCACTCTCAAAGTATACAAGAAACAGCTATGCCTACAGAATAGCACATGAATCCTACTTCATTGAGGACATCAAGCTTCGCTTCAATCTACCAGAAACCCAGGCATATAAAGATGCCATCAAAGAGAGACAAAACAAAGCCAATGCAATACCGATGGAAATAATGGACACAGAAACGATGAAAACCGATGTGTGGAAAGGACCGAACTTCCAACTTCGCCACCTATACACACGCTTCGCCGCACATGGTTTCCACTGGAAAATATGTCAGAATCCGTCATACCACGACCCCAAGGAGGACTGCAGATGTAAGCTTTGCGACGAGCCATGCTCCAGGTACCACCTAATGAAATGCCAAAGCAGAACTCAGCCTCTCAACAAAATTACAAAAGACTGGTGAAAACTCTAAATGTACACATTGTGTTTAATAAAATCAATTTAAAAATAATTTAATTAAACAAAAGTAAGATGTTTATATTTTAAGGTTTAAGACTAATCAGTATTAGTTGGCTTAAGTAAATATTAGTAGGTGTTGTATGTTAAACCGAAACAGCATAAAGAAGCAACATCTTCTAGTAAAGTACCCAAATATCTAGGCCTACACATTTAAGTAAATTAATTATACAAAAAAAAATTGCTACACCTACCTTTACCAGAATAATCTTCTGTACCAGATGGCTTGCATTTTAATTTTTCAGTTGAAAAAAATTCTCAACTCCATGCTCTGTCCAAACATACAGGCCCACCTACAAAAATAAAGTAAATATAGAAACAGTAATGCTATAGAACATAATACCATGCATCCCACTCCCTTCTGGACCTACATGCATGCACGGAGTGGTCAATTCATAACCTCATGCTGCATGAATCCTGAAATGTATCACTAGTTACTAACCATAATGATAGTTATCACTTGTTGCCAACATGTCTATTTTTTTAACCTTCTGTCAAGCACAATATTCTGACCTTCGAGTTAGGATGCAATGTGCCTGATCAGAACACGCTTAAAAAAAATGTATTTAACACACTGTTTGCCAAATCGAAGAAATGTTATTGTTAGGGATGTCCAATAGATATAATATTCAAAATTTGCTGCTAGAAAACTTTTTGCTGGACATAATATTGATTAACCAAATTTTAAGAAAATTTGTGACAAGCCTCCAAACAACATGATATAAAAGTTAGGTTCAGTTCAAATATACTTGAAAGTAGTTCACATTATCAGCATATAGTCTATGTTTTTAGCAAAATTTTTCAATAATATAACATTATTTAGTCTAAATAAATTAAATAAATAATTTTCTTTTTGCAAATATTTTCAAAATACACATCTTCAATAATGTAACAACTTTGGGTGCAATCTTTTCTGAACAAAATATTTACAACCCAATGTAGTAATAGTGGAGAGCATACTGAGTGGGATGGTTGTTTACAGCAGGTAAAAAGAAACAGCTACTTGGATGCCCAGTCATCAACACAAACTGATGGCAGTGGAATGAGACAAATTGACAACCTGTGCCTCTCAGATCAGATGCGCCCAACGGAAGGTTAAGTAAAATTTTATTACTTCACCTAATTCTTCTTATTCTTACACAGGTTTTAGAACTTTCTTCTTCAGTTCCATCCTCAGTATTTTCATGACTGATGTTATGTTGTCTTGAAGAGCCGCCTCCTGCTCCTTCTGTTGGCAGACTGAAGAACCTTGAAATCAAATCATTTTCCCCAGGAATTTCAAAGTTCATTAATTTCTCCTTTCCATTTTTTTCATGTAGATTTTTTCCCAAACAGTGAATTTTTTGGGTTTTATATTTGTTTTAATAATTTTCCCTTTCTTTTTTTTTTTCTCAATAAGATGATGTTTTAGCCTTGTATGGGCTGCTACTGCAGATTTTTCTACTTCCCCATTCTTGACATTCCTGAGATGTTCTTTCACTCTGGGTTTCAAACTTCTCTTTGTTTTCCCTAAGTAGACTTTCTCACATTCTCTACATTTAATCTGACAAGTCTCTGATTTGTTTTCTTCGTCTATTTTCACATTTTTGTTGCATCCAATTAATCTAATGATGCTGAAGTCATTTTTTGATACCGATCGCATGTTGAAATTTAGAAAATTTGAAACTTAAAGTGCTTCAATGGATTACTAACAATTTTCTTGATTAAATGTTTTCTTTTTTAGTCTTCATTAATAAATTTCTGTCTTTTGAACTTATTTATTTTCTTGTGTATCATGCTCTCTTAAAATCCATTATTTGTAGCCATTTTGTTAACATGTTCTTTTTCTTTTTCATATTTTCTCTGTTTATGTGTATGTTCACTAACCTATGCGACAAGCTATTTGTGAGACTATATGATTAAAACCTGAAGCATTTATTAGTTATCTACATGTGTCTTCTTTCTGTATGTATCAAGTTCTACTTTTTTTTTTTCTACATTCCTTCTTAAATGTAGATTTAAAAATGGTATTTCTCTATTAATTTCCGTTTCCAATTCATAGTGAATTTTATAGTTTGACTTTGAATATTCAATATTTTCAAAGCCATATGTTTATGATTATCTATGGCAATTATGTCAACATATCTACATCAGAATTAGAAAATTAAATTATGTCCACTAATTATCTTGTGTTCGAAATTCCCCATGAGATTAACTCTCTAAGTTTTAGGAGTGATGCATGTAATTGTGAAGTAAGTTCAATTTTTTTGTTGACTGTTACCAGGTTGTCTTTTATGATATTTCTGACTTTCTCTCCTGGCATTGGCATAATTGTAATCTATTTCATAGGTTGGTGCACCTGAAAGGCAGAGTTACATTATCCCAATATGATGGGTTATAAATGACTATTTAACTCATGCCCCAAATGGGAGTCAATGACCAATCACGTTTCAATGATTTTTTATTTACAACCAATCATAGTCGTATTTCACCTAGAATTACCAACTAAAGTTTATCATAATAAAGAAAGCACCTCCTTTTTAACATTGTGAATAGGTCATAGCATTATTTTGCAGTGACTAACTCTCCAAGAAATATGGCTGCTAGATTGTATACATAGTGCATGAATGTCAACACATAGCGCATGCGGCAGTTAATATAAACATTTGTAGCAATTGAGTATACACCAAAAAAAAAAAAACAAAAACACTGTTTGCACTTTCTTAAATGTCTCAAATGGTAGCAAATTTGCATTAATTCAGGGCAACTTGAAGCCAAAATACTATGTGGATATATCCACAATTTATCATCTCAATACATAGACGCATAAAAAAAAGAAACCATCTTACTACCATTAGGCTAGGGTTAAATGAAACACAACCCTATATCGATAGCCACAAAGGAATTAGACTGCCAAGATTACCCAATGGGTAACAGTATGCAGAGCACTGGACGGTGCCAAGTCGCCGTCACCATCAGCAGCACATCAAAGAACATCAGAAATGAATTAATATACAGTTTGATGTGTTTCATTTTTCCTCCACTAGAGTGCATTCTTACAATATTGCATTCATTTGGCAATAAATAATATCTGGTTACAGTGATGAACAAAAGAAGCAAATGAAGCGCACCAATCTTTTCTCATTTGTTTTCAAACATCGTTGTTTACATTAAATATATAAATATTTTAAAATAACTATATTTAAATAATGATTTGTGAGCAAATAGCTTAATTTTATTCGTTAAATAGTCCTAACAAATGCCACTCTTGATTACCAAATTCTCTAGACAAATTCACTCCTCACTTCATGAGTCATACATTTATCAATAATTTCGAAATCACTCGTGGCATTACTTATGATAATGAAGTACCAGTCCTTAACCTAAATTCCAGACCATGAGCAACCACAGGAATAATTCACTGTAAGGAAAATTTCTTGTGATTTAAATGGGAATCAAACCTTCAAACTCATGAAATGTAGTCAGAAACGCTGATCACTAGCCGATGAGGCTGGTCTATAATAGTTAAAATATTAATACTGACAGCATGAATCAAAATTTCATAATGGCGACTATGTATTCCATTCTTTTTTAATAGTACTGCCATGGTTAGAATGAAATAGTTCATTTGAACAAAATTGTTGGTTGACAGCAAGTAAATAGTTATTGGGCTCAACTGCACTTCTACTAGCGCTTGATTTTTCAGTTATATTATTGTAAACTATAGCTCTTCTTCTGTATTTACTAACATTATTTCATATTTTAAATTTTTTCAAACAATTTTTATAACATTATTAGACAATTTTGAAGTATTTATTTAAATATGCAAATCACAATATTTATGCCACTGTTAGCCAACATTGTGATGCTAACTGATATTTTCTCCACAGAATATAATAATCATCATCATCATGAACAAATTCGTTTTAGGCCATGTGGCCTGTACGGTAAACCTAGCAAAGATGGTCTTGATCTTTCCACCGATGTTTTGGTCTTCCTTGGTCCCTATGTCCAGTTGGGGTATATTGGAATACCAATTTTGGAAGTCTATTTCTTGCCATTCTCCTCAGATGATTTTTCCATTCTTGTTGGTATCTTTGTATATCTTCATTTAAACTTGTACAAAGAATATAATAATAATAATAATAATGCTTTTTTTAGCTGGCAGAGTTAAGGCCTTCTCTTCCACTCAACCAGCAAATAGTAAAATTATACAAAAATTACATACGTATTATAATTTCAAGATATTAAAATACAGACTAAACAAAATACAATGATGATGTGATCTAATACTAGCTAATACTAACAAAAACATAGAATATAATAAAATTTAAATTATGTAAAATAAAGTAAGTAGCTTCCTAGATGATTATTAATGGAATGCTATATATAGTTGTTATGCAGTTAATGTTTTCATTGTGTCGAACTTAAGACATCAGTTAATTTGGATTTAAATAATGATAGCGATTGACAGTCCCTGACATGACTGGGAAGTGTGTTCCATGCTCTAGTCATAGATATTGTGTAAGATTCAGAGTATAAACAGGTCCTGTGTTGTGGTATCAAAAGTAAAGAAGAGTCTTGTGATCTTGTTCCTAAATTGTGATGAGCCGATAAATTTTGAAAACGTGTTGTTAAATAACTTAGTAAATATGTGTGCACAATTTGGAATAGTAAGGTATGTGAATGTAAAGTTGTTCTATCATTTAGGCATAGCCATGATAAGGCCTGAAATGAAGGAGACATGTGGTCATAACAACAGAGGTTGAAGATAAATCAAATGCACGCATTATGAGCACGCTGTAGTCTGTCAGATAGATCAGTTGTCAGATTATATTAGTCTGTGATTTTTCTATCGCTGCTTTGGGTCGTCACTGGTTGGATCAGCGTTAGGGAGTGATAAGTAAGTGTACACCCATTTTAATAAACGTTTGGTAATTTTAATATTATTAATATTTTTTTAAACATAGATTTGGGGATTTATTGCAAATATTGGCCATTTAATTTTCATAGCGACGGAGAGTAATCACGGATGATAATCAATGTGGTTCGATTGTGGGTTATCGCTGGCTCTATAAACTCTGGCACATGCGCACTGTTGTTCTATAGGACTTTGAAAATATTTCACGCTAGTTTAAGTGCAGTTTTCCCTTTTATTATATCATCCTAAAAAAAGGAGGGATTCTAGTACAAAATGCAGTCTATATGGCTGAAATAGCAATGATGACCAACTCTGAAGCCGTGCATATCTCCACACGGACCAATAGTTGAACTTATTGAGAGTTATTTGTTGCCAACATATGTAATTATGTTTATGCTATATCACAATGCTTAGAGACATTATTGACGATTTAGTCCCATAGTTTAGTGAGGACAATTGGACAGGTTAATGTTAAGAATGTATCTAGATGGAAATTCCAACAATAGTGAGTAATGTTAATCTGCTAAGGAGATTACGAGTATTTGAGAATAAAGTTCTTAGGAAAATTTTAGGACCAAAAATGAACGAACAGACAGGCGAATGGAAAAGACTTTCATAACAGCGAACTACATGGTCTTTATAGGGAGCCATATATAACAACATTTAAGTCTCGTAGACTGCGAAGGCAGGACATGTGGCATGAATGGGGAATGAAAGAGGTGCATGGAAGCTTCTTGTAGGAAACCCTGAGGGGAAAACGCCATGTTGGTAGACCAAAAATGAGATGGGAGAATAACATTAACTATGATTTGAGTGAAGGAGATTATACAGGGGATGATTGGAAAACATTAGCTCAGAAGAGGGATGTATGGAGAGCTTATGTCCACACGGCCATGAACCTCCAGGTTCGATAGTGCCAGTGAGTGAGTTAGTTCATGTTAATCTGCTGTCTAGAGCCATCTATAGCAATTTTAATTTTTTTAATAACAATGAGAAAACCGCTTGAGTGTGCAGCGATTCTTTATTTTTTGTTTTAGCAAATTTTTAATTTATTGGCTATTTTGTTTTCTCTATGTAAACAGCCATCAGAGGGTATTATATTGATCAATGCAGCCATGTTGCAATGATATTTCTAAATTATGTTCACACAAACTTTTGATTCAATTTTAAGACATTTTGAAGATTTAAAGAAATATCGGCTCAACTGCACTTCTACTAGTGCTTGATTTTTCAGTTTATTGTTATAAACCATAGCTCTTCTTCTGTATTTACTAACATTATTTAATATTTTTAAACTTTTTCAAACAGTTTTTGCAACATTATTAGACAATTTTGAAGTATTTATTTAAATATGCAAATCACAATATTAAGACACTGTTAGAAAATATTGTGATGCTAACTGCTATTTTCTCCACAGAGTATATTACTTAGTCTATGATTTTTCTATCACTGTTTTGGGTTACCGCTGGTTGGATCAGCGTTAGGGAGTGATAAGTAAGTGTACACCCATTTTTAATAAACATTTGGTAATAATATTTTTTTAAACATAGATTTGGGGATTTATTGCAAATATTGGTCATTTAAATTTCATAGTGACAGAGAGTAATCGAGGATGATAATCGATATGTGGGTTATTGCTGGCTCTATGAACTCTGGCGCATGCGCACTGTTGTTCTATAGGACTTTGAAAATATTTCATGTTAGTTTAAGTGCAGTTTTTCCAAAACATCTTTTAAGGTAATTATTTTACATCAAAATTTCTGGATTTTTTTATTTTGTTAAAAATATTATGAGGTTGCTCATTATTGCCAGTGTCCCTGTTTATAAGCTTATTAATCTGAAGAAATGAATATTGTTGTAACATGTCAATAACAATCTGTGATGTGTTCTAATCCAAATGAACTTAAAAAATTAAATGACAAATTGAGATAGAAATAACCTAAAAAAGTAATTAACAATACTTAACTTTGGAATACTGCTACAAATTATCATGTAGAACTTACGGGAATATGTTAAAACATAAGGCTATTTTATGCCTGGAGTCCACCTATACTCATTTTATTTCGTTATGTGAGAAAATGGGAAAGTTAGTGTACACCAGATTAAATTACAGTTTATTGGGCAATCTAGCACAACATAAAAAAAGTTGACTATTCTGTTTGAACACTGACTAACATAGATGGAGTCTTGGCAAATAATCCCTAATTAAAAAACTAATAACATACGTTTTAAACTTAAAAAAATGTCTATCTAAAATAACTCATCCTAATTTACATTCGTCCGTTTTGCACAGCAATTATTGTTTAGTGTTACTTAAATATTCATAGACTGCTATTTGCATTAGCAGCCATATAAAATAGACGTAATTTCTTCCTTAGATGTTAAAGCGTCTATAAAAACTATATTGATGCTTGAATGTACAACATTTATTAAACTTACATGACAAATCAGCCAACGCCCATTTTTCCAACCAATGAGAATCAACCACGGGTTCCATAGCCCTTTTCTTTCCATCCCAGTGCAGGCGTTTAAGACAATGGCTCACGTATTACAGCTTAAAAATAAAAACAAAAAATCAACAAATTAGCAATAATTTCTTAATAAAATTACTGACCAAAAAGAAACCCACCATTGACAAAAAAAAAGTTTAGGAATGGAAAAACTTTCCTACATATGATGCGAACAATTTTCCAAGTCAAAACCATACATAACATGTAACGCGACTTTTAAAATGCCTCATAATTACTGACAAATTTTAGAAAAACAAAGTAAATTTAAAAGAATATGTTACAGTTTGACAAATGTCACTAAAAAAAATTAATCACGGAGCAAACTTACGCAACTTCCAGGTCCTACGATTCGTGTAGCTCAAATGACGAAAATTTAAAATGGCGAAGATATTAATTATACGTCATAGTTATACCTCATAGAGAAGGGTTATCGTTGATAGAGAACAAGGATTATACATAGAGTACGGTAATTCAACCTTGCACCCGTGCTTCCACCTCCACAGCATAGAGAGAGAAACAATAACAAACTTTGAGATCTTTAATGGGTTATCGCTGATTGTATCCGTTGCATCATAATCATACAGAGCACAAGACATTTTTTTTCTCGTCTTTGTATTTCATTACGATAATATTAGAGGATAAAAAAAACTTTGCGGATTTTGATTCACAATAAAATACAAAATTACAATAATGTGATCTATTAATACACTGCCACTTCTAAAATTAATTACATAATTAATTGATTGTATTAAAATATCCTTTTGCATCAGTTATGGAGAAATTCATATTTTACGGTAATAATAATCCATCCATAGTAATTCTGCCCGAAGGCAGGCCTTTCACTGCAATCATAGCATTTTCATGCTATGCTTTGCAGGTTTGCTAGGGTATTATAGGTGTGGTAGCTTCCCGTTGCTTTCTACACCAGTGAGGGATAATGATGATGATGATGATGGCCGGATGATTTTCGGGGACCGTTCGGCCCTAAGCGTCCTGACATTTGTCTTACAGGCGAGGAAAAACCCCGAAAAAACCTCATCCAGGAGCCTGTCCCGACCGGGAATAGAACCCGGGCCCGCTGCGTGATAAGGCAGCACGCTACCTCGAGACCATAGCGGTGACGTAATAATAATAACAGTAACAATTTTTTATATACAGATTTTTTAATGTTTACACATCTTTCTGTGCCTAAAGTTTTATTTTCTTTCTCTACTCGTCTCTATCCATCCACTCCATATTCTCCAGTCCTCTTATTCTCATTCCAGTTCTTATTTCTTGCATCCACGAGTTTCGAGGTCTTCCTTTCTTTATTCTTCCAGGTGGACACCATTCCAATGTTTTTTTTTCTGGGTAACCTTTCTTCTTGCATTCGTCGTACGTGCCCATATGAATTTAATTGCTTATATCTTGTATAGTCTGTTATTGAATATATAATATAATTTTTTATCGTATGGCAGTATTTCCTATATTTTCTAATTTTGAACATCTTGCTGCTCTCCTCAAGAAATCCATTTCCATCGACATAATAATAATAACTGGGCAAGCTGAAGATGATATGCAAAATTGTATCGAAACATGTTCGACAATAAATCAATATTAATTTGAGGTAAGATGCTTCCAGTTGGTAGACCAAGAATGAGATGGGAGAATAACATTAACCATGATTTGAGGGAAGCAGATTATACAGGGAGTGACTGGAAAGCATTAGCTCAGGATAGGGATGGACGAATATAATATAATAATATTATTTATCTAATATATTAAGTATATTTGACTTCTAATAAAAAATGTTTGTATTTACAAGATAAATAATCTTTATAATAATAATAATTATGACCTTATTCATCATTGGTGTGGAGAGCTTATGTCTGCGCGACCACGAATCTACGGAAGCGATAGTGTCAGTGACATAGTTATATACCCAATCATAGTGGGCAAATCTTTCACTGCAATCATAGCATTTTCATGCTATGCTTTGTAGCTTCACTAGGAAATTATAGGTGTGGTAGCTTCCCGTTGTTTTCCACACCGGTGAAGGATGGTAATGGTAATAATGATAAGGATGATGTTATGAATACATAGTCTTTTATATAGATTTTTAATTGTTTTATAGATTATTTTAATTATTCAAGCAAAGTCTGTTGAAATAGAGTTTAGACATGATATAGTTCAGAGCAAAGTTTTGCTTAAGCTAACTGTAAACATCCCTACATTTAGTTCATTGGAATGTTAGTGAGGACAGTTAGGGTAACTAGAGGTCAAATTGAGTATATAATACTTGACAAGTGAGGGTCTCGTGTCTGTTGATGTGTGACAACCAGAGGTGTTGATGGGTGAGTAAGCTACATTTTTCTTAATATGTATTCTGCACTTTTATGATATGAATCAAGTACAATTAACATTTTTGATATTAAATTTTCAAAAAGGGATATAACATTTTTAATCATGTAGATTAGGTTAGATTTATAAATTCCACAACTCCCTCTTCTCAACCCCCCAAGGAAGTACTGTAGTTTTTAATATAGGCTTAGATTAAATTAGATTCTAATTATTTATACTTTAGTAATAAAATAGTTTAAAACAAGACTTCTTTTGTTTATTTCAACACATGTATAACTGTACATCCTCATACTAACGCTCGGCTAGATAAACGCTACCAGATTTTCCAAGTCCTGAAGGTCCTTTAAGCCTAAGAAATCCAGTTGGGTTTATAATAGATGATGATGGCCGGATGATCTTCGGGGACCGTTGGGCCCTAAGCTTCCTGACATTTGTCTTACAGGTGAGGAAAAACCCCGAGAAAACCTCACCCAGGAGCCTGTCCCGACCGGGAATCGAACCCCGGCCCGCTGCGTGACAAGGCAGCACGCTACTTCGAGACCACAGCGGTGGACATATATGCAATGGTAATTTCAGGTGTCTATTAGGTAGGAAAGTTGAAACTAGCCTAGGCTATGTATTTAAAAAGAATTTTCCTGAGAAAAATCTCATTTGCTTCATTCTTCGGAATTCGCTAATAATTAAATTAATTCATGTTTAAAACAAATTTTGTTGTTTTGAAATCGGTGTTATCCGGTGTTCAATAGTTTTGAAGGAGTAATAGTCTTATCAAATTGTAGCGATAACGCTACAATAATTGTTAAGCAACTGTGTGGGTTGTATGTTCTGGCAATATATCACAGCCAAGAAGGACTACAACTTATGATTTGGTACCGTGACTGCCGATGGTTAATAGAAACATTAAATCATACAGTTACTGGGAGAAAATATTGTAGACACCGATCCAGACAAGGGCTTTACCAAGGGAGAGTCTGCTGAATTTTAAACTCTGTCGTCTTATCCTTTGCCCAGGATGCCACTAGATTAGTTATATCAAATGTCTGTGGCACAGCAAGGAACATACAACCAACTATTTCAAGCTTGCATCTCAGACTGCCTCGTCAATACTGAACAAAACTAACTAACTTACTGGCACTATCGAACCCGTAGGTTCATGGCCGCTCGGATATAAGCTCTCCATACATCCCAATCCTGAGTTAATGTTTTCCATATAGCAGCCAAAACAACCAATAAACTAATTAATTCTATTTTCATTATATTCCTTACACAATCCAAATAATAAACAAAATTTAAATTTAAATTTTAATTTATTTCTAATTGTTTTTGATGAGGCTATGAAATCTTCTGACATGGCCTTTCCCCGAATAAATAATATAAGATTTTGACTTCTTCCACCTTCTTTAAAAGAGATTCAAGTCGAGTTTTAACTACAAATAAAAAGAAATTAGATTCCATTATTATTTTAATTTTCGCCTTCTCGACTCTAGGATTAATTTTGAGAACGCTGGTTATTACTTACTTACTTACTTACTTACTCACTGGCACTATCGAACCCGAAGGTTCATGGCCGCGCGGACATAAGCTCTCCATACATCCCTATCCTGAGCTAATGCTTTCCAATCATTCCCTGTATAATCTACTTCCCTCAAATCATAGTTAATGTTGTTCTCCCACCTCATTCTTGGCCTACCAACTGGGCGCTTACCCTCTGGCTTTCCTACAAGAAGCTTCCATGCACGTCTTTCATTCCCCATACGTGCAACATGTCCTGCCCATCGCAGTCTACGAGACTTAACTGTTCTTATTATATCTGGCTTCCTATAAAGACCATGTAGTTCATCGTTATGTAGTTTTCTCCATTCACCTGCCTGTTCATCTCTCTTTTTGGTCCAAAAATTTTCCTAAGTACTTTATTCTCAAATACTTGTAATCTCCTTTCCTCCCTTAAAGTAAGAGTCCATGTTTCGCACCCATATCATATAACTGGTAGAATAATAGTTTTATATATTTTCAGTTTAACGTTTTTTGAAAGGAGTTGTGACATCAAAAGTCTCTGCAATGCATAATAGCACGCATTTCCAGAATTGGGCCTATGTTTAATTTCTTTGTGCATCTCATTCCTATTTGTGATTATTGTTTCTAGGCATTTGAATTCATCCACTTCCTCAAAATTTCCCTCATTTGTCATTAGCTCTCCATTTCCATTATGTAATGTATTTCTACGTGTGACCATATATTTAGTTTTATTGATATTAACTTCCAGTCCTAATTTCTTAGTGTTACTCAATAGTGTGTGCGTGTTGTCCTTTAGTATCTCCTCGCTATCGGCCAATAGTACTACATCACCAGCATAAACTAACAGCTTATTAATACCATTGAGTTGTAAGCCTTCCTCATTCTCTAAAGATTTAATGGCATGCTCTAGTACAAAATTAAATAGTAGAGGAGATAGTGCATCTCCTTGCTTCAACCCATTCTGGATTTCAAAAGTGTCTGAAAACTGTTTGCCTACACGCACCCTACTCTTTGTGCTATTTAGACACATTCGTATAAGTCTAACTAACTTTTTAGGAATTCCGAACTCCAGCAGGATACTATATAACTTCTCCCTCTTAATTGAATCATATGCTTTTTTGAAGTCTACGTATAGTTGATGTACAGTACCATTATGTTCCCATTTCTTTTCTAAAATCTGTCTTATACTAAAAATCTGATCTATTGTAGAACTGTTTCTTCTAAATCCACATTGATGATCTCCTAGAATGTCATCAATATAGGGAGTAAGTCTGCTTACTAATATATTTGTTAGAATTTTGTACGAAGTTGAAAGTAATGAGATGCCCCTGTAGTTGTTGCAATCAGTTATATGTCCTTTCTTATAAATTGGTACGACAATTGATTCCTTCCATTCATCTGGAAGAGCTTCTTTTTCCCAAATCATACTAAGCAACCAGCAATATCTTGTCCATCAATTTTTCTCCCCCTGATTTTATCAGTTCTGCTGGGATCTCATCTGAACCTGATGCTTTATACATCTTCAATTTTTCAATCGCCATTTCAACCTCTAATGCACTTGGCTCTGTGACTAGCATTTCTGCTGTCTGTAAATTATCCTCCTCAATGTCCTGTTCTGTATGTACATTTAATAGCTGATTAAAGTAACTTTTCCATCTATTTAATATACTCCTGAAATCTGCAATTATATCCCCATTTTCATTCCGAATTATGTTTGTTCTAGCCTGAAACCCCTTCTTCTCTATCCTAATTCCCTGATATAATTCTCTAATGTTACTATTTTTTGCATTCATTTCAAGATCATTAATCTTCTCTCTCAAATATTCCCTCTTTTTACTCTTTAGTAACTTGGTGGTTTCCCTTATAACACTACCCAATTGCTCTAAATTTACCTCATTTGGCTTGTGTAACCATTTCATTTTTGCTAGCTTTCTTTTCTTTACAATGTCGGCACATTCCTCATCAAACCATTTCTTGTTTTGCCTCTTTTTTAAACAACCAATGCTTTCTGATGAACGCTGGTTATTAGTATTTACATTCCTTGTATAATTTACTTCCCTCAAATCATGGTTAATGTTATTCTCCCACCTCATTCTTGGTGTATCAATTGGAAGTTTTCCCTCAGATTTTCCTACAAGAAGCTCCCATACAAGTCTTTCATTCCCCATTCGTGCCACATGTCCTGCCCATCGCAGTCTATGAGACTTAACTCTTCTTATTATATCTGGCTTCCTATAAAGACCATCTACTTCACTGTTATGTAGTCTTCTCCATTCACCTGTTTGTCCATCTCTCTTTGGTCCAAAAATGTTCCTAAGAACTTTATTCTCAAATACTCATAATCTCTTTTCCTTCCTTAAAGTAAGAGTCCATGTTTCGCATCCACATAATATAACTGGTAGAATAATAGTTTTATATATTTTCAGTTTAACGATTTTTTGAAAGGAGTTGGAACATCAAAAGTCTCTGCAATGCATAATAGCACACATTTCCAGAATTGAGCCTATGTTTAATTTCTTTGTGCATCTCATTCCTATTTGTGATTATTGTCCCTAGGTATTTGAATTCAGACTGAACAATATTATAATTACACTGGTCGACAAAAATGAACTTTTTCTTTCACAAGAATAAAAATATGATATTTTAGAAGTATTTTTCACCCTGAATTTAAATATTATTTCAGTTTTTTCCTATCAGGCAAGAGTTTTCTGTGATATTCATTTACATTTTTTATAATTTTTAATAAATCCATCTAACTCTAACTCCTACTGACTTACCTAGAAAGTGGTAGATAGTGATTTTCGGGCATATTTTATGTACAATCATTTTAATTTCCATCTGAATGATTTTCAGTTTGAGCTAGGTCAGAATCAGAGTTATGAGTTAAGGTCATATCTGCATATACTGGTACAGGGAACTCTTCATATAAGGTAAAGGTTCATATGACAGGTCAAAAAAATGCTAAAATCAATTTAAAAAAAGTAGCTGTCACAAAAAAAAACTGTGTCTGATGGAAAATTCTGACTACATATCTGAATTCAGTATGAATGCACTAGATTCACTAATCAGATTTTTTGTGAAGAAAACCTTACAGACCAGTGTTATTAAAAGTGAAATATCTAGGACTTTTGTCATTATGTCCAACGTTACTATAAATATATCTATAATGTATAATGGTGCATCCCAATGTTGAGTCATAGCCTCTTCTTTGTTAGGAGTTACTAGACCAAGTTAATTTAGTTACCGTATTTGCCCATATATGTCATGAATGGTATGTGATCAACAAGAAAAGTTATTAAAATGCCACAAACAATCAAATACATAAATGAAATATTCCAGACACTGAAATAATCCATATTAATTGTAATCCATTAATTGTAAAACCATATAAAGTGTAAACTAAATATCCTGCGATATACCCACAGGGTAAAACGCAGGTTGTAAAAACTTGTTCAAATTAAAAAAAAAAAATACCTACCCGAACAAACATCTAGCAGGGAACTATGGTATTAAGGATGTTTAGATTGGTACATTTTGCTTAGAGACCTTTTTATTCAGAAGTATCTTTTACGAGCCTGAAAACCTTCAGACTTGGGAGCCACGACTTGAAGTCCTTCGCGGAGGACTTGCTCCTTGGATTTTTCCATCCTAAAAAATCAATTGATTCCGGCCGGGTTTGAACCCGCGACCCTCGGGACCAGAGGCAAGGAGTATAACCACTTGTACATCGCGGTCGATATAAAATAGTTAGGGTTATGTATTTTTACAGATTTACAATATAAACCATACCGGTATATGTGCTGTATTTAAAAAAAATATATTTAATTGCTTTTAGGTATTAATTAAAAAAGTTATGAAAACATTGAAATATATTGTTAAAAATGCTCTAGTAAGGGAGTTTTGAAACATGTTTACAATTTGTGTTTTAGATAACAATTAAAAAAATAGGACTGAAAAAACTGTTAAAACCCTTTATTTTAATAGTTTTTCAATACAGGTTTGCTTGTAACTTATATTTTTTTATTTTTCCCAAAATAAAAGTTCAAACAAAACTTTTTTTAAAATAAAAGTTAAGAGTAAAATTCAACCTCTGGATAAAGCATCAGGTTCAGAAGACTCCAGCAGAACTGATAATATTGGGGGAGAAAAACTAATGGAGAAGATATACAGGTAGCTTCACATGGTTTGGGAAAAATAGGCTCTTCCAGATGAATGGAAAGAATTATTGATTAACATTACCAATCTATAGGATGAGATAAAACTAATTGCAACAACTTCGTAGACAATTCCAACAGAATACATTAGTATTCTAGCTTCTATTAACGACTGATTATCTTAGAGGAAACAGACACGTGAATGCAAGTCAACGTCTACACTATATATACAATAATACACATCTAAACACTTCTTCTTCTTCTTCGGCTTTCCTCCACTTATAGGTTTGCCGTCTTCAGTTTCCATTTATCTCTATCATTCCAATCTCCCTCTTCCAAATTCCTATCATCCATTATTGTTCTGACATAGGTTTTCCATTTCCATCTTGGTCTGCCACGTTTATTTCTTCCAAGGGGTGACCATTGGTATATATTTTTTGGCCATCTTTTATTTTCCATTCTTTGTACATGGCCATACCATTTAAGTGTTTGATTTTCAATCCTCTTAACAACAGATGTGGTGACATTAATTTCTCTCCAAAGGAATTCATTTCTTATTTTATCCTGTCTTCTCTTTTGGAGGCTTCTTCTAAAATAATCAAATTCAACTGTTCTAATTTTATTCTTTTGTAATTCCGTCAAAGACCAAGTTTCACTTCCATATGACAAAATATTCAGTATTATGCTCTTATAAATTTTCATTTTAGTTTCCTTTGTACTATATTTTTATTCCAAATTACTCCATGTAATGTCTTAGTTGCATTTTTTGCCATTGCAATTTTAGTCTGTACATCTCTCTCACAGGTATCTAAACTTGTAATTATTGACCCACGATATTTAAAAAATTCACACTCATACATAAAAATACCACATACAGCCAAACGGACCCATGTGCAATATAAATGAAAATGTATTGCCCTTCTTTCGTAATGTCAACAAATTACATTAGTACTACTAGAGGAGAGATCTACAACTAAAGAGTTAGTTAGACTTATACGAATGTGTCTAATTTGCACAAAGAGTAGGGTGCGTGTAGGCAAACAGTTTTCGGACACTTTTGAAATCCAGAATGGATTGAAGCAAAGAGATGCACTATCTCCTCTACTATTTAATTTTGTATTAGAGCTAGCCATTAAGTCTTTAGAGAATGAGGAAGGCTTACAACTCAATGGTATTAATAAGCTGTTAGTTTATACTGATGATGTAGTATTATTGGCCGATAGCGAGGGGATACTAAAGGACAACACGCACACACTATTGAATAATACTAAGAAATTAGGACTGGAGGTATATATCAATAAAACTAAATATATGGTCACACGTAGAAATTCATTATATAATGGAAATGGACAGCTAATGACAAATGAGGGAAATTTTGAGGAAGTGGCTGAATTCAAATACCTAGGAACAATAATCACGAATAGAAATCAGATGCACAAAGAAATTAAACATAGGCTCAATTCTGGAAATGCGTGTTATTATGCATTGCAGAGACTCTTGATGTCCCAACTCCTTTAAAAAAACGTTAAACTGAAAATATATAGAACTATTATTCTACCAGTTATATTATATGGGTGCGAAACCTGGACTCTTACTTTAAGGGAGGAAAGGAGATTACAAGTATTTGAGAATAAACTACTTAGGAAAATTTTTGGACCAAAAGAGATGAACAGATAGGTGAATGGAGAAGACTACATAACAATGAACTACATGGCCTTTTAGGAAGCCAGATATGATAAGAACAGTTAAGTCTCGTAGACTGCAATGGGCAGGACATGTTGCACGTATGGGGGATGAAAGACTTGCATGGAAGCTTCTTGTAGGAAAGCCAGAAGGAAAACGCCCAATTGGAGACCAAGAATGAGGTGGGAGAATAACATTAACTATGATTTGAGGGAAGTAGATTATACAGGGAATGATTGGAAAGCATTAGCTCAGGATAGGGATGTATGGAGAGCTTATGTCTGCGCGGCCATTAACCTACGGGTTCGATAGTGCCAGTGAGTGAGTAAGTAAGTAAGAAGTAAGTAAGTAAGTAAGTAAGTAAGTATAAGATTATAAAAAATAAATGGGAATGTTATATATATTTCTTCTCATGTCGCTAAATCACGTTGTACAACAAGAATTCCTCAGATTTTTGCTTATTTTTAATATGAAAAATAGTAATTTAACGGAGGAAAGAAGATTACGAGTATTTGAGAAAGTAACATTTTTGGACCAAAGAGAGATGAACAGACAGGTGAATGGAGAAAATCTTCATAAGAATAGGCTACATGGTCTTTATAGGAATCCAGATGTAATAAGAACAGTTAAGACTCGTAGACTGCGATGAGCAGAACATGTGGCACGAATGAGAATGAAAGAGGTGGACAGAAACCTCTTTTAGGAAAACCAGAGGGAATACGCCCAGTTAGTAGACCAAGAATGAGGTGGGAGAATAACATTAACCATGATTTGAGGGAAGTATATTATATAGGGGATGATTGGAAAACATTAGATCAGGATAGGGATGTATGGAGAGCTTATTTTCGAAATGCCATAAACCTACGGGTTTGATAGAGTCAATGATGAGTTAGTTAGTAATTTGCAATACAACCCCATAATTATTACCGAGAAGGATGATTAATGGACCAGGTATTGGCTGAAAAGCTTATTTCTTTCAACAATATATCAACAGTAAATTTTCTCTATACGCTATTTTTCTGGGTGCAACACGCTTAGAACCTACAATTAGTTTTGTAAGAGACAGTTCGTCAAGATGTAGAAATAGAGTAACAACGCAATTTCAAAGCGTTTTGTCTCTGTAGATTTCCACAAAATAAAATAAAGAACTGTTACATTCATTTTGCTATATCCCTAACAGTGTTATCAAAATTGATCGGGTTGTATATTAGATTGGGACTGTAAGTGCTTTCCCAACTGTAACGTACTTTATAAAAAAAACAGATCAAAATTTCGGAACACGTCCACTACTTTTATCTCATGGGTTAGACACCCCTCCCGCAAAGGGGGATTACTTGTGACGTTAGGGGGTTGTGGGGTTAGATTGTGTCTCCTGTCTTCTTGATATATTTTCTGCGGACCATTGTGCATTGACTTGCGAGAAAGAGAGGGAAACCAGGAAGCTAAATTTATACAGCGTGCACTAAAAATTTTAATGAAGCATGATCAGTAAAGTTACCTTATGTTAAATGGAGTTGAAACATATTATAATATATTGACAGTTGAAACAGTTTCAAATAATATTATTATGCTGTAATAATAGAACTAATAATAATAATAATAATAATAATAATAATAATAATAATAATAATAATAATAATAATAATAATAATAATAATAATAATAATAATAATAATAATAATAATAATAATAATAATAATAATAATAAAATAATAATAATAATAATAATAATAATAATAATAATAATAATAATAATAATAATATTATTATTAATTATTATTTAATATATTATTATTATTATTATTATTATTATTATTATTATTATTATTATAAAGGTTTTTTCTACATTACAATAGTTATTCTTCAGCCCAAATGTATTTTTCTCCACCACAGATTTCTATCCACAACATCTTCTTTGTGGTCTCTCCTGATCATGTTTCTTCTCACTTCATCCATCCACAGTTCCCTAGGTTTCCTCTTCCTCCTCCTGCCTAACAATGATTATGATGATGATGGTGATGGTGGTGATGATTATACTTACTTACTTACTCACTGGCACTATCGAACCCGTAGGTTCATGGCCGCGCGGACATAAGCTCTCTATACACCCCTATCCTGACCTAATGCTTTCCAATCATTCCCTGTATAATCTACTTCCCTCAAATCATAGTTAATGTTGATCTCATACCTCATTCTTGGTCTACCAACTGGGCGTTTTCCCTCTGGCTTTCCTACAAGAAGCTTCCTTGCACGTGTTTCATTCCCTATACGCGCAATATGTCCTGCCCATCGCAGTCTACGAGACTTAACTGTTCTTATTATATCTGGCTTCGTATAAAGACCATGTAGTTCATTGTTATGTAGTCTTCTCCATTCACCTGTCTGTTCATCTCTCTTTGGTCCAAAATTTTTCCTAAGAACCGTTTATTCTCAAAAAAAAAAAAACTTTCGTAATCTCCTTTCCTCCCTTAAAGTCAAGAGTCAATATTTCGCACCCATATAATTTAACTGGTGAGAATAAAGTTTTTTTTGTTTTATACAATTTCATTTTTACGTTTTTGAAAAAGAGTTGGGACATCAAAAGTCTCTGCAATGCATAATAGCACGCATTTCCAGAATTGAGCCTATATTTAATTTCCTTGTGCATCTCATTCCTATTTGTGATTATTGTTCCTAGGTATTTGAATTCAGCCACTTCCTCAAAACTTCCCTCACCTGTCACTAGCCGTCCATCTCCATTATGGTGATGATGATGATAATGATAATAATAATAATAATAATAATAATAATAATAATAATAATAATAATAATAATAATAATAATATATTACTATTTGGTTGATTTAGCTAACCTAGCACAATGATTTACAAAAAAAAAAGTTCACACAGGAAAAAAAAAAAATCTTGATACCTTATGGAAATAAATAAATAAATAAATAAATAAATAAATAATAATATAATAATAATAATAATAATAATAACCAATGCCACCATGTTTTCTTTTATGACATTTCTGGATTCGCTTCTGGCATTGGCGGAATTATAACCTACGTCCTGAGTTGGGTCGCCTGGAAGATGGAGTTACATTACTCCAATGATAAGATCGATGGTAATGAAGCTCCAGGAAAATCATTAAATCAAAACTTAACCTACATCCAGACCAATGGGTGACCACAGGAATAATTCCCTTTTAAGAAAAAATCCTTTGGACTACAAGGAATCGAACCCAATACCCCATGAACTTCTAGTCGGAAGGAGCAATTATCTCTGTGAGGATAATGTAGGTTTAGATGCTCTCAGGTGGCAGCACCGTAACTAAACGTATCCTGCGCAACTCTAGTAACATATTCAGGATAAAAAAGTTAGGCTACTGGTTTTCCTGAAGAAAGTAACTAGACTGACCAATTAAATTATATTTATTAAATTACCTTTCAACATATACGCTGTTGATAGGATAGAGTTGTTTGGGCAAACTATGGTTATTTGAACTTAACAGTCAACAGAATATGGTGGAAATTTACATTTCTATTTTCTTGAAGATTTCAGAAGAATACAAGAGGAAAAAAAATAGTCGATTTCGCTGTTATTCGTATATCGCAGTTTTGTACATATTTCGAATTTTGTCGTACTTAAAAAATACATTAAAAAGCGATTTACAGGTTGTAAAAAATTAAATTGAAGGAGAAGAACCTTTATGACCATCTGGTGCCATATAGCATTTGCAATAAATCACTATCTCTAGGAGTAATATGCAATGTCTATGAGGAAGAATATAAAGAAAAATATGGTATTGTGTTAAATATAAAGATAAAAATAAGCCATAAATTCCCTTCAGAACAAAATTATCCTACTTACTAGGATGGCTGTCACATGAGGAGCCAGTCAACGTGAGTTTTTCTTGTTTTTCGGCTTCATGTTGCCTCCTAGTCTATACTATTTTATCCCATACATTGCCTATTGGTTCAGAAGCACTTTTCTACACATTAAGCCTATTACTGTTTGCTACATTCCTCCTTAGGACTGTCCACTTCATTCTGTCTTTGATGATCCTTGTCCATTTTGCCCTTGTCTGGAAGTAGTCTGTCTCCACTTAGGATGGCCTCTCCTCGTTTTCAAAGTTCGGAAGTCCCACACAGATGTAGCGTAGCCTATCTTTCATTCTAGTAGCATAGCCTTCCCATTTTGATTTGAGTCTTTGTACCTCTTTTCCCACTTATTTCATTTGGATATTGTTCTTAGTTTCAAATTAAGTAGTGTGTCAATTAATTTGACTCTCAAGATTCTTCTTTCCATTTTTCACTGACATACTATACTTAATATTTCCATCTGTATTTGGGCACATATTGATGTGTTACATTTATAATTAGTCCATTAACGTCGTGGTAAGGGCAAGGGCCTCCTGTTACAGAAAATATCTCAAATCAACCGTTCCGTGGCACTAAGGTTTCTTCAAACACGTCTCTCAATTTTTATATTGCGAGTTGCCAATCGCGAATTAAAAGGCCCGCGCAAACATCGAAATGTCTGGGCTGTGATTCCAGACGTCTCCAACATCTCTCTCCCTTTTCGGGAAACGTTGGTGGCCAGCGGCTTCTACAGTTCGAAGGGTCTCAAACCTAAGTCTAGAAAGTTCCTCGAGCGTATATAAATGAGGCGAGGGCAAGACACCGGTTAGTCATGTGTTGGACGGCGAGAGGTTAAGTGTAAGAGAAATTGTGGTGAACGGATTTATCAGTGACTGTGATAAACATTGAAACAAGATTAATTGTGAGTAAAATTGCGATAAAAAACTTACTGATAATTGATAGAAATAAATAAAGTGTTAAGTGTCTGTGTTCATTTACGCCGAAATAATATAAAGGAAACATCGTGGTCATCCAAGTGCCAATAAAATTCTTGAACTTATGCCTATCTGTTCCTATTCTAGACCACCACTCGCTCCCTAGCGGACTCTTGAAAACATCACACAATCACATCCTTTGCCTCCCCACACTCCTATTTCCAGATCTAGGTTCCCACACTGTCATTGCGTATGTCCGCTTTTAGGGGTCCATTCTGAATAAATGTCCTCCCAAACTCCACTTCGAGTACATTGCTTGTGTTCGTTGCGCCTTTCAAATTCGTTGATCTGCGTACGTCTTCGTTTCTTCTCCGGTCCCTACGCATGATGTTGAGTAGCATCCCCTCTATTTCTTCTGGGGTGCCTAAATCATATGTATCTTAGCACAGTGCCAAAATACATTAACGGAAGATAGATATATAAGACAGAGATAGAGAGGGTGAGAGGCAGGAAGGGAAGGTGGGCAAGGAAGAGATAGAGTTTTCGTATGGCACAAAATGAAGTTTTTTATAAAGATTGGGAAGCTCGCAAGGTGTTACAACTGTAAAGAGAAGTTACGCTGACAAGGGAGTTAAACTGCTTGTCGAGTTATAGCTTTCCCTCTGTTAAATTTGAACGCTTGTGTAGGAAGTAAGCCTACTTGCAAAATCATAAGTTAAGTGTATACGGCCATATATTGGGTAAGTATATCTGGTGCATTTGAAAAAAAAAAAATCTTCATGATCGGATTAAAATAATACAACTAACTAAACTGGAAAGAACATTTGCAAGGAAGACTGAGAATAAAATACCAAAAGCAGCATACAGCTATTCACCACGAGGAAGAAGAAGTTTGGGAAGACCAAAGAAAAGATGGAAAGAGCAGCAATTTGGAGCCGGAACAGGCTAGTAAATAAGCGTAAACCGTGAATAAGAAGAAGAAGAAGACAAACTAACCAACTCACTGGTAGGTTCATGGCCTCACGGATATAAGCCCTCCATACATCTCTACCTTAGCTAATATTTTCCAATCATCCCTATATAATACTTCCCTGAATCATGATTAATGTTATTCTCTCACTTATTCTTGGTCTACCAAATGTACGTTTTCCTTCTGGTTTTCCTACAAGAAGCTTCCATGCAACTCTTTCATTCCTCATTCTTGCCACATGTCCTGCCCATCGCATCTACGAGACTTAATTGTTCTTATTATATTTGGTTTCCTATACATACCACATAGCTCATTATTATACTGTTTTCTCCATTCACCTATCTGTTCATGTCTTTTTGTCCCAAAACTTTTTCTAAGAACTTTATTCTTAAACACTCGTAATCTTCTTTCCTCCCTTAAGGTAAGAGTCCATGTTTCGCATCCATATAATATAACTGGTAGAATAACAGTTTTATATGTGTTCAGTTTAACGTTTTTTGAAAAAATTAAAATAATACAAATGAAGTAATTACTTATCGATTTAAAACAAGACATTCTTATTACTACTGTAATTTACTCTATACCGGCAATCCCCATATGGGATAAGGATGCTCCCTTAACCAAGCTAATTAATTACGCTTATTTCCCTGTAGATATCATCGAGTGACAACTGGTTAGAAGATGGACATCTTGCTTGAATAAGAGCGGAGTGGTGTAAGGCGGGACTCGGCGCGGACGACAGATAGTGAGGGTTATTCAATCTACAAACACAAGAGCTGTATTACATCCTCATAGTTTAAATTCTATATTTGGCGCTGGATTTTAGTTCCTTGCAGTTAAAAACGGCAGATATTTTTTTGACACGCCCTTGATACATCACAACGCTTATCTGGAAGAAATTTCAAGTTAGGTTTCGGATTGCAATGGTTGACATTGCCTTTGTTAGTAGAAAACGATAATTACCATGACTAAATTTATGTATATGTATACGCCTAGGATAAATGTGTGTGTGAGTCATGTTAACGATCTATGGGATGCAATTTTTCGGAACCAAACTCGGCTTATAGCAATAAATTAAGAAAAGTAAGATCGAATTATTTAACCAGAAAAATGGGATATTAGGAGTGGGAGTTTATCTCAAGCGACAATTTAAAAACACTCTAGAGGCCGAAATTTTAAAAATTTTCGCAACGAAACTAGGTATACGCCATTGAAATTCAACAAGAAATATATTCTCTAAATATATATTAGCGAAATTCGACAATTATAAAGGGAATTTACTTGGGTGCCTTAATTTAAAAATCGCTAATGAGGATGTCATGTTTCTTTTCTCCTAGCATGATTGCATATATATATCCTAATGTCTTTAATTGCTTTCTTATGTCATGTATTAATGTATTCTAGGCCTATATTGTTTTGTCTATTTTATTTCGCTTTGTAGTATTTCTTAATTTTTACCTGCCAGAATTTTCAATCTTGAAAGCAGCTCCTACATTTATATATATATATATATTTTTTTTCCTACCCTCTTTAACTAAATGTAATTCATATATTCTATATGTATTATTTCTACAGGGTTTTTAGAATAAGTGTTACAGACTTCTAAGGGCTATAGAGAGGACTTAGTAGATGAAGTTTTGATAAGGACTCATGTCCGGAAACGTACTATTTCTATGTAAAATAAGTTTGAAGATCGAAACACAATGGGCTGATATCGTGTGGCTTGTGGTTCAGAATAAGTATTACAGACTTCTAGCGGTTGTACTACACCTGTGGTTCCACGTGGCGACCCTGCTGTTCGTTGCATAAAGTGTACCTGCGACGCATGTTTTCATTCACACGCCCCACAAGACATAGTATGTGCTCAATAAAATTTCTGCAGCCGCCAGAATTCGTACGAGATCATCCTCCGACTCGAGAGGCGTAGTACAACCCCTAGAAGTCTGTAATACTTATTCTGAAACACAAGGCACACGATATCAGTTCATTGTGTTTCGATCTTCAAACTTATTTTACATCGAAATGGTACGTTTCCGGACATGGGTTCATTATCAAAACTTTATCTACTAAGTCCCCTCTACAACCCAGAGAAGTCTGTAATACTTATTGTTGGGACGTCAAGAGTTTTGCATGCATATTTAATACTTTATTTTGCATACAAATCCAGGCTCTAGTAATAGTACAACATTTATTTGTGAACTAAATTTCTTCTTATCCCTAAAAAAAAAAAAAAAAAAAACTGTGGAATACGTTTAGTTTACACAGTTACTGCGTGACGGACTTTCAGAGTCTGTGAGTGTGACACCAGGCGGTGCTTCGCGAATGCAAATGATGCGAAGAAATTAGTTGAGATTGATGAAGTCAGAGTTAGATTGTGATGATTGTACCCAGTGCTTGTGAAAGTAAAAAACAAAAAAAGTTTGCCTGATCTCTAGGGCCATCTTGTGTCACTCTCTTGTTCTAACACGGTTGGAACTTTTTACTCGTTGCTCTTTCTCCCGGGAACAACTGGATAGAGATAGGGAAACTTGATGGATAGTGGCACGTCCGTTAAACCTCAATTTAAATGCATTCCTTAACTCCATTCCAGCTTGCGGAACCTCTTCATGTCACAATTGAGGCAAACCTGTACCGTACCTACTGCCTAATCCTATGTGATAGATCTGGAATCACAATCTCTCCAAACTACGCTTAAAAAAGATAAGTCTAACAAATTTTAATTTTACTATAAACACAAAGAACTGAACTAACTACGGCACTATCGAACCCGTACTTTCATAGCCGCGCGGACATAAGCTCTCCATACATCCCTATCCTGAGCTAATGTTTTCCAATCATTCCCTGTATTTTATGGGAAAATAATTCAATTTAAAACTTTTCTTTAATTTTTTTAATTAATAATTGATTTTTGAGTTTAGTTTAATATAGATAGGGCTAAGCTTATCTATGGTGGTCTTTTTAGATCTATAATTGTTATTTTTTTATTATTATTATTGGTTTGTACTTTCAGAAGAATAAGATTTTTACTTTTTATTTATTTTTTGGATCTACTTCCCTCAAATCATGGTTAATGTTATTCTCCCACCTCATTCTTGGTCTACCAACTGGGCGTTTTCCTTGTGGTTTTCCTACAAGAAAATTTCATGCACGTCTCTCATTCCCACATTCATGCCACATGTCCTTCCATCACAGTCTATGAGACTTAACTGTTTTTATTATAACCGGCTTCCTATAAATATCATATAGTTCACTATTATGTAGTCTTCTCCATTCGCCTGTCTGTTCATCTCTCTTTGGTCCAAAATTTTTCCTAAGAAATTTATTCGCAAATATTCGTAATCTCTTTTCCTCCCTTAAAGTAAGAGTCCATGTTTCGCATCTATATAGTATAACTGGCAGAATAACAGTTTTATATATTTTCAGTTTAACGTTTTTTCAAAGGAGTTGGGACGACAAAAGTCTCTGTAAAGCACAATAGCATGAATTTCCACAATTGAGCCTATGTTTAATTTCTTCTTTTTTTTTCATCTCATTCCTATTTGTGATTATTGTTCCTAGGTAAATGAATTCAGCTACTTCTTCAAAATTTCCCTCATTTTGCATTAGCTGTCCATTTCCATTATATAATGTATTTCTATGTGTTACCGTATACTAGTTTTATTGAACTGAAAGAGTCATACATATGAAACTGTCTAAATTTCAAATGATAGGCGGATTATACATAAAGAATTACATAACAATGAAGGTGATATAGTAGATTGCAGTTTTATAAAACATTGGTAGTTCCTGCATTACTTTATGGGAATGAAATTTGGGTAATGACTAAAAAATTACATAGCAGAATACAAAGCAAAGAAATGAAATTCCTTACAAGAAGAAAAAAGGCTGCACATGATTGGATCGGATAAAGAATGAATATTATAGAATGTAACTTCTAACAAAGGAGAGGATAAGACTCAACGTTGGGCTATTACGTCATTGTAGTGTGTATCCATCCATCCATCCAATAGTACTAGTAATTCTGCCCGAGGGCAGGTCTTCAACTGCAATCATAGCATTTTCATGCTATGCTTTGCAGCTTTACTATGGAATTATAGGTGTGGTAGCTTCCCATTGCTTTTCACACCGATGAACGATAATGGTGATAATGATAAGGATGATGACGATGGCCGGATGATTTTCGGGGACCGTTGGGCCCTAAGCGTGCTGACATTTATGTATGATAGGCTACTGCACTAATGCTTTACTCAAAGCGTTGGAAAAACCCATGTACTGTAATAGGAACGATCATAATTGAGGCACTTAGAAACAAAAGGAGTGTAATTTGTTTTTCGCAAAACTCGAGTTTGGTGCATAATTACATTCTCGAAGCATAATTTTATTTAGTGGTAAAGTGTTACAAGTGTATGCGTTAGGAGTAGATAAAGAATGAATGTTATAACTTTCAGTTACCTACGATTTTCTTATAAAATTTCAAATTTAAACCTATTTTTTCAATAGGTATACTACAAAACTTGCACCCCTTTGCTTCTAACCTCAATTTAAGTTAAAACATTTAGATTACAACAAGTAATAGGCTTTTCGGAATATGTTATATCACCATTTTTCAATTTTTAATTAGTTGAGTATCTCAGGTACATATTTTAATATTTTTTTAACCTTTGACAAAAAAAAAGAGTATTTAATAAATAACCCAGATGAATTATATATTGATGGGGTAAAGATAAAAAAGAGCGATAGTTTCTGTAATTTGGGATCAATTATAGAGAAAGATAGAACATCAAATAAAGAAATGGCAAAAAGTATTAGTAATGGAAGAATAACCATAGGAATGGTCTATACTATGGAGTAAAAAAAAAACATCATTAACAGAACAAAACAACTAATTTATAAATCCATACTAGAAAGTATAAAGTTATATGGTTCGGAAGTTTGGACAATGACACAACATGTCAAGAGAATAAATTCAGTTGAATTGGATTTTTGGAGAAGAACTGCCAGAAAATCTCGACTGGAAAAAAATAGAAATACAGAAATTAGAAAATGGATGAATGCAGAAAGAAATATAATGGATGAGATTGAACACAGAAGGTTAAAATGGATGGACACGTAAGAAGAATGCAGGATGGAAGACTACCAAAGGCCGTCCATGCATGGAAAATTGAAAGAAGGAACAGAAAAGGAAGACCAAGAACAATCTGAAAGAATAACGTTTAAAATTCAATGAGGAAATTTGGTGTAACAGATGAAGGCACAGAGGACAGAGAACGATGGAGAAATTTAATTAAGAGAAATCTGTGAATGTTTATTGCAAACTGATAGTCTGTAAGTCCGTAGTAATTTATATATATATATATATATATTTTTTTTTAATTCATGTTAATTACTAAGATTGGTTGGAGAAAACTCTCAATGATGAAGAAAATTCTCAAAATGAAAACGAACTTAATAAACTCAACGCGTTTTGAATTACTTTTAAATTTGTGACTCTTAGGGACCTGGATGTTCACTGAAATGTCTTATGGGTCCTATTTAGCTGAAACCGAAAGGATCATTAATGGCCTAATTTCTTGTTTGGAATATAATGATGACTTCTGGAATATTCTGTATACTCTTTATGGAAGATTTTTTCTTTGCCATTATTACTCGTATTTTCCGATACTGTATTCTTTTCATTCTATGTGTACTTTTATATTTTTGCTTTATTTCATAGCACGTTCCTTGACTTCTTTTATTTGGTTTTCTACAGCTTGGCTACTGTATTTTTTATGATTTAAATCCATATTCCAGAATCTGTCACACTGTGGATATAGAGACTTATAGGTCACTGAGTTTTTATTGAAAGGGCTCGAATTTATGTTTTCCTCGCCACATTGTAACAAATAAAACTGAAGGGAATTTCAACGACGATATTGGTATCACTACTGCGCTGGACCTAATAACACAGACAATACAGAGAATATCGATTCTCTTTATATCACTTTTTATCTCCATTGAATTTCATTAAAATATACTATGACAATATGCTGAATACACAAATTAATAACGTTATTTACTTCGGTTCTAATTAGTGCCAAAGAATACAACTTATCCATCCATAGGCGGTATAATTAGGAGTCGTATTTGGTACAACTTGGTTTCAAATATCGGTGCATATCAATTAGTATGGATTTCTAAAAGATTTTCTTCACTCGTGATAGCAAATGTGGGCTGGAACTTCATGCTTATTTCTTTCTTTATCACAATTTTTAACCTCTCTCCTTATACGTACTTTTTACATGCACGCGACACCGGGATCTATAGTGACACATGTCAGGAGAAGGATTTGTAAACTGTGGGTCACACACACTTGTTTTTTGACCACACGAGTTCATGGAGGATCTTCCTGAATTAGCGATCAGCTCAATGTCATGGTCTCCTTTGGGACAACAACACAACATTAAGGCGAAACATGCCATTCACACACATTCATACTAATTCGAGTATGATGATAATGATTATGATAGTCAGATGATGTTCGGGGACTGTTTTGGCCTTAATGTTTCCTGACATTGTTCTACAGGTGAATAGAACAGATTTATTTAGCCTGGTGCAGTTAAGGCCATTTGGCCTTCTCTTCCACTCACCAGAACAAACATATGTTACATATAAATACAAAAAATTACAATAATAGTACATACTAAACAATTAATTATCTTTCAAATTGAATAATAATGCAAATAATGTTTAATAATACAATATAATTAAATACAACTAAAATTAAGCTAATGATAAAATGAATACAGAAAGGAATAACGGCTCGAATCTACTATATATAAAAAGAAAAAAAAAATACAAAGAAAGTAATAAACTGTGATGAATTAATTTATCGCTTATTATACAAGGCATTAGGTATATATTAACAAATCTTAAAACTATTTTTATTAAATAATGAAAACAACAAATTATTATTTTTAAAAAGTAATATTAGTGAGTTGTTTCTGTTAATAATTTCATTTTCAATTTGTTTCTGAAAGATGGTAAAGTTTAACATAGGGTGGAAGGGAATTCCATGTTCTAGCAAGAGAAACTGTAAAAGATTTCGAATAATAGGTAGTGTGATGAGGAGGGATATAAAGGACACTGTGCTCTAGGGATCGGGTATCTAATTTGTGTGTATCAGAGAGTCTAGTGAAGCGGTGTGATAAATAATAAAAAACAACATCCTGGACAAGGTAGCACGCTATCTCGAAACCACAGCTGTGGATGAATTTCGGAATAATACAAATATTCTTAGGAAAGTTTTTGGAACTGTGAGTCGAATAGTCAGGTGAAAAAAAAAACTACAAAACAGTAAGCTAATAAATATATTTATGGAAAACTAGATCCAATAAAAATAGTAAGTTTAATTGTATGCAATAAGGAGGATACGTGGCAGAAATTTGAAATGAAAGAGAGTTATGAAAGCTTCTTGTAGGAAAGTCAGAGGGAAAACATCCAGAAAATCTATCATGAGATTTGAGAATAATATTAACCATGATTTAAGGGAGATGAATTATACAGGGAATGCTTGGAAAACATCAGTCAGAGATAGAAATGTATGGAGAGCTTATGTCCGCGTGGTCATGAACCACCGAGGTCGATAGAACCGGTGAGTAGCTTATTTAATTTTTAATCTATATAACTTTAAATTTACAATGGGTTAAAGCAAGGAGATGCACTATCTCCTCTACTATTCAATTTTGTAACAGAGCATGTCATCAAATCTTTAGAGAATGAAGAAGGAATACAATTCAGTGGAGTTAATGAACTGTTAGTTTATGCTGATGATGTAGTATAATCAAGCGATAGCGAAGGAATGCATTAGGACCAACGCTCACACACTATTGAGTAACACTAAGACATTGGGACTGGAAGTAAACATCAATAAAATTAAATGGCCACTCATAGGAATACATTATATAATGAAATGGACAGTTAATGAGAAACTAGGGGAATTTTGAAGAAGTGGCTGAATTTAAATACCTAGGAATAATAATTACAATTAGGAATGAGATGCACAAAGGAATTAAACATAGGCTCAATTCTGGAAATGCGTGCTATTATGCATTGCAGAGACTCTTGTCCAAACTTTTCTCAAAAAACATTTAACTGAAAATACATAAAACTGTTATTCTCCCAGTTATATTATATGGATGCGAAACACGAACTCTTACTTTAAGGGAGGATAAAATATTACGAATATTTGAGAATAAATTTCTCAAGAAAATTTTTGGACCAAAGAGAGATGAACAGAAGACGAATGGACAAGACTATACAGCAATGGGCTACATGATCTTTATAGGAAAACGGATATAATAAGAACAGTTAAGTCTCGTGGACATAGATAAAAAAGGACCTGTGGCACGAATGGGGAATGAAAGAGGGACATGGAAGCTTGTAGTAGGGAAACCAGAAAGAAAACGTCCAGTTGGTAGACCAAGAATGAGGTGGGAGAGTAACATTAACCATGATTTGAGGGAAGTGGATTATATAGGGGATGACAGGAAACATTAGCTCAGGATTGGGAAGTATGGAGAGCTTATGTCCGAGCGGCCATGGACCTATGGATGCGAACCTGCCAATAAATTAAAATTATTTGTGACTTTAGTGGAAGTCTGTCAAATTACATAGTATGTTTGTATTGTGGTGTGAACTGGGCTCAATATTTTAGCTTCAGTATAAGCTCATTGAAATATCTACATTATCTCTATTGTTCAATTGTTGATGGTGTCAGATGAGATGTCTGCTTTAAAGTTCAATCTCGCCATCTAATTCAATTGGTTTTCGTCTGATTGATGCTTTGTCAGGAGGCTGTGGCCCACGTTGCGCAAGAATGCTTGTGTGACGCAATTTCAGGCTCTCGCTGACAGATGACAATCAACGAAATGAATGCTACTGATTATATCGGTTGAAGAGGGAATTATGAAAATAAGGAGGGAGATTATTTTCGCTAGAGTGTAAATACATTTCCTGCAAAATGTCATTACGTATATTATAAAATAATACAATTAGTATCTGATGGGTGCCATCGTTCTCAACTTGGTTAAAATCTTTTAAAACCGGAAGTCTTTCGAAAATCTTCAATTATCCGGCTTTAAGCTCCTGAATGTTGTTTTTTATAATTCTATAAAAAGGGTTGAAGGTACTGGGTGGGTTCTCGTTTAAAATCATAACGTCATTTATTAAAAAAATTCTAACTCCTCTGGTATATTTATTTTTGCCAATTTCTGTTTTCGTAAACTTATGGTTAGAGTGTTTTCTATTTTTTAAATATGGTCCATCCATAATAACTCTGTCCGAGGGCAGGTCTTTCACTGCAATCATAGCATTTTCATGCCATGTTTGCACCTTTATTAGGGAATTACAGGTGTGGTAGCTTCCCGTTGCTTTCCACACCGGTGAAGGGTGATGATGATAAATTATAGGATGATAGTGATGTCCGGATGATTTTCGGGGACCGTTGGGCCCTAAGCTTCCTCACATTTGTCTTACAGTGAGGAAAAACCCCGAAAAAACTTCACCAGGAGCCTGTGTCGACAGGGAATCGAACTCGGGCCCGCTGCATGACAAGGCAGCGCGCTACCTCGAGACCACAGCGGTGGACTTAAATACGGTAGCCGGTATTATTGATGTGTTTGGAGTTACTTCATTTTCCTTCTGCGTATATGAAATCTTTAAAATGTTATTAGAAACTGATATTAAAACTTCTGCTACTTCTGTCTGTATAGAATTTGTTTAACAATCCTTAAATGTTAATCTGTAAACCTCTTTTTTGATGAAAATAGTTTCCTCTATGACTTTGTTTATTATATTATTATAATTAATTATATATATAATTCATTATTTTCTGTCATGTATGTTATGTTTCTATCTAGTTTCTTCTCCCTCAGAATGATTGCTAATTTTGTGGTTTATTTCCCTATGTGTGTCTACTTATTACCATATTCTTTTTTCTAGTTTAGTTAACCATATCGGTTCTTCTTTTTTGTTTTATTGTAATTTTGTTCATAATTTATTCAATGAACCAGATACTTTTTACAATGTTTTTAATAAGGTTCAGTTTTTTGTTGTAAACTATTGAATGTGCTATTTTTTTATGTGGATATCTGAAATTATTGCTGGACAGGACCCGTATCGGCTTGTAGATGGCGTGTATGGAGAAATGCTGAGCTCCAAATTTATGCGAGCCTGCGGTTTTGAATTGATTAGTAATTAGATCTAGATATTTTATTTTGTTATTTTTCAGTGAATTTTACTTATTAATGCCTATTACTCAATTTATACCAGCTTTTTTATTTCTCTTTTCGCTTTTATGTTGGGATTGGTACCTCAACGGAATTTTATATGCATTTTATTAGTAGTGAAAATGTCATTAATCGTTACAGACAGTGTGTTTTCAAAAAAAAGTAATTTCGGAATATTCATCTTGGCTTACAAAAGGTCAATACCCGTCCACATTTTACAACGTGTCCACAGATATAGTATCACACTTTAAATTACTACTATGTCGCTTTGGATAATCGCATCTAAATGAAATTGGTGAAAACCAAAAGAGAAACTCATAAAGAACTGCTGAGGGAACACAACAAGAAAAGAGAACAGACATGGCCTGAGTTCTACGCAATGGATGCGATGATCTACAGAGAATGGACAGCAGCCAGATACATCAGACACACCGTGACGAGAGTCGCGGTCCATGGTTTCCACCACAGGATATGCACATAGTGAAGCGCCATAACCCAGAAGAAATGTGCAAATGCAAACTATGTGGGTCGCACTGCGAACCGATATCACCTATTACAGTGTAAAAATATAGGAACATCGATAACAGACTTCTGTAAGACATGAAAACAATTCTTTCTACATGGCCATTGGCTGCAATAATACCTATTATTATAAAGATTTGTGCATGTTAACAATGTCAACAATGGAGAATAATGGACAACAATAAAGAAACTATCATCATCATCATCATAGTACATTCACGAATTTAGGCCATTTGTTGACCTGTTTCGGCCTCAAGAGAAACACCATCCAGAAGTCTTTTGAGTGGACGTCCTGGTCTTCTTCTTCCTGCAGGTTGATATCTTAACATTAGTTTGGGTATTCTGTGATCTTCAATTCGATGAACATGTTGTATCCATCTTGACTTATAATCAGAAATTTTGTTTTCTAAAGATTCCATGTGTAATTCTTCTAAGATGTCTTCATTTTTCTTGTGATCTAGTAGTGTGTATCCTGCAGTCCTCCGAAGATATCTCATTTCAGCAGATCTAAGTCTCTGTATATCCTTCTGTTTCAACGTCCATACTTCGCTACCATACAAAAGAGTTGGAAGAGCCAGTGTTTTATACACTTTCAGTCTTGAATGCTTTTGGACTAACTGTGGCTTGAAGATAGAATTTATTAACCCTAAAATTCTTAAAAATTTAGATATTTTTGCATTTACATCCTTTTCTTCTTCATATGAGATATTGCATCATAGATATGTAAAATTATTCACTTGCTCCAAAATTTTATTGTCCAGTACAATTTTACTTCTGACAGGATCTACACCTTGAAATGCCATAATTTTTGTCTTTTCTGTACATATCTTTAATCCATATTCTTCTGTAATTTTGTTAAGTTCATACAGCCCTTTCTGTAGATTATCTTCGGAATTTGCTATTATTATTTGGTCATCTGCAAACAATAGGGTGTTTAATTTTCTATTTTCTGATATTCTTATTCCAAATTTATATGTTTTGTTCCAGCAACATATTACTTCATTGATATAAATTGCAAAGAGTGTTGGGGATAGGGGGCAGCCTTGTCTCACACCACGATTTATAATTCCTTTTTCAGAAACTAAACTAAATTTAATCATGTTTTTTGTGGTCGATATCGGTTCATTGTTGGATATTTAGCAGACAGCGATGTCTGCAGCGCCACTCGTGGGGGCCACATTAAATGTTTATATGAGGTATAGCATTAACTTTTTGAGTTTCTCTTTTGATTGTCACCAATTTCATTTCGATACGATTATCCAAAGCGACGTAGTAGTAGTTTAAAGTCATCTCATCATCTTCACTTCCTGGTTTAGGCAAGAGTTGCCTGTTCCGTCTCCACTAATAGATCTAAGACCATCTCTTCCGAGGACGTCCGACATCTCTTCTTCCTCTTGGAAAATAATTGAAGATTTTATTTGGTAATCTACTTTCTTCCATTCTTTCTACATGTTCTTTCCACTGTATCTTGTTGTTAAATATATTTTATTTTATGGAGTAGATCTGCAGTTCTTCACGGATATCCTCGTTTCTTATCTGGTCCATTCTAGTGCAGCCTTTTACTCTTCTTAAAAATTTAATCTCGGCTGCTTGGATTTTATTTTCTTGTTTGGTAGTGGTAATCCAAGATTCACTCCCATACAAAAGGACAGGGACAGCCATTGTTTTATAAAATTTTAATTTTGTTTGTTTATGGGCTTTATTATTCAATGTTCTATTTATTGTACCACAAATAGCTTGAAACTGATGTGTTTTGTGTTCAATATCTTTATCATACCCATAGCTGATGTCACATCCTAAATATTTAAAGTGGGATACTTGTTCAATAATTTCATCTCTAATTACTATTTTTGCACGCAGAGTTTTTCTTCCACAAAATGCCATTACTTTTGTTTTACTTATTGAAATTTTAAAATTATAATCGCTACATATTGCATTTAGTGTGTAAGCGGCCAATTGTAACAGATCTTCATCATGGTGTAGTAAGACTAAATCATCGGCGAAAAGTTATTAATACTTGAGTTATTGTTCAATCTAAGGCCTTTGTCCATTATAATTTTCCATTGTTTCATAATGTCGTCGATATATATATTAAAAAGAGTGGGTGATAGACTACACCCTTGTCCAACTCCTTGATTTATTAAAATTTCTTCTGATCTTTTTCCATCAGTTTTTATCACAACTTTAGTTTCTTCATATAAGCCTTGGACTGATTTTATTAGATGGTGTGGATATCCACGTTCCTTCATTATTTCCCATAGTATAGATCTATTTACTCTGTCAAAGGCCTTTTCAAAATCAATGAATAACAAATATGTTGGCAGGTTAAATTCTGTTCTCTTTTTAATTAGTCTCTCTATAATAAACACATTATCACTACAAGATCTTCCTTTTCTGAACCCTGCTTGTTCTTCTTCTTAAAGTATGATACTATATTTGTGTACACGGTGTATTTTCTCGCGAAGCACGGGATATACTTTGTTTTAAAGATTGTATTCTTGTTAAATTTCTGTATACTTGTCTAGAAAATTCTCGGAATATATCTAATAATCTGTAGTTTATTATAATATTTTCTGGTGCTTAAATATATATGTATTCATTTTGATTCATTTACGTTCTTATTATATTAGGTTTTCATAAAGATTATGTAACTCAATATTGTGTAGTCTTCTCCATTCATCAACCTGTTCATCTCTCTCAGGTCTAAAAATCTTCCTAACGACCTTATTCTCCCTTAAAGTAAGAGTCCATATTTCCCAACCATTATTATTATTATTATTATTATTATTATTATTATTATTATTATCATCATTATTTTGTATTCTGTGCTGCAAGGTGTTACTGTATTATAAACTTCTTGCGTCGTTTCACAAAAACTGACGCCCTTAGCGTGATGCAGAACCACCCTATTTGCAGAGAATAATATGAAAAGGCATAAAGCTAATATACTGGAGTAAATTGAATTGAACCCCAGACTTGGAAATCTTGTAAGAGTTGCAAGGTTGTTTTTCAACAAAACGATCTCCAATTTGCAGAAGCCCCATCTTATACTGTCAGCTAAAGAAAACGTTTGCGTCCCCTCGCCTTGCCAATCTCGTTACACCTGTCGTCAACACAATTTTAACGATGATGCTCGACGTCTTTCAGTTATGAGAAGTGAAAATCATTCAATCTGATCAGGAGCTGTACAATCCCATCTCTCTCCTCAGAGAGGAGGGTAGGGCCTAACTCTGTGTGAAAAGAGCACAAGTTACAATTCTAACTATGATAAGTAGGGCAAGGATTTTAACGCACAATAAAATACAAGAAAATACATTACAAGAATGTAATAATCCACTAACAATTACAAAAAATGCACTAAAATTTAAGAAATGCAATATGATATTTATAAAATTTACATTTGCAGTTAAATATTCTAATATAAATTCTTGATTTCAAGTTCAGAAGATGTTCTACAAAGATTATTTTTAATTTGGAAAAAATAAGTGCCAATTACAATTTAAAAATTTCAAAGACTAAAACTAAAATTTTAGCATTTAAAGGACATGATACCTTAAGAGCAAAAATAGTAATTGATAATAACATTTTAGAGCAGGTGAACAGTTTTAAATATCTAGGTTTCAATTTATCATATGTTAAAATTGAAGATATTAATGACAAAATAAGTACATTTAATCTAATGTGTGGCACTATTAAAAGAACCCTTAAAAACACAAGAAAAGAAACAAAAATTAAATTTTATAAAGTAATGGCTGTTCCTGTATTGATGTATGGATCAGAATGTTGGACGATCACTAAAAGACAAGAACAAAGATTGGAAGCAGCTGAGACGAGATTTTTAAGAAATATAGCAGGATATACTCTGCTGGATAAGAAAAGAAATGAAGATATAAGAAAGGAACTAAATATTTTCAAACTTACAGACCGAATAATTAAATATAGAAACGACTGGAAAGAACATATTGATAGAAGGAAGATTTCCAAAATTATTGCTAAATTATAAACCGCGCGGAAGGAGAAATGTTGATCGCCCACACAGATGATGGTCTGAAGAATTTTAACAATTCTAGCTTTCATGAAACCATAATGAGCCAACAGGCTTAATCCCTGGAAGATGATGATGATGATAAATTCGTTACAGTTGTTTCAGTTCTTTGTACCTTCTTCAGACGAAGAAGAACAGCTGTAACGAATTTATATCAAAATATTTATGAAAATCGTATAAAATTTTAACAGTTTCAATTTAATTTAATCACTAGATATAATTTGTTGAGGACGACTGCAACAACAGGTACAACGTTTTATTAAAAGTAGAGTAAAGTGATCCCACAACAGGCCCGGAGGCCCTTGGGGTAGTAGGAGGTTAAGGCTCCCACTTTTTTTAGACAATCGGCACTTTATGTCAGCCGGGTTGTCAGCCCTGCGTGACGGCCGCCTTTACCCCCAGAACAAGCGTCTGGTACTCATTTCCGTTAGAGGCTGAGTCGACCCCAGGGCCATAGTGCCGCCAGAGGATTTGGGTCAGTTTAAAAATCCTGACCCCAACGGGACTTGAACCCTTGACCCTCTGGCTTGTAGCTCAGTGCCTTAACCACTACGCTACGGCGTGCCCCCACAACGTTTTATTGCTTTTTTAAATATTTAACAATAACCTAAACGGAACAAAATGCTTTTTAAAAGTATCTCTACTGTATGGTTGAAGCTTAGTCAAAATAGCGTCATTGGAAGAAGAGGCTTTATTTCTACTAATGGGCATACGGGTGTCGCTAGTATAGCAAGTGGGAAAACAAGACTAGACTTACAGCTTATAATACTAATATATTTCACTGTAAAATCCCTTGAGGTGTTAGAGTATATGGAACATTGCAGCATAAAATTATACAATTACGTACCTTTCATGGAATCTCCTCAAACTGTTTAAATTATTCAAATGTTGTAGGCTTTTTCGGACTAGTCCCATCCTCAGCAGAAGGTTGTAGGTTAATGTCCAGCTACTGTCCAGGTACTGACTGGTTTCTGATGATGTTGTAGATAGTACGCACAACCCTATCTGCGGATGATATATGTTTCTTAAGTAGAAACAAAACAATTCAACAATTGTATACAACATTTGTTCACCCCTATACTAATAATAGCCTAATTATAATTCTCTTTTAGGGAAGTAAGTTGAATTTACCAGAGAGGCCTTGGTATCCATTGACAACAGAATGTAATTGCTCAACTTACTTCCGTAGGGAAGAAAAATAATTGACTTAATTAATAATGTAAAAATATTAACCTTTTAATACAATTTTAAGTAAATTTAATAAATTTTAATGAAATATTATTGAGTAATACAATACAATTTTATTGTATCACACTTATTTTTTACTTTGACAATTTAATTTTTTTAGAGATTCAACAGTCCTCACAATTATTTACATTGGCCACAAAATTTGTTTGATTTCATTAGTATTTTTCTTATTTATTTCAATATGTTTCTCTAATGTTGAGTAATACATTCTTAAATATTCTGTATACTTTTTTCATATGTATTTTTCGACTTTGCTGGTAATATAAAACGAATCGCAGCATTCGCCGCTTCCTCTACATCACAATTAATCATATATGTAATTAATACGCAGTCTGAAACTGTTATTTAAAATTTCTGCCACTAATTCAACAATAAACAATATGCAGTTGTTTTACTAATATTCTATTGCTATCAAACAATTGAACTCTTCAAACCAAGATATAAATTCACACGAAGTATAAACATTAAACATAATTATTAGTATAGGAATGAACAAAATTATATACGCAATTCGGGAAGTAAGTACATTACTAGTGTCAAACTTTTTTTTTTTCCTCTCTAAAGCTCGGGATCATACACGTCCTCGACTAGTAATGTACTACTTACTTCCCTTGTTGAGTACAACAATTGAAGCAGCAACAGAAGATGTAGGCCTTAAAATCAACACAAAAAAACTATGATACAGACAGGTGTTAGACTAATGACAAACCGCAATATCCATCCATCCATAGTAATTCTGCCCGAGGGCATGCTTTGCTGTTTAACTAGGGAATTATAGGTGTGACAACTTCCCGTTGCTTTCTACACCGGTGAAGGATAATGATAAGGATGATGATGATGGCGGCCGGATGATTTTTGGGGACCGTTGGGCCCTAAGCTTCCTGATATTTGTCTTATAGGTGAGGAAAAACCCCTAAAAAAACCTCACCCAGGAGAATGTCCCGACCGGGAATTGAACCCGGGCCCGCTGCGTGACAAGGCACGAGGCCGCAGTAGTATATATATATATATATATATATATATACATTGTCTTTTCAAGTCCAGATTTGAAATGCTACTCTAATAATAGATGTAGTTAAATCCATTATTTTCCAAGAGGAAGAAGAGAAGTCGGACGTCCTCGGAAGAGATGGTCTTAGATCTATTAGTGAAGACGGAACAGGCAACTCTTGCCTAAACCAAGAAGTGAAGAAGTTAAATAAAAATATATAATACTTACCTAAAAGTGGAGTTATTTATACACTCTCAATGTACTGAAGTCGTATATTTTGGACTCTGAAATGTTGATATCCACAGCTGGTGGTCACGGCGTAAAGTTTTCACATTGGACGCAGAGGGTCGGGTCAAATTTCCTGGAACTTGTATCTTCGTGACTTTTTCTCACCTGTAAAACAAATATTGCAATTATTTAAGGCTCAGATATTCCCCGAACATAAATTATCCATCACAAACATCCTATTAAATTTACTTTGTATTAGTGTAAATGCATGATTAAATGTAGTGTCTTGTCTTAAATGTTCGTGTTGTGTCAAATATAGGCCTAATATTGAACTTATCACACATCCGGGAAGTTAGGTTTTTTGTGATCAATAACGTATGCATTGAGAATGCTATGATTGCAGTGAAGGACCTGCCTTCGGGCAGAATTACTATGGATGGAATGTATGCATGTGATCCTCTAGTGGTAGATCACGCCATTGTAAGATTCGGATGACGGGGGCATGTAAAAATATCTAGAAAGGATGTGGTTAAATTATGAAAAAATATATCCATCCATAGTAATTCTGCCCGAGAGCAGGTCCTTCACTGCAATCATAGCATTTTCATGTTATGCTTGCAGCTTTACTAGGGAATTGTTGCTTTCCGTTGCTTTCCACACCGGTGAAGGGTGATGATGATGATGATGATGACAATGTGATAAGGATGATGATGATATGGGCCCAATTGATTATGGGGACCGTTTGGGTCCTGAACGGTTCCTCACAATTGTCTTACAGGTGAGGGAAAAAAAGGAAAAACACCCGATAAAAACCTCACCCAGAAAAACTGCCCCGACCGGGGATCGAACCCAGGCCCGCTCCGTGACAATGCAGCACTCTACCTAGAGACCACAGCGGTGTACATGAAAAATATATATAAAGGAAGATAATCATGGACGATTTAAATCTTACCTATATAGAATGAACAAAACTGTTACAATTTATTGCAACTGTCCAGAAAAATCACTGCAGACGGCCCACCATCTGATGACTGAAGGCAACATGTTCTCCAAAGATCGACCAGCTAAGCTACAAAATGCTACTCCGCCAAATATTCCGAAAATTCATTTCAACACAGTCAACGTTGCAGAATTCCTCACGAGGATCTTCCATCAACTGCAACAACAATAAATGTGTTAAAAAACTCTAAATACCCTTTGGTAAAACACGGGTGTAGCATTTATGTTTAAATAAAAAAAACATTAGAATATATTTTGGGAGTTAGATAGTTATTGCACGGTAATAGACTGATATAAGCTTTGCTGTGTCACTTCTGTGGTTTCTCGTCAGAAATAAGTTTAAGTTTTTTTTTAAATTGTTGTCACAAACATTTTTGTCGACTAGTGGGAATACAGCCATGGTCCTGTCACTTCCAATGTACTCAATAAACTGTGACATCCTCACAGTTATTCCGAGACATAGAAATGCTTCTATAACAACTACATTACCTATTCCCAGGTCACACAACTCTCTCAATTCAATTTCAAATCAGTCACCTTAGAAATTCTTATAAAGAAGTTTTATAAAAAGAAAAAAAAAGTCGAATACAACAATAATAATAATAATAATAATAATAATAATAATAATAATAATAATAATAATAATAATAATAATAATAATAATAATATGTTGAGAGCAATAACAGGATACCAAAGGACCGATAAAAAGAAATACGAAGATATAAGAACAGAACTTAATATATTTAATCCCTGTGAAAGAATAAAATATTATCAAAATGCTTATCTTCAGCACGTATTACGAATGAATGAACAGCGCATACCAAGAAGAATGTATAATCATAAACCAAAAGGGAGAAGAATGTTGGGACGACCATTGAAGAGATGGAAGGACCAATTCGACCTATAATGAGATCGGAACAGGCCATTGGGCTTAATCGTTGTTGTTGTTGATGATGATAATAATGATAATAATACTAATAATAATAATAATAAGAAGAAGAAGAAGAAGAAAAAGAGTAGAGATTTGTGGGAAGAAGATGCTCTATAACCTCTGGCGACAAGTCACTTTGGGTTGAAGGAGAAACATTATATTATGGAATATTCCTAATAAAAAATAATGAACATAATAATGTTAATGATAATTAAAATTAAGACAAAAATCTTATATATAAAAAGATGCATATTTGTTTGTTTGTTTGTACTTCATGCGCAGCCATACTGTTGATCCGATTGTGATGGAGCTTTTTGAAAAATGTTCAGGAGATTTCCGGAATGAACATAGCCCATAAGAGAGTTGTGGTACTCAACCCCTACACCCTTAAAAATCGTCCTTTGTAGTGGAAAACGTGAAAAAAGTAGCTCTTTGGACGCTTAAATGGCTTACGCTGTCTAAACCATAAGAAACAGACAAAATTAATGTACACAGAATTAAATATCTCAGAATGCTCTATAAAAAAAGTCCGCGACAGCATATGTTTATCTCTTACGGATAACTCAAAATAACCATTTTTGTCTTTCGTTGATGTCAAGAAGATTCCTGTGCAAGGATATAGCAAGCACATGGCGGGTATTCTTTTACGAATTTTCACTTTTAGCTCATTTATGCCAAGAAGATCGAGATAAGTAGATTCCCGGGGAACACCGGGTAATCAGCACGGGGAATCTTAAAATAATTACGATATACATTTATAATTATTTTTCATTTTACTTATTCAACTACTCATAAGAATTACATTAATTTTTGTCTTTCAGCTCATCTATGCCAAGAAGATCGGGATGAGTAGATTCCCGGATAACGCTGGGTAAACAGCACGGGGTATATAAAAATAATTACGATATACATTTTCCCTAACAATTATTTAACTAAACATAAAACACATTAATTTTCGTATTTTAGCTCATTTATGTCAAGAAGATCGGGATAAGTGGATTCCCGGGCAACGCCGGGTAATCAGCACGGGATATCTAAAAAATAAAAAATTATAATTATTTTTCCTTCTATTTATTCAACTAAACATATGGGCACATCGATTTTAATTTATTCAGGGGTAGCAGCCACGCCGGGTATTAGCTAGTTAATAGTAAAATGTACACAAGCAAGATAAATTGTTTGGTAGACTGTCCCTTTTTAATGCACATTAAACAGAAAATAATGAGATGTAATTAACCAATTTGTCGGTTAAATGATATTTAAAACGACTAAATGAAAATATTTGTTAATCCTAATAATATTTTCATAAAATAAATAAAATTATTATCAACTATTAAAATCATGCTATCACCGAGGTGTATAAGTCAGTTATTAAATAATTATTAATTAAATAAAAATAAAACTTACTTTTATTTGATTTTCATATTTATTATATAATTCAGTGACAGCTGTTTCGGTACACTGTACCTTCTTCAGACATGTTAACAAATTATGAATCAGCTGTCACTGATTTATATAATAAATATGAAAATCAAATAAAACTACGTTTTATTTTTATTTAATTAATAAATATGGATTTTCATCAAGTAAACACCAACTCAATTGATTATTAAATAATTCTTCACTTTGTTTTTGAACGATGTTGTAGTTTGCCAGTCTCTGACAGGGCGAAAGAGAATTCCATGTTCTGGAATAATTATACGAATATTTTAGAATAATACAATAGAATTTATAAAACATGCTTGGCCTTATTTATAGGTACTGTACAATTAACATGGTCCATCACACAAATCGGTGGATTACTGCTTCATTTGCTGAAGTCATATCTTGTGACTGTTACATAAGCCGACATTTTTATTAAATTTTTCACAGCTGAGTTTTCAATGTTCTGAAATGGGTATTCCTATAGGAGGAAAAGTACTGTATTCATTGTTGTTTGCAGATGATCAAATAATTTTTGTAGGGGATGAAGATGATATGACATATATGATAAATCAACTAATGGAAGGATATAAAAGATGGGGACTGAATATAAACTTACAGAAAACGGAATATATGTGTTTGGGAAAGATATGGATGACCTCATACTCGAAAAAGGGAAAATAAAAAAAAGTGAATTTTTTTAAATATCTTGGGTCAATAATTACAAGTTTAAGTACCTGTGAAAGAAATGTACAGAGTTAAATTACAATGGCAAAAAATGCAATTAAGACATTGCATGGAATAATTTGGAGCAAAAATATTACAAAGGAAACTAATATGAAAATTTATAAGAGCATAATACAGAATATTTTGTCATATGGAAGTGAAACTTGGTCTTTGACGGAATTACAAAAGAATGAAATTAGAACAGTTGAATTTGATTATTTTAGAAGAAGCCTCCAAAAAACAAGACAGGATAAAATAAGAAATGAATTCCTTTGGAGAGAAATGAATGTCACCACATCTGTTGTTAAGAGGATTGAAAATCAAACGTTTAAATGGTATGGTCATGTACAAAGAATGGAAAATGAAAGATGGCCAAAAAATATATACCAATGGTCACCCCCTGGAAGAAATAAACGTGGCAGACCAAGATGGAAATGGAAAACCTACGTCAGAACTATAATGGATTATAGGAATTTGGAAGAGGAAGATTGGAATGATAGAGATAAATGGAAACTGAAGACGGCAAACCTATAAGTGGGAGAAATCCGAAGAAGAAGAAGAGTTTTGAATTAGAAGTGAGGCTCATTTTTGTTTAAAGTAAGGTCTGTTTATTTAGGTTTCAATATAATTCTAACTATTGTATCTGCTGTTGTTACTTTAATTTAAGGTTTGATCTTGGAAGGTATTACATCTGAGACTGTGTAAATCTCCATCCAACTGACACCAGAGAAAAGAAAATCTCAGCTTCCTCCCCCCCTTCTCACACAAAACTCTTCATGTTCTTTAATGAACTTTCTTCTTGAAATTGTGTTCCATGTTATTGGACAATGACCCCTCTCTCCGGTTTCAACAGATTGGACCCTTGAGAATATGTTGAAATATTGACGTTCAGCCATACGGAGAGGTTAGCTGAGCAGATGAAAATGGCAAATGAACTGCCGAAGCTACAGCAAGATTTTATCAGAGTTTATTCATAAGTAATGCCACGAGTAATTTCCAATGTATCTAGAGAATTTGGAAATCAAGAGTGGCATTTGTTAGGACTATTTAACGAATAAAATTAGGCTGTTTACTCACAAATCGTTATTTAAATATAGTCATTTTAAAATATTTATATATTTTAATGGCGATGTTTGAAAACAAACGAGAAACGTTTATTATGTTTCATTTGTTCATCACTGCAACCAGATCATATCATTTATTGCCAAAGGATCGCAATATTGTAAGAATGCACTCTAGAATGGAGAAAATATGAAACACATCATTACAGGTTATTAATTAATTTCTGATGTCCTATGATGTAAATATGTCAATCATATTTTTCTGGAACGTAAATTCCTGGGAAATAATACGTTTAAGAAAGTGCAAACAGTGTGGTATAATCAATTGCTATAAATGTTTTTATATTATATCCTGCAAGCACTATCTGCTTACATTCGTGCACTATATATACAATGAGGTAGCCACTTGCATTCTAGAATTCTTACATCTTAATTGTTATATTCAACGATTTTATATTAAGTAAATAAAAATAAAACGTAGTTTTATTTGATTTTCATATTTATTATATAATTCAGTGACAGCTGTTTCGGTACAGTGTACCTTCTTCAGACATGTTAAATTATGAATTGTGTTATTATATTACATATCAACGATCTAAGCAACAATACAACAATATTTATTATTTTTTTAGAGAGTTAGTCACTGCAAAATAATGCTCTGACCTATTCAGATCTGTTTTTTAAAGTGATACAATTAAATTGATAAAATCGAGGTGAAAAACGACTGTAATTGGTTGTAAATCAAAATTCCTTGAAATGTGATTGGTCATTGACTCCCATTTGGGGCATGAGTTAAGTAGTCAAGTTAAAATCAGTACCAGTAATAACGATTAACCTGTTTATCTCAACACTTTAAGCCTACAGAGAATAATAAACAAAATCTTAATTAACTAAAACAATTCATGGCGAGACAGGCCTAGAAGGTCTTGGTATACCACCGGCTGCTGGCCTCACATCCACATATGTTAATCATATGTAGTCATATGTCGGGTCCCGCAGCCGTTATAGATGGTTTTGTCAACTTGGAGCCGCTACTTATTATAGCTTCCCAAATTCCTCACAATTCTGAATGAGCATCAGCCCCTTACTAGCAGAAATCCCATGAGAATATTTTTTTCCCCATGGAGACTCGAATCAGCGCAAGTCCCGTAGCTCTGCGCCAAGGTATCTTGCCTTAACCGGTGGACTCCGGCGAGGGAGTCTTAATTAACTAGCATACTTGCAATATCGAACCCGGAGGTTTGTGGCAACTCGGTCGAAAGCTCTCCATACTTCCCGATCCTAAGTAATACTTTCTGATAATCACCTGTTTAATTCATTTCCCTCAAATAACGAATGACATTTTTCTCCCATATCATTTTTGGCCTGCGTATTGGGACATTATTTAAGGCTTTCATACAAGAAAATTCTATTCCCATCTTTCATTCCCCATTGGTACCACATAGCCTATTCATCACCGTCTACGAGTTACCGAGAGATTTTTCTATGGCTTTCCTCCAATAAATTTCCATGCCCCTCTTTCATTCCCCATTCGTATCACATGTCCTGCTGAATCAAAATTTACGAGATTTAATTGTTCTTACTACATGTTATCCCATAAATATCATTAAACTAACTGTTCTACAGTTCTCCCCATTCTTCAGCGTGTTCATCTTTCTTTGGTCCAAAAAATTTCCTAAGTACTTTATCCTCAAATACTATTAATATTTTATATTCCCTTAAAGTATCCATACGTAACAAAAGGATAACAATTTTATTTTATATATTTTAGTGTATTTTTTTAGAGATGTTGAGATGACAAATCTTTGTATTGCACAATATCATGCGATTCTAAGTCGGGCCTATTTAATTTCTCTCTATCCGTGTTCTTGTTTGTAATTTAATATTTGCCCCGAAGAGAGATCTAACCCACAAAAATTCGAAAGTTGAGTTTTCAGTGGATTAGTTATCTATCCGGAGAGTATCACGGCACGGTGCATGTAACTTTATTCGTACTCTCTTCCAGACCTGTTTTATTTATTTTTAAAAGTTGGATTTCAAGCAAATAGTGATATATATATATATATATATATAACAAAATGGCGGAAGCAGTTAGTCAAGTCATGAATAGCAGTGCAGAAAAACAATTATTGCACATGTGCAAATTCATTCCACCACAGTTCCTTGAATTCTAATCAGAATCTAAGATACATTGAGTGAAAATAAGAAAGAGGCAAATATTGTAATGAAATAACGTTAAAAGGAAAATAAATACTGAAAACTGATTAAGTTAGAAATTTTTTTTAACTGAATTAGTGTTCAATATGTATTTTCTATTTTTTAATTATAGCATTTTTAGTTAAATATGTGTTAGACCATTATTCCAATATATAGAGATAGATCAATTTTGCACTCAATTCTGTATTAAATTGTTAATATTTAGTTATTAGCATTATTTTGCATTCAAATTGGCTGTATATGTTTCCAATAGGATGGGAAATGAAAATTTATACGATATAATAAAGGTAATAGCCTCAAACTGAACATTATATGTTTTTTTTCTCGTTTTTCCAACAATTTGTAGTTTGTGGGTTATAGGTCCTATATCTTTTCGGGGTAAGCAACTATTTAATTACATCAGCTGTTTATAGAGTCCGCCATTTTACCATTTTCTATTGTTTTGCAACGATATCCTATTAAGTTTTACACTGCATAGTTCTTTTGAGCTTACATATGTATAAAATCTATACTGGTACATGAATTTTGGGTAAGAGGGATAATCTTTATTTCAATAAAATTATATGTCTTTGAAAATATATGTATGAAAAAGGATTTAACGAGAAGATAAATATATTTACAAACGCAAGCCTAAAATAAGTAGAAAGAAGAGGAAACAATTTATAAAATGTTATATTTGGAGTAATGTTACATTACTACATGACATAGTACGTGATCTGTAAGGTGTTCTTCCTGCCGAATACTGGGGCTGCCGGACGTTATAATCGTTTAGAAGAAATCTAAAATTATATTTGCTCTAATTTTGGCTTGATCATTATCTTGTGTAATGTACATTATTAATTGATATTTCCAATTTAATTTGTTGTATTACTACTGTTAATAATAATAATAATAAATAATAAGTAATAAATAATAATAATAACAATAATAATAATAATAACAATAATAATATTATTATATTTACTGTATAAAATGTTACTTGTACATAGTAAAGTAATCCCACAACAGGCCCGGAGGCCCTTGGGGTAGTAGGAAGTTAAGGCTCCCACTTTTTCTAGACAGTCGGCACTTTACGTCAGCCGGGTTGTCAGCCCTGCATGACGGCCGCCTTTACCCCCAGAACAAGCGTCTGGTACTCATTTCCGTTAGAGGCTGAGTCGACCCCAGGGCCATAGTGCCGCCAGAGGGTTTGGGTCAGTTTAAGAATCCTGACCCCAACGGGACTTGAACCCTCGACCCTCCGGCTTGTAGCTCAGTGCCTTAACCACTACGCTACGGCGTGACAATTTAAATTTAAATTTTCAATGTATTTTAAACCATTATAATTATTATATAGTGTATATAAATAATCTATACTACAAATTTGTGCTAAGTGAATTTAGAGAAGACCTTATGGCCTTAACTCTGCCAGTATAAAGAAAACATTATTATTATTATTATTATTATTATTATTATTATTATTATTATTATTATTATTATTATTATTATTATCGTAATGTTATATGTACATGGAATTTAAATTGCAATTTTAATTGTCTTTTTAAACTAGTATAATTGGTATATAACTAATTCAATGCCTCTGTCGAACCCGTAGGTTCATGCCCGCGCGGACATAAGCTCTCCATACATCCGTACCTTGAGGCAATGTTTTGCAATCATCCCCTGTATAATCTACTTCCCTCATATATATTCTATATTGTAAATAACCTGTATATTTGTGCTGGTTGAGTGGAGAAAAGGCTTTATGATATTAATTTTGCCAGAATAAATAACACATTATTATTATTGTTATTATTATTATTATTATTGTTGTAATGTCTATCGTATAAAATGTTGTATGTACAGGAAATTTAAATTTAATGTATTTTAAAAATTTTATAGTGTACTTCATACTGCAAATATGTATTTTTATATTTGTGCTGGTTGAGAGAGAAGACCTTACGGCTTTAACTCTGCCAGAATAAAGAAAACACAAGTATTATTATTAATATTATGTCTCTGTACTTACCTGCAAACGTACAATGTTTACACAGCTATGTCTCGTTGTTTAAATGAAGAATCTGAAGTCAGTGTGGGTTGTGCCTCCTTTGTTTACTATAATGAAAATTAGATTAACGCACTGCAGTTCAGACTTGCTTCTTCTTGCTCAGTCAGGCAGTGGTATTTGTCATTTAAAAAATGCGATTCTCTTGTTTGTAGTAAATATGAGTCTTTAGTAACTCATAAACTGCTCTGAAACATATAAAGACTCTTTCAAGTTTCATTCGCAGTTCATATCACATTAGATCAGCTATAAACCTTTAATTTGGAAATGTATCCTGTAAGATACATTGATTTAATTTATTTAATACTAGCTAATACCCGGCGTGCGCTGCTACGCCTAAATAAATGATAATTAATGTGGTTTTATGTTTATTTAAATAAGTAGAAGGAAAAATAATTAATATATAAAAATTGTTTGTTTGTTCGTACTTTATGCCTGGCCATATCGTTGATCCGATTGTAATGGGACTTTTTGCAAAATGTTCAGGAGATTCCCGGGATGAACATAGGCTATAAGAGAGTTGTGATACTCAACTCCTACACCCTGAAAAATCACAATTTGTATTGGAAAACGTGAAAAAAATAGCTCTTTGGACGCTTAAATGGCCTACGCTGCCCAAACCGTAACAATATTAATGTATACAGAATTGAATATCTCTAAAAGATCTACAAAAAAGTCCGTGACAGCATATGTTTATCTTTTACGGATAACTCACAATAACCGTTTTTGTCTTTCATTGATGCCAAGAAGATCCAGACAAGTACATAGATTCCTGTGCAAGCATAGCAGTACATGGCGGGTATTCTTTTACGGATAACTCACAATAACGAATTTTGTCTTTTAGCTCATTTATGCCAAGAAGATCGAGATAAGAAGATTCCCGGGCAACGCCGGGTGAACAGCACGAAGTATCTAAAAATAATTACGATAATTTTTTTCCTTACACTTATTTAACTAAACATAAAACACATTACTTTTCGTATTTCAGCTCACTTATGTCAAGAAGATCGGGATAAGTAGATTCCCGGGCAACGCCGGGTAATCATCATGGGGTATCTAAAGAATATAAATGTATAATTATTACCCTTTTACTTATTCAACTAAACATAAAAAACACATTAATTTTTAATTGTTTAGTGGTAGCGGCGCACGCCGGGTATCAGCTAGTAAATTTATATTTTTTAGATACCCCGTGTTGATTACCTGGCGTTGCCCGGGAATCTACTTATCCCGATCTTCTTGACATAAATGAGCTAAAAGACAAAATTCGTTATTGTGAGTTATCCGTAAAAGAATACCCGCTGTGTGCTGCTATGCTTTCCCGGGAATCTACTTATTCCGATCTTCTTGGTATCAATGAAAGACAAAAATGGTTATTGTGAGTTATCCTTAAAAGATAAACATATGCTATCGCGGACCTTTTTGTAGAATTTTTTGAGATATTCAATTATGTCTACATTTATTTTGTGTATGTGTTATGGTTTAGGCAGCGTAAGCCATTAAAGTGTCGAAAAAGGGACTTCTTTTTCAGGTTTTTTACGTTTTTAAGGGTGTAGGAATTAAGTATCATAACTCTCTTTTAGCCTATGTTCATCCCGAGAATCTCCTGAACATTTTGCAAAAAAAGTCATCACAATCGGATTAACGGTATGGCCGCGCATAAAGTACGAACAAACAAATAAACAAACATTCATTTATATATATTAGATATAGACAATATGGCAGATTTATTCTGGTCTTTATTCGTGTTCTGTAGGATACGCTCGTGAATATTTATTATTATTATTATTATTATTATTATTATTATTATTATTATTATTATTATTATTATTCATATTTTGATTCACTTTAAATTTGTTGATTATAAAGGGAGATAATAGAATTGTCAGAAATGAGGTTTCTGAGAAGTGTAGCTGGCTATACAATAATGGATCAAAGGCGAAGTGAGGATATACGAAGATAACTGAATATATTCAAACTATTAGATAGAATTGCACAATACAGAGATGAATGGATGGATCACATCAATAAAATGGATAACAATAGAATTTCGAAACACACTCTTCATTACAAACCACTAGGACGAAGAAATGTTGGAAGACCCAGTAAAAGATGGATAGACCAATTCTAACATGAGATCGGAACAGACCAGCTGGTCTAATCCTTGATGCTGCTGCTGCTGATGATGATAAAGGGAGATATTAGATTTAGCCTACCTCATGCTATTTATAAGTTGGATTTCATTTATAAAATTACATTCAAAAGAAGAAATGATAACGACACTGAAAGAAAATTGGGCAAATAGCAACAAAGGAACTTTAATAATAAAGCATATTTTTTCCTAGAGTTTTGAACTGCATATAAAGCAAATTTCTGTTATATAATTATAATTTTACACATTTTATCTGGACATGGTAAATTTGGTTCATAATTTGAAAGATATATAATGTGGAGCAAATTCACAAACTGTCAGTAACAAACTTTTTGATTGCCCTATATTTTCGGAAACAGATTTATATTTTAGCATCACACTTGGAAAAATAAAACATGGACTACAGACTTATATAACAAAGACTGTTCAACAATGTACTATGAGATTACAATGATCACCAATAGGATCGCTGATTTACAATAGTGTTGCCATTGCTTATGGAATGCCCTAGAATCTAATGTTGAACGTACCATGAAACATATGGAAAATATATTTTTTGTTAATTATGTTTTTCGATTGTTAATATTTTGGACACTTACTATATAGCGTATAAATGTTTTTTTTTAATCATAAGTAATGCCAAGAGTGATTTCCAATTTGTCTAGAGAATTTGGAAATCAAGAGTGGCATTTGTTAGGACTATTTAACGAATAAAATTAAGCTGTTTACTCACAAATCGTTATTTACATATAGTTATTTTAAAATATTTATACATTTAATGTAAACGGCGATGTTTGAAAACAAATGAGAAACGTTTGTTATGCTTAATTTGTTCATGGCTGCAACCAGATCATATTATTTATTGCCGAAGGATCGCAATATTGTAAGAATGCACCCTAGAATGGAGAAAAAATGAAACATCAATATAGGTTATTAATTAATTTCTGATGTCCTATGATGTAAATATGTCAATTATATTTTTCTGGAACGTACATTCCTTGGAAAAACACGTGTAAGTATGTGCAAATAGTGGTTTCTTTTTTTGTAGTATAATCAATTGCTACAAATGTTTTTGTATTATATCCCGCAAGCACTATCTGGTTACATAAGTGCATTATATAGGCAATCTGGTAGCCACTTGTATTTTAGAATTCTTAGATCTGAATTGTTATATTCAACGATTTTTTTAGAGAGTCAGTCACTGCAAAATAATGCTGTGACCTATTCAGAATGTTAAAAAGGAGGAGCTGTTTTTAAACTGATAAAATTAAATTGATGAAATCGAGGTTAAAAACGACTGTGATTGGTTGTAAATCAAAATTCCTTGAAATTCATTTACTCCCATTTGGGGCATGAGTTAAATCTAACATATAAAAATGTTTGTTTGTTTGCTTGTTTGTTTGTTCATATTCTATGCGCGGCCATACCGTTGATCCGATTTTGATGTTTTTTTTTTGCAAAATGTTCACGAGATTCCCGGGATGAACATAGACTGTAAGGAAGTTGTAATACTCAACCCCTTCACCTTTAAAAATCACCCTTTATAGCGAAAAAGTCCCTATTTTGACGCTTAAAAGGTTTACTCTGTCTAAAAACACATACACCGAATTATTGTATACAGAATTGAATATCTCGAAAACCTCTACAAAAAAGTCATTTACAGGATATGTTTATCTTTTACGGATAACTCACAATAACCATTTTTGTCTTTCATTGATGCCAAAAAGATCGGGATAAGCAGATTTCCGGATAAGCGTAGCAGCTTAAGGCTGGTGGTAAAAACACATTAACATTTATTTAGGAGTAGCAGCGCACGCCGGGTATTAGCTAGTAGTCAGTGAAAAAGATCATTGGTATGTTATTGAACTAATGTACATGTAACGTGTCTCGTTCAGGGGGGGGAAAGCAAATGAAGTAAACTTATTTTTCATAAATGTGAATGCTACTTTGGATATCCTTGCAGATCTAAAAAATTCACACAAATTAATAAGCAGCAATCATGAATGGAATGTCCAGAAATTCATTCGTTGATGGCTATGTTTTTAAATTGACTCGAGGTAAATTTTGCTATTTCTTCTAAAACGCGGTAGCTTGATGGCGAAGAGCGCGATGAGACCGTTTACGATGTTAAGGTTTGTGCCATTTCACTCCGCTTTTCTTGTTATTCTTCTCCCCTGCCGATCTTGCACGCTGCTATGATAATATGATGACCGTCTACTAGTCTATAGTTCCTCGAACATCAGTGTTACCACCATGACTGTTTTCACAATTGTCGATCTACGTTAGAATTGAATATTATTTTTTTAACAACAACAACAACAATAATAATCTCTCTATCTATCTTCGGGTTTTTACAGCTGCTGCCGTCTTCCCGTGCCAAACCTCCAAAGCCTACGGTCTTGGGCATCTTCGATGAGCTCTTTTTGATTTATTTACACCTGACCAAAAATGTATGTAATTTCTTAAATATGAATTTCCCGATCCTTTCTTTTTTGTTTCCGTCACTGCTGCAATATCTATATTGTTCTGAAATAATTCTCCTGCTACTTCATTAACTTTGTTTCTAATTCCTCGTACATTCCACGTGCCTAAATTCAATGTCCGTTTTCGTTGTTTTTGTCTTTCGTACTTTTTTCTGTCCGGCTTTGATTGATTTGGTCTTTTAGCATTTTGTTTTTTTTTTCCTAATGTGTGGGGAGCTGGCCCACCACAACATAAACTCCCAACCTGGAGGACCAGGAAAATTTCTGTCTGGGTTTTCCTCCCATAGCCTTTGAAGATCCCTCTTCACCGCAAGGCAGCGTTTCTCTATTTCCCTTAGAGATAGGGTTGCCTCTTCCGCCAGATCCGCCGTGATGAAGGACTCCTTCTGCGCCGACTCTGCCGTTGAGGTCTTCACCGTAACCCTGGCTAGGGGCCCTTACAGAGTACTATCAGTCGGAGCCAACTGAACCCTGGTTTTTAACGAGGTTGTTACTCCTCCCCCTCCTCCTTTCTCATCCGGGCTTGGGACCGGCCATGACGGAGTTTAATAATAATAATAATAATAATAATAATAATAATAATAATAATAATAATAATAATAGACAGATAGATAGATCATAGGTTGATTGATGTCTTTGACATCGTTCGATTCCTAATAGCCAATTTTGTTGTTTTCCGACCCCGATGGTATTAGAGTATTCGAGGCCGAGGGGATCATTTCATCTTATCTTTTCTGTAAAATTCTTCCTAAAGAGCAGATCAGGCTCTTAGCTGTAGTGAAAGCAATTGATCTAAGGATGGACACCTGAAAAATTCCCTGTCCTCCAGGTTGGGGGTTCATGCGGTAGGCCAGCTCCCTCCCATCAGAAAAAAAAATGCAATGCTAAAAAACCTAATAGAGATAAGCCGGTCAGATTAAAAGGAAGACGAATCAAGCTACGGAAACGAACTCTGCTAATTGGAACATGGAATGTACAAGGCTAATAATAATAATAATAATAATAATAATAATAATAATAATAATAATAATAATAATATAATAATAATAATAATAATAATACTAATAATAATAAAAATAATAATAATAATAATAATAATATATAAACATGAAATAAAACAAGAAACAATATTATAAGCAAATTATATATTCAATGTACAAATTATACTGTAGTTTTACTTTTAAAGTTGAATGTTGAGAGGTAAGTGATAGACAAGGTCTTAAGCATTATTATTATTATTATTATTATTATTATTATTATTAATTATTATTATTACTATTATTATTATTATTATTATTAATGTAGTATACAGTAGCAGGTTTCGCCATTAAAAAATTTGGTAGAAAGTTTTTGAAAGTGAATTAAAACAAATTAGTGAATTTTGCCAGGATAATCTAGTACAACATCTGGCTTTAATGTTTTTAATTTATAAAATATATTTCTCATAAAAATAAATAGAGCAAAAATGAACTATTTAGTCAATATTTACTATGCACTAGCTAGTACCCGGCGTGCGCTGCTACGCCTAAATAAATTAGATATAGAGGGTTAATTAATTATATGGTATACACTGCGACAAACCAAACATCGCGGTTGCTAGAGTAATTTTTTTATTTCAAATTTCAGGTAAACCCCCACTTCTAACGTCAGAATTCGCTGTTTTTTTTTTGGGGTAATACATCCTTGGTTTATTTTAATACGATATTCCGAGGTTTGTTGCGAAACATAGAAAATTGTGATTGCTAGAGCGATTTTTAAATTCTCGTTTCAAGTGAATTCTTACAACTAATTATTTAGAACATAATAGTTAACTGATAAACACTCGCCGCAACTGAAACCCTGTATTTTGTATTATTACAAATTTTCACGAAGATCAGTTCAACGGTTAGAAACTATAAAGGACAAACAGAAATACATTCGTTTATATTTAAACAATAGGAAAACAAATGGGTAGAAATTATTTACATTTGCATAAAATTACATAATAATGTACAATAATAACAATAACTTAGACTTTTACCTGAAATAGTTTACTTTGCGGTCCGGAACATGTAAATAACTGGCAGGATAAATTAATGTGAATCAACTAGAACATCAAAATAAACTTTATCAACAGTCAGCGTCTGAGGGCTTGATAACGTCCGACCACTAGGCCTTTGCTACTAGACTACTACCAGTTGTCGTCGGCACCAAATATCAACGACGAAATACTTAAATCACAAGGGCTAAAGAGGGTTGGAAATCCCTAGAGATAGCCGGAAGTTGTTGTTCACCATCGAACAATTCCCACATAGTTGGTCGGGGACGCTTCCATAAAAATGGATGTTTCCCTGACGGACATAGAGGGAAAATGAATGTTTGAGAAGTGACACAATTTCCAATACTTAGTGGTTGTGGTGGTGTTTCGCTAATTTAAGGGTAGGCTAATCTTTAGTACGTGTAAGGGGGTGGATTGAACGAGACTGTGGTGGTCTTGTTAGAATTGGCACTTACTATCAGCAAGTACCAAAACAGTAGAATTGACATTAATTCAATAACTGATTAATTTATGGACTCCTGTTTAAAGGGACTATGTGAACGTGTTAATATCCAAAAATAAATAAATAAAATAATACAAAATGCTAAGAAATGTTATTTTTCAATAAATAAAGCATTTAAATTAAACATATCCGACACGTAAAACAAAAACCAGATTGTATAAAACGCTAGTTAACACCCGGTGTGCGCTGCTATGTCTAAAGGTATGAAAATGTATGTGTTCTTATATTTAGTTGAAAGGACAAGAGCTATTAATAGAAAGCTTAATATGTTGGACTCTCACCAAAAGTTTAATAAAAAGACTGGAAGCAGCCGAGATGAAATTCGTATGATATGTGACAGGATGTACTCTTTTGGACAAACGGAGGAATGAAGATATTCGTGAGGAATTACATATAACTAGTGTGATAACAAAAATTGAATAATACTTACTCACTGGCACTATCGAACCCGTAGGTTCATGGCCGCGCGGACATAAGCTCTCCATACATCCCTATCCTGAGCTAATGCTTTCCAATCCTTCCCTGTATAATCTAATTCCCTCAAATCACAGTTAATGTTATTCTCCCACCTCATTCTTGGTCTACCAACTAGGCGTTTTCCCTCTGGCTTTCCTACAAGAAGCTTCCATGCAAGTCTTTCATTCCCCATACGTGCAACATGTCCTGCCCATCGCAGTCTACGAGACTTAACTGTTCTTATTATATCTGGCTTCCTATAAATACCATGTAGTTTATTGTTATGAAGTGTTCTCCATTCACCTGTTTGTTCATCTCTCTTTGGTCCAAAAATTTTCCTAAGAACTTTATTCTCAAATACTTGTAATCTTCTTTCCTCCCTTAAAGTAAGAGTCCATGTTTCGCACCCATATAATATAACTGGTAGAATAATAGTTTTATATATTTTCAGTTTAACGTTTTTTGAAAGCAGTTGCGACATCAAGAGTCTCTGCAATGCATAATAGCACGCATTTGCAGAATTGAGCCTATGTTTAATTTCTTTATAGAAATAAATGGTTTGGACATGTTAGTAGAATGAGTGAAGAGAGGATACCTTATAAGATGTTAAATTACAATCCACAAGAACATAGAAGTCGTGGACGACCATTTAAAAGATGGAGCGAGCAACTATAATATGGAGCCGCAACAGATCAGAAATGATCTAAACGATGACGGTAGATGATGATGACTTAATATAATAATGTTATAATAAAATTATCAATTAATAACTTTTCTTCGTTTTATTCATACCACATGCCATTCATTTCCAATCTGTATTTCTGTATCTGTACACTCCCACGTGCTGGAATTACATAACCAAGCTAATGTAGATATGTTTATTTTCCTACAAATACCAGCGATTGACAAGAGGTTAGCACATCGCTTCAAAGAGACACCTATTTATACAAATTAAATTATGGGATTGTGAGGAAGAAAACTGACGAAGTTACTTGAAAATCAACTTTTATAAGATTCAAAACACCAGTTTTGAATCCTGCCGATGATGGGACAAGTCCCGAAAGCGCTACAATTAAATAATTACTTGAAAATCAACTTTTATAAGATTCAAAACACCAGTTTTGAATCCTGCCGATGATGGGACAAGTCCCGAAAGCGCTACAATTAAATAATTAATCAAGTTGTGGAGACGGACCTTTCAGGTGAATATTCCATAATTTTATATTTTACTTGAAAATGGTATGGAATATTTCTTTCTTTCTAGTTGACAACTAAGGTATTACTTGGAGGGAAGGCCGATTACGTTTGCTCACATGGCTCTAATTTAGGCCTCAGGCTCTTTATGAGCCCGAAAATCTTTAGATTCGGGACCACAGCTTAATATCCCTCTCAGAAGTCTTGTCCCTTAGATTTTTCAAAAAATAAATTCATCGGCCCGGGAAGGTTTAAACCCATGATCTTCGGGATCAGAGGCAAATAAATTAAATCTTGGATCACCCAGGATGATTATTTTCCAATCTATTATTAAAATAGTGTTTTATATTTTTATAATAGTCCAATATAATGAACTTTATGTTAGTCAGTAATGTGTATTCACACACACTTTTAAGCGTCTATAAAACACATTTTACTTGTTTGTAGAGAGCAGAACAATCTGCTATAGATGGGATATTTATCCCTATATATATATATATATATATATATATATATATATATAAACCCGCCAAAGCCTGTCCTATGCCAGGTTAAAAAAGGATGAGGGGGAGGAGTAACAACCTCGTTAAAAAACCAGGGTTCAGTATGCCCGGCTGAGAGTACCCTGTGAGAGTCCCTTATCTAGGGTACAGATACTGCTGCCGAGCAGTTCATCATTTGTTTGATAAAGGCTAGAGGAAGAAAACCTTGACCAAAAATCACCTGGTCCTCCAGGTTGTGAGTTTCGTCACAAAAAAACATAACAATGCTAAAAAGCCTAAAGATTTTAAGCCGGACGGAAATAAACCAAGACGACAAAAGTGGAAATGAATTTCTTGAGGAGAGCAGCAAGTTGTTCAAAATTAGGAACAAATAAGAAATACTACCATACGAGAATAAATGAATATTAGATATTCAATAGTAGATTATATAAGATACAAGCAATCAAATTGGTATGGGCACGTACGACGAAAGCAAGAAGAAAGATTACCCAGGAAAACATTGGAATGGTGTCCACCTGGAAGACGAAGGAAAGGAAGACCTCGAAACTCGTGGATGCAAAAAATGAGAACGAGAACGAGAAAAAGAGGACTGGAGGACATGGAGTGGATGGATAGAGACGAGTGGAGAAGAAAAATAAAACTTTAGGCACAGAAAGATGTGTAAATATTAAAATTTTGTATATAAATAAATAAATAAATAAATAAATAAACATATATATATATATATATATATATATATATATATTATTTTTTGGAGAAAGAACTGATATTTAGAATAAAGCTTGGAGTTTGTAAGGACCTATATGATTGGTCAAGAAGAAAACTACCTCCTTGGGTTTTTTCAAGAGAGTCCTTCTCAGTTAAGCTTATTAGCAGTGGATGTGGTGGACCGTACAATTTGGAGCAAAGAGACTCAGTGGAACGAGAATAATTGAGAAATGGGACAGAAATTCGTAGCGTTTATACAGCATTGTCATCAAAATCTCCTGGCTATAGCTTTTGTTACCTTTATACCAGCAATTTGATTACGTGGCTACCTCTTTAAATTCCAATGAATTAATGCTATTATAAGACCTCAGATTTTTTGCTTTGACTTTATAATTTATTGAAAGAACATAGCTGTGTTTGATAAATCACATTCCAGATTAATATATATATATATATATATATATATATATATAATATTTATAGTAATTTATAATTAGAAAATGAAGAAATTACTTAACAAGAATGACAGTAAAAGCGAGGATATTACATATTTTATGTGTAGAATAAATAAAGGCAGAAACTTAACACAATATTTTAACTCTATCTTAAGGAGGGAAAAAGCGAAAAGTACAAAGATGCGTATACACAGAAGTATTTCCAAAGTGTTATGGAGTTGAAGCATGGGGTATATATCACGGATTAAGGAGAAACTTCTGGATACAGAGATGAATTTATATCTAGAAAAAACAAATATTACATAAAATAGCAAATATAAAACAAGGAATTCGGCCACGGTGGACTAAAGATATTGCCTCTAGTTCCGAGGGACTGGGTTCAAACACGGGCAGGGTGGAATGATTTTTAGGATACAAAATATCCAAGGAAAATGCTTACCTTTAGCACGTATTACGAATGAATGAACAGCGCATACCAAGAAGAATGTATAATTATACCAAAATGAAGAAGATTGTTGGGAAGATCATTGAAGAGACGGAAGGACCAATTCGACCTATAATTAGATCGGAAAAGGCCTTGTTGTTGTTGGTGATGATGATGAAATATCCAAGGGAAAAATCCTCTTAGTGAGGCTTTATGCCTTGAGTCCCGAGTCTGAAACTTTTCAGGCTCGTAAAAGAACCGCAAACCTGAATAAAGAGCCCTCTGTACAAAATTTACGGACCTTTCTTCATCCACATAATACCGTAGTTGCCCACTAGGTGTCTTACTGAGGCGAAATGGCGACCCCATATTATTCCCTGACATCTGGTGATAAATAAGCGTAACTACATTAACACGGGGAAACAAGGGGTATATAGATAGATTGATAAAATAGGGATTGCTAATGGAGGAGGCATAGACATCGTCGATGAAATGGAGAAAGAACAGTTAATTTGGTATGGACACACAGGATGGATGACACAAGATACCAAACAGAATCTTAGGAATATGAGAACATTATGTATTTAATAAATAAAACTATCAAATTTTAATATGATTTTCATATTTATTTATTTATTTTATTCAACATGGCAACCGTCCAGAAAAAAGAAAAGAGGGAGACCAAAGTTAACATGGAAGGAAAACATGAAGACAGTAATGTAAGCAAGAGGATTAAGCATTGAAGATGCCCAAGATCGTAGGCTTTGGAGGTTTGGCACGGGAATACGGCAGCAGCTGTAAAAACCCGAAGATAGATAGATAGTATTTAACATTCGTAACAGCTGTTTCAATACACTGTATCTTCTTCTGACGAATGTCATAAATAAATATATTTTTTCTACGTTTATTTAAATACATAAAGAGAAGAATATATTAAGAAATATGCTTGGGAAAACTACAAGATATAGAATACAGAACACTAGAGTAATAGGACAGTTGCAGTTAGATAAAATACAAGATGAAATGAAGTATAGGAGAATATGATAGAATGGCCACGTTAAAAGAATGAATACTGGAAGGATAGCGAGACAAACACTGGAATCTAGATTAGGATGATAGAGACCAAGAGATCGGCCGAGATATATAAAGGAAGAACAAATTAAAAAGAATATCAAGAAAAGAGGAGTTTAATGGATGGAAATTATTAAAGGAAATAATGGAATTACTTAAATATATGAATGCTTTGGTCCAGACTCGACTCCGGAAACGAGGATACAAGACTAGACGAAGAAAAATATTTTGTAATTTTATTTTACTTATAAATGTTTACATGTAAATCAGCTTCCACTTAGACAGCAATACTTTGTCGTATAGAACTAAAAATATTACACTTAACATTATACATCTATGACGTTACAAAAATGTCACCTGAGGCTTAAATAGTCTGTCCTAAAATTAATTGATTACTAGGAAAGAACAAATCTAGGAAAGAACAAATTACGATGAAACTTCATTCTGTGGATCAATGCTAATTAAATGTAAATTAGATGCAGAAAAAACATTACAATTATATTAAAATGTCAAGAGAATGGATAAGTTAATCTTTTCAAAGATTAAAGCTCTAAAGCCCCCTTTTAAATTTACTTTTATTATACACCTGGAATTTGTTTGATGAAATGAAAATATTACTATTATTGTACAAAGAAAACAGAATAGAGGTGAAGAGTAAATACTAAAATCACAAAAACCACTTGACAACAGACTTCAGCGCCATTTAATAAGGTAAATCAAACATTATTTCCTAATTTTATACATCTGTTTTGCGATTTATGGTTATAGAGATTAATTTAATCTTCTTCTTCGGCTTTCCCCCACTTATAGGTTTGCCGTCTTCAGTTTCCATTTATCTCTATCTTTCCAATCTCCCTCTTCCAAATTCCTATAATCCATTATTGTTCTGACGTAGGTTTTCCATTTCCATCTTGGTCTGCCACGTTTATTTCTTCCAGGGGGTGACCATTGGTATATATTTTTTGGCCATCTTTCATTTTCCATTCTTTGTACATGGCCATACCATTTAAGCGTTTGATTTTCAATCCTCTTAACAACAGATGTGGTGACATTCATTTCTCTCCAAAGGAATTCATTTCTTATTTTATCCTGTCTTGTTTTTTGTCTTACTTAATTCAAATCTATACTAGCTGCCAGTCTAACTTCAAGCTCCGGACGAAGACAATTTTGGCACTATATTCCTAATTTTACTCCTTTGTTTGATTCAGGAAAAAAACGTAAAACAATTGTGTCAATTTGCCAAACAGAAACTATATTTATTACAATTGAAGGGCTCGGCTGTAGAACATGGTAACTGACAAATTCTTGAAAATTGAGTTGTAGCATGTAAACTGTGATACGTGACATCTTGAAGCATTTGGTGCACCTACGTTTTACATCCGTCAATAGAGAGCAGAGGTAATTAAAACTACATGCACCAAAATGCTTCAGGAGGTCAAATACAGAGTGATTCAGAAATATGGCAATGCGTTTGATCGCATTTTGTGACGAAAATATTATTATTAAAGGAAATATGATGTCATCATTGGAAAGGGAATCCTTCAAATTACAACAATAGAACAAAACAAAACAAATCACTGCTCACATGCAGCTTTGCGGGTTGATTTTTGTGGGCTAGCGTCGAACGCCTCCACAATTATCTTCGTTATTTCTGCATCCGTGTTAATGCGAGGCCTTCCAGAAGGTTTGATTTTCTGCATCCTTCCCGTTTCCAGCAGTCGTTTTCTCCACTTCCCCACAGTCGACGGCTGCAATGCTACGTTAAACTCACGTCTTGCCCGTCTTGCGGCCTCTCGATCATTAGCATACGTTATTACCCATGCAGCAATTGTAATTTTCTGTTGCATATTCAAGGTCATTTTGACTAATGGCGTAATTTCTACACTGTATTGTTTTATTCAATTTTTGTAATTTGAATAATTGTTTTTCCAACGGTAATTTCATATTTCCTGTAATGATAATATTTTCATCACACAACGCGATCAAACGTATAGCCATGATTATGATTCACCCCGTATCACACACAGTTTATATGCTACAATTCAATTTTCAAGAATTTGACAGCTATCATGTTTTACAGCCGAGCCCTTCAATTAATATTACTCTAGTAAGATCCAGTACCAACAATGAAATAATCAATTAATATACAATTTTGTTTGGGCATAATATTCCTAGGTTTCTTAACAAAAAGTGAAAGAAAACTTAAAAGAAGAACGAAGAAATAAGCACTAGTAGAATAATTTATATCAAAGATGTTTTCTTTCTTTAGTGCGAGCAAATGTTTTTAATAATCACTCACATTTCAAAATCCAAATTTACTCTTGAACCCATTCAAATCTTGTGCTTTGGACACTTTCCCTATCTGCATAGTTATAAAATAGAATCTGCTGCATCTATGTGAATGGTAAGTTGATTTTCACATACTTAAGTTTTCACTTCAGGGTAACTCCAACTTTATTGGTCCGATTTTGCAGTTAACAAACCCGACCTTTTCTTAATTGAATATTATATGTCGAGATTAACTGCGAAAAACTAACCTTGAGGTCACTAGATCGTTAACTTATATGATTTTTTATAATCAATCTTAGTGTCTATACGAGAATGGACGAAGATTAAATTTCTTTTTCATGGATACAACATTAAATCCTTCGAAATTAGTTAAGATAATGATCCCTTTGGAATGAAGTTTCATCGTAACCACTCATAAAAATAATGATTCACATTAAATTTGAAGTTACATTTATTTGCTAAAAATACAGCATGATGTTTGAAATGTCGGTTGAAACAGTCTTGATATTACGTGTAATAGCGAAGAGCCGATTCAATGTGGAGCTGCATTAATATCTCTGGAAAAAGGAACAAAATATTTTTAATTAGCTTATATTTGAAACGAATATGCATGCAGACATGAATATTAAACATTTAAAATTGTACACTTATATTAATTTGGTATATAATTTACTATAGAAAACTGAAAGAAATAAAATTAAGTGGTATAACACATTCAAAAAAGGATTAGATGCTGCCACAGTAAAGCCCGGGAAATATGTACGAGGGTCATACTGAAAGTACAAAACGCCAGAGTATGGAATGGCACCACTTGAATTCGCCATTAAAGAAAAAAGCGAAGACAGTGCAATCTGTTGGGAAAGTTATGGGCAGCGTCTTCTGGGATGCGCAAGGTTGCATTCTGGATGAATTTCTTGAACCTGGACAAACCACAAATGCTGCCCGCTATATCCAGACACTTGTGAAGCTCCGTCGTGCATTGCACGACAAACGCCCTGGAAGGAAGATCATTCTGCAACACGATAACGCGCGTCCTTACACTGCTCGTGCCACTGTGGAGAAGATCAGGACATTTGGGTGGGAAACTCTTCCACATCCTCCCTATAGTCGCGATTTGGCACCCTCCGACTACCATCTTTTCGGTTCTGTGAAGGAGCAGATGGGAGGCATGGGAGGCTAACGCTACGAGACGCTGGAGGATATTCGGAAAGCAGTGCGTCCAGTGTCTTCGAGCAGCTGGAACGGACTTGTATCATAAGGGAATTTTCAAGCTTGTAGAACGCTGGACAAAATGTGTGCAAAGAAATGGAGACTATGTTGAAAAGTAGCACAAAGGTCTGTAGATTAACATGGTGTACTTGGTTTGTCTAAAAAAAATATTATGATTGTTTAAAAAAATGTTGCTCATAGCATGTAAAGGTATCTATAAGGCAAGAGGTTAAACAATGACGGTGAAGAAGAATAATAATAAAAAATTTAATAATTTATAACACACGTTGAATTAATTAATTTACGGATATAGCTCGTTGCAATTGTAATTACAATACTTTGCGCTAACACCTACCACTAGCTATCATTAAATGGAAAGTAGGAAAATATAAAGTGTTTTGAAATCAGGGGGAAGGGCACCGCCTATACTGAAGGATGCTTGGTTTATCCTTGTCTATGGGAAAGTCCTGTAATTTACTTTACGAAAATATATATGAACATCAATATTTGATCAAAATATTATCCCATCCGGAATTTGAAATTCGCAATCATCATTACCTAATAGTACAACCTTATGAGACAGCAAAAATCATTCACCCATGAAAAACCTTATGTTAAATTTTTGAATTTGCAAGTTTTTACGTTTCTCTAGATAACGCAGCTATTTAAGCACATATGAAGATAACAATTAGTAATCGTGCTCTTAACACACGTAGAGATACATTCCAGCCAACCATCCATAGTAATTCTGCCCGAATGCAGGTCCTTCACTGCAATCATAGCATTTTCATGCTATGCTTGCAGCTTTACTAGGGAATTGTAGGTGTGGTAGCTTCCCGTTGCTTTCCACACCGGTGAAGGATGATGATGATGATTGTGATAATGATAAGGATGATGATGATGATGATGATGGCCATATGATTTGGGGGACCGTTTGGCCTTAAAGTTTTCCTGACATTTGTAGAGATACATTATATAATGGAAATGGACAGCTAATGACAAGTGAGGGAAATTTTGAGGAAGTGGCTGAATTCAAATACCTAGGAATAATAATCACAAATAGGAATTAGATGCACAAAGAAATTAAACATAGGCTCAATTCTGGAAATGCTTGTTAATATGCATTGCAGAGACTCTTGACCTCCCAACTCCTTTCAAAAAACGTTAAACTGAAAATATATAAAACTATTATTTTACCAGTTATATTATATGGATGTGAAGCATGGACTCTTATTTTAAGGGAGTAGAAAATATTACGAGTATTTGAGAATAAAGTACTTAGGAAAATTTTTGGACCAAAGAGAGATGATCAGACAGGCGAATGGAGAAGACTACTTAACAATGAACTACATGGTCTTTATAGAAAGCCAGATATAATAAAAACAGTTAAGTCTCGTAGACTGCGATGGGCAGGACGTGTGACACGAATGGGAAATGAAAGACGTGCATGGAAGCTTCTTGTAGGAAAACCCGAGGGAAAACGCCCAGTTAGTAGACCAAGAATGAGGTGGGAGAATAACATTAACTATGATTTGAGGGAAATAGATTATACAGGGAATGATTGGAAAGCATTAGCTCAGGGTAGGAATGTATGGAGAGCTTATATCCGCGCGGCCGTGAACCTACGGGTTCGATAGTGCCAGTGAGTAAGTAAGTAAGTAAGTCATGCTCTTAATCCTTAAATGATTTATTATTATTATTGAATCTCCAATAATGCGAACCCTATTTCACTCCGTATTAGGGGTTTAGTTACAATACAATTAATTATTTACATTTATTTATATTATGCTTAATTTTTAGCGTTACATATAAATATTAATGTAATAATGTAATTTTCGTGCCAGTTATTGAAACGTGGCGGAGCGCAGAGGAAAAAAAAAAAAAAAAACAGATGTAACCGTTAGTCATTGCTTTATACTGTGTAATCCAATTCAAAATGTAAGTAATTTTTACTCATTTGTTTTTCTATAGATTTATTAAAAATACTAGCGGACCTGGCAGACGGTGTCTTACCCGAACGTTCAATTCTCGTGTCATGGCCGGATGATAAAAATATAAATTACTTTTTTTTACCATAAAATTCACTAAATAATAAGTTCGCAAGAAAATCCTCACTGACATCTGTTGTTGCTCAAGAAGCGTTCATTTTGACGTCACATTGTTGTCACGCGGAATATGTCAGTACTGCAAACGACTACACATCTGACATAAGAAATCCTATTATCCGATCGCAGCGTCACCTACCGGGTTCCATTGTGAATATAAACCATACAGGGACCCACTCAAACACACACATAAAATTTCATCAAAATCGGTCCAGTCGTTTAGGCAGTTTTTAATTTCGGATTTCAAGTAAACCTCCACTTCTAATTGTCTGATTTCACTCATTTTTAATAATATCTACCTCGGTTTATTTTAATAGGATGTACTGAGCTTCGTTGTGGAAGATTGAAAATTGTGACAGATAGAGCGATTTTTAAATTTTCATTTCATGTGAACTCCTACACCTAATGGTTTTAGATGGTCTAACTGTGAATCTAAATCATCCAGAGACCAACTCAAACAAACACAACCTTTTGCATCGTTCAGTGCAGTCATTTAGGTAGTTTTTAATTTCGGATTTCAAGTAAACCTCCACTTCTAATTGTCGGGCTTCGCTCATTTTTTGACAAAACCTACCTCGGTTTATTTTAATACGGCATACTGAGTTTCGTTGTGAAACATCGAAAATTGTGATAGCTAGAGCAATTTTTAAATTTTCACTTCAGGTGAAATCCTACACCTAATAATTTCAGAGGGTCAAATAGTAAATCTAAACCATCCAATGACACACTCAAACACAAAATTTTCATCAAAATCGGTCCAGTCGTATAGGCATTTTTTTAAATTTCGGATTTCATGCAAACCCCCCATTTCTAATAGTCGGATTTCGCTAATGTTTGGATAATACTCATAGTATACATACCTCGGTTTATTTTAATAGGATATAATGAGTTTTGTTGTGAAACATAGAAAATTGCGATCGCTAAAGCGATTTTTAATTTTTCGTTTCAGATGAACTCCTACACTTAATTATTTTAGAACATAATATATATCGGCTAAACACTCGCCGCATCTTAAACCCTGCATATACAAAGTTTCATGAAGATCGGTTGAAAGGTGATTTTTATATATTAAGAATTTGTCAAGATAAAAAATATAATATGTATTCAAAAAATAAACAAAAATGAATATCGAGCACATTATTTTTTTTCATCTCTCCTAGGAAAGTAATAAAAAATCTGAATTGAATATGTTATCATCATCATCATCATCATCATAATACATTCACGAATTTAGACCATTTGTTGTCTTGTTTCGGCCTGAAGAGAAACACCATCCAAAAGTCTTTTGAGTGGACGTTTTGTCCTGGTCTTCTTCTTCCTGCAGGTTGATATCTTAACATTTGTTTGGGTATTCTGTGATCTTCCATTCGATGAACATGTTGCATCCATCTTGACATATAATCAGAAATTTTGTTTTCTAAATATGTTATTATACACATCTTATTAATTATAAATAAATATATATTTAAACATTTTATATTAGACATGACAATGGAAATAGATTTTGAAAAAGCGTCTTTTGTTAAAACTAAAATCTAAATAGTTAAAAAACTATTGACGCTACAGAAATGAAACACAGACATTTAATTATTTATATCACATGGATATACATATCAAAAATGTTCTTTCTATAAAATTGCAGAAAATAGGAATTACCCCAATTGTTCCCCTCAAACCATACCTAGATAGAAATTCGAATAAATTCTTCTTCTTCGTGAAATTAGGCCTTTTGTAAATTAATGAGTCATTTTTTAACACCTTACCTCATATTTTATGTTTCTTCAAACACTGGAACTAGTTTTCGACATAATGTCGGTTGAAAATGAGAGAGACCCTTCTCTCGAAAACTAGTTTCCGTGTTTGAAGAAACAAAATATGAGGTAAGATCTTAAAAAAGACTCATTAGTTTACGAATTAAGAACCTCATAATGTTATTTCCCATATTTAACTATGAATAAATTAGGCCTTTTGATCTGTTTTCACATCAAGTGGGATTTAATGTATCTTCCCATCTAGTAAATGGGCATCCAACATTTCTATGTCCTATTGATATGTACTTTAATAACAGCTGAGGGATTCTATCTGTAAGCATTCTTTTAAAATGTTTATATCAGTTGTTTCTCGAATAAAAAATTATAATTATTTAAAATGTTAATGAACTAAACAAAATTGTATTTACTGGTGTGTCAAGTTTTTGTTGCAGAAAGTGTACAAGATGTTCTTAATGCCCGGGGTCTCGAGAGGCGCGATGAGAACAGTAGCACATGTTAAGATGCCGTGTAATAAGATGGGGGATTTAATGCCTTCTGTGACCTGTATAAGCAGTAATTATATACCTCGTGGAGAAAACACGTTGATTCTGCTTTAATTACATTCTCACTGCAATCATCAATCACTCTAACGGGGAACATAATCTATTTCCAAATAAAAAATTCAGAATGACCTTCGATTCGCCAGAATACTTCACTAAACATACGTTTTTATGAATTACGAGCTGGTAATTCTGTGGAATTAGGGTAAAAGTACATACGACCGATTTTAGTGATTTTTAGTTTGTAGATTAATATGTCAACAACAGCATTTTTCTTTACTATCTTAAGGGTAAAGTTATTAGTAGTAATAGGACTTTATTAGACAAAAAGTAAGATATTTACAATATTATTTACAAATTTGGATAGCACGGGCAGTAAGCCGTACGTGTTGTTGACAGTCCGTTACAATAAAGTAATAATTGGTAATGGTATAAATAAAAAATAAAAAAAAAAGAAAACAATAACATTACAATTACATAAAGAAAACACAATAATATTACAATTACATAATGATACAATAGCATTATTCATTAATTAAGTTATGTATAATTATTAAGAATTAATGGTATTGCATTTTGATAACATATATATTTATTCATGAATGAGTGTTGTTCTTATTTGCACGTTTTGTCCAGAAATTTACCCAAGTTTATCCAATGTAAAGTTATTAAGTGATAGCTAATTTCTTATGGTAGATACCTCTTGGGTCCCGCGCCGTAGCCAAGTGGTTAAGACAAGAAGCGTTGCCGCAGAGGCTAAGGGACTTGCGCTGGTTCGGGTCCCCATGGGGGAAGAAATTTTCTCATGAAATTTCGGCCAGTTTGGGACCGGTGCCTACCTAGCATCATGAGGCATTTGGGTAGCTAAAATAAGTAGCGACTCCAGGTTGAGAAGACCAGCTATAACGGCTGGGGGACCCGACATGCTGACCACATGTCCCTACTAAACTGGCTAGATGATCGTCTACCTCTATGATGAACACATGTGGATGTGAGGCCAGCAGCCGGTTGGTAGGCCAAGGACCTTCTAGACCTGTCGCGCTTGGAGTTTGGATATATCTCTTGGTCAGAATTAATGTAAATCTCCGCTAAATAATGAGTTATTTGAACATTAATAAGCTCTCCTGAAAAGTTATGTTTACCCTGTGGTTACAGAATTTATATATAATTGATTGCTTAAAATAAATTATTTTCAAGCATTTATTGAATTTTAAGCAAATCAGTGTTTAATTGACTTAATAACTTTGATAACATTAGGATTACGACATAAATAATATATTAAGGAGTTCCTCATTGTTTTGTTCGATTTTCATTATAAGGTGAAATTCTATCTATCTATCTCTCTCTCTCTCTCTCTCTCTCTCTCTCTCTCTCTCTCTCTCTCTCTCTCTCTCTCTCTCTCTCTTTACTTTAGTTTCAACTACCTGTTTATAGGTACGTTAACATTCCCCACGCCATCCAGTTATATAAAGTGAAACTATTTATTTTTATTTATGTTTACAATGAAACACGTAGACCTACAGTATGAATTTATTATTTTTTTTATTGTGGATGAGCCCATGTAGGACTACGCAAAGTACTTAGAGGCGTTTCCTTTGAGCCCAAATTTCTTTCATTCTTTTGCTATGAGCTTGTTTTCTATCATCTGTCCAGGTTGTTTCAGTTTTTTCTTCGGTTTGTCCTCTTGGTCAACTTGCCATTTATTCACCTTAATTCTAAATATATCTCTGTTTGGGATATCTTCTTTAGTAATTCCTACCAATTTTAAGTCATTTTTGACTTCATCAATCCACTTCATAGTATCCACTGGAGCTTTACTTCTGTTTTCGTAGAATTCCATTATCTGTTTTGTAAGCCTATTTGAGTTCATTCGTTTAATATGGCCTTAAAATTTTAACCTTCGTTTTCTAATATCACTATGCATGTCTGTATATATTTTTATTTCCTTTTTAGTTCTGAGTCTAAATGCTTCTTCTATGACTTGTGGACCTAAAACTTTTCTTATAATTTTGCATTCTTTTTTCACTATATTTTCGATCTTTTATTTTTTTCTGTTCAAAATTAATGTTTATGCTCCATAGAAGCATTCTGGTTTAATTACAGTGTCGTAATTTTGTATGTAGAGATATGCATTGTATGAATTTATTATTATTATTATTATTATTATTATTATTATTATTATTATTATTATTATTATTATTTTACGGATTGTTTCAACTGACATTTTTTCTCTGTTTACAACTTTCATTTTCTTCTGTCTAAACAATCTTTTTCTTCCAATTTTCTTCCTTCTTCCTGGATATCTTTCTTCCAACTGTGTTTAGGCCGCTCCAATCTATTTCTCCGTGTTGGTATCCATTCTAAGATATCCTTTGATCGTCTTATGTTATCCATCTTAACTGCGTGCCCATACTATTTCAACTGTTGCTTCTATATTTCATCAATAATGTCTTTATCACCTTCCATTGCTGCTCATATTGTAGTTTGTTATTTTATTTAATCTTGTTTTACCGTATCTTCTTAAAAAAGACCAACTAGGATCCAGAAGTGTCATCCTTTATCTCTGTTTTATGCTCCCTATTTCAGCTTCAACAATACTTTCGACACTTATCAACACGTTGGACTTGTTAGATATATTATAATTTCTATATCCAACAATTAATTATATTCGATTGTTAATTTTAATAAAAGTATGTAAAACGCCCAATGGGTAAAAGACAAATGACTCTTAGTAAGACCAGCGTCACTTTTCGTCCAAGTGTTCAGATTATACCTGATTCTAACTTTAAAAAATCAAACAAATGTTAATATATCAACCTGCAGGAAGAAGAAGACCAGGACGTCCAATCAAAAGACTTTTGGATGGTGTTTCTCTTGAGGCCGAAACAGGTCAACAAATTGCCTAAATTCGTGAATGTACTATGATGATGATGAAAAATGAGTCAGAGAAACTGATCTTTTTCGGCAATCTAAAGCATGCTTAGTATTACACCGTTCACTACACAATGAACATATATACTTATGGCAGACCTAAAGGAATGACTACCTTGTTATTGATACTTTTAAAATTCATGATAAAACAATGTTGGGATTACTATGTAATATTTATAATATTCAAAATAAAATATCTGAGATCTCAGTCTTCCTTAACTTTGGATTTGGGGTGTGGAGTACATTCGAGGCATATGCTTCATCTTCAGCCTGTAACTCGGTGCTGGTTGTTTATGAGAATTTTGTAGAGCGGGTTGACGTCACTGGGTGAGTTCTCAATCAGCAGGTGAGTGTTTTTGTTTTCTTTTAGTATTTAGATTTCTTCGAGAATGTTAATTTTGAGTCTGTTGTTTTCTATGTGGATGACGGATAGAGTGTTGTTGAAGGTATTGAATTGTGATCTGTTTCTATGACATGTGTTGCAAAGCTAGATTTGCCTTTATTAAATCTAAAGTCCTTGAGATGTTCGTTATATCGTATGTTGAAATTTCTAGTTGTTTTGCCAATAGACGAAGATGGGACATGATCCTGAAAGACCTGCATGTTTTAATTACTTGCGAAGCTTTTAAACACAAGTTCATTTAAAGACTGATGTATCAGATAATTATTTTAGGATTTTAACAGTTTAGTGAATTATTACTCACATAATGTGTTGAGGGACCATCTGGAATGTCATTACGATGTATTTGGCCGTTTTGTTGTTGATGATGTACTTGGCCGTTTTGTTGTTGATGATGAGTTTGATGTCTGCTGTTAGAAGACGAGCCCGAGCGATGACGATGTTCCTCACTAGAGGAGGCGGAGGAGGACGATTCGTCAGAACCATCACGCTTGTAAGCTGCGACACTGTACGATGGGTCAGACAAGATACCCACAAGCACCATGAGGATTGCTACCACGCATACTACTTTTACTGACAACATCTTGACAAGATCAAATTAAAACCTCCAGAGATACAATAGCTGAAAACGTAAAAACAAATCAACTGAAAATATGCGCGAGACATTAAGAAAAGCACTTTACAACGTGTGACAAGAAAACAAATATAAGTTCCAACCATATACTATACGCATGCGCCAACAGTCGTGAAGCGGTTTGCACTATGGAATCACGAGATGCAGCCAATATATACACGATATTTGAATTCGCGTTCCCAACGAATCTAAAAGCTAATATAACGCAATTTAAGTGTTCTAACCTGTGAAAGACCAATCTGAAAGCTAATCTAATGCGACGTATGTATTCTAACCTGTGAAAGAATGCACGCTGATTCATTTTGTGTAAGTTAATAGTACAGACTCTATATTGGCTGCACTGGAATATAGAATATTCGTTAAAATCAATATGGCTGCCACGTCTTCATGTAATTCAATATCGAGAAAAAATATATTCAAATATTCGTTAGGAAACCATACACGATGCGCATGCGCCAGCAGTCGCTAAGTGGTTAACATTATGGAATCACGGGATGCAGCCAATATATACACGATATCTGAACTAGCGTTGCCAAGAAAACCTAAAAGAAAACCTAACGCAATTTAAGTACTCTAACCTGTGAAATAATACACACTGATTTTATTTAATATAAGTTAATTAGTACCGACTCTATGTTGGCTGCACTGGAATATAGAATATTTGTTAAAATCAATATGGCTGCTACGTCTTCATGTAGTTCAATATCGAAAAAAAAAACATATTCAAATAATCGTTAGAAACCATACACGATGCGCATGCGCCAACAGTCGCTAAGCGGTTTACACTATGTAATCACGGGATGCAACCAATATATATCTGAACTCGCGTTGCCAACAAACCTAAAAGATAACCTAACGCAATTTAAATACTCTAAACTGTGAAAGAATACACGCTGATTTTATTTAGTGTAAGTTAATTAGAACAGATATGTTGGCTGCACTGTATATATATGAAGTATATATCTTCCCTTGCTAAATATCTTTAATATATATTGTAAATTGAATAATGTTACTTACAGATGATGAGAGAAGAGTGTTACATAGAATAATTGTAAGGCTTTTATATAATCGCCTGACCCTGTTTCACAATTTCTACTTGAGATAACTTGGGGTTAAGGTGTCATAACTAGATGTTGCAATCTTCAAGAAAACATTTCACACCCTACTTGATAATACGAGATACGCTTCGGGCAAATTACCCTCACATATGAGCAAATTCTGAGAATGAAAGAACCATGACCGTTATCTAATAATATAGGTCAATTATTTTACACAAGAACATTTAATACTGATTTCAGTGATTTATTCTGATTTCAAATACCAAAGTAAGATTTTCTATTACATATGTTTTGTATAAAGGATGCACCATAAGTGAGTTAACCACTGCACGTGGTTGCAAGGGGGAAAAAAAATCAGATTGGTTGCAACTGGGGTTTAAATACGGGGTCTTCAGAATATAATCTCAAACACTACCTAATATTACAATGGAGGCCACTTTGAACGATTTCGGTAGTTATTTTATGCACAGATGTTGTAAGCCACAGAAAATAATGTATTTGCATTTAATACAATGGAGGTCACTTTGAACAATTTCGGTAGTTGTTTTATGTATAGATGTTGTAAGCTACAGAAAATAATATATTTGCATTTAATACAATGGAGGTCACTTTGAACAATTTCGGTAGTTGTTGTTTTATGTATGGATGTTGAAAGCTACAGAAAATAATAGCTACATTTGCATTTTTGGTTAACTGAGTTATGCTGTTAAATATACAATTTGTACCTGGTAAGTCAGTCGTCCTCAACTAAATTACTAAATAGTTCCAATATGGAGGCCTTTCAAAATCAATGTTTCATCTTCTGCATTTTAACTGGTACTGTTGAATCCATTACACCAAATATGCTGACCAAGGCATCGAACACTTATAAAGTATTTGAAGAGAAAAATTATACGCTCAGACCGGGACTTGAACCCGGGACCCTTGGTTCTCTAGACCAAGTGCTCTACCAACTGAGCTACCTGAGCAAGTACCGATCTAAACGCAAATCTTTCTCTATATACATTGTAACTCCCGTCCACCAAACGCTATGAAGCCACGCTTCCATCCTGCAAATGGCGGCTCCTTTATTAAGAAGACATATTTGGGAATTTTTCTCTTCAAATATGATTTATCCATCATTGAGATGTACGAAATCAATAATAATAACTTATAAAGTATGTTATGAAAACTCGAAGAGTTTCTCTTTAATCCCATGTAACTTTAGTAGTTGTATATAGCATGTAAGGGAAATTAAACGACTTTAAAACCCCATGCATCATTTTGGAACACGGTGTATCAAATGTTTCATAACCTCGGCGATAAATTTTTAAGATCCATATTTTTGTTAAGAAACATACACTCCCAATCATGTAATTTATGGGTTTCAATCAATCTCTGTATAATTCATCTTCGTTAAATCGTGCTTAATGTCATTCTTTCACCACCTTATTCTTATTATATCTGTTGAGCAGTTTCACTCAGTTTTACTACAAGATTTTTTATTAAATGCCTTTTTCTACACTTTATATATTTTTCATAACGCTTACCCGCGAGAAAGTTTCTATGTCCATCTTTCATTTCCCATTCGTGCCGCATGTCCAGCCCATCGCAGTCTATGATACTTAACTGTTATTGTATCTGATTTTCAGGCACTTCGAAGTTTCAGTGTCCCCCTTTCGAGGGCTATAATGTAATAAAGTACGAAACAAAGTGGGAAAATTAAATAATAAAGGTATTAAATGAATAAATTGTTATGTCAAGATTTCTGATTTTCTATAAAGATCATGTACCTCACTGCTATTATGTAGTCTTCTCCATTGCCTGTCTGTTCATCTCTCTTTAGTCCAAACACTTTCCTAAGAACTTTATTCTCAAATACTAGTAACCTTTTTTTTTGCTCCATTAAAGTAAGAGTCCATGTTATATATACCGTATATATCTTAACGCTCTAGTAGCCGGAATTTGTTTTTTTTTTCCACAAATACCTCTGCATATAGCAATCAATTAGGAGAGGAAAGTTTGAGATCGTTAACCTACAAAATCGGATCATTACGAGTGGGGTTCACCTGAAACGAAAATTAAAAAAATATCTTGAGCGGTCGCAATTTTAATTTTAATTTTTTCCCCAACGAACTCAGTATCTGCCATGAAAAACACGAGAAATGTATTCCAAATAAACAGTGAAATTTTATCATTATGAATGGGGTTTAACTGATAGCTGTAATTTAAAAAACGCTTTAGTGGTTGTCGCAATATTTATATTCTTACATCTGGAAGCTTCGGATTTAATTAACAGAATAGATAGGTTATAACGTTAATAATTAATTTCATTCAAACAGCTGTATTGAATATATCTATTGATTATTTTCCCATATATTGTTACCATCAAAATCAGATTATAAATTAGACTCAATGAGAATTCGATTAGATTAAGCAGTTCCTACATGATTTAGGTTACATTTGTTTCTTAAAATATCAACATATTTTAAGTAATTATTAACTCAATTCCCATAAAATACCTAAATATATCATATTTGTCTATTTATGCTTTATTGTTATGTACACTATTAAGAGTATTTATTATTATTATTATTATTATTGCTCTTCAGTATTTTTTACGTAATTACTTTAGCATTCTCAATCAATGACTTACATTTCCTGCTATCTTGTGTAAGAACGCACCACGCCTACATCTATTAATTTCAAATAATTTTCAACACTATCCTTCCATGTGATTCTCGGTCATCCTCTTTCTCTAGTTGGGTTCAATTTGACATTTTTAGATGTATTTGCTAAATGTACTTCATCAATTCCAAAAATGAATTGTCTGTATCACTTTGTCCTTGAGGCAATCCTCTAATGAGGAAAGTTGTATATAATAAAATTAACAGAAAATAAATTTATTTATGACATTCGTCTCATGAAGATGCAGTGTATTGAAACAGCTGTTACGAATGTTAAATGAAATAAATATTTATGAATATGATATAAAACTTTTATGGTTTTATTTATTTAATACATCATTGATTTTTATCAAGTAAACACTAAATCAATTGATTTATAAGCAACTAGCTAATACACAGCGTGTGCTGTTACGCTTAAATAAATGAATATTGATGTGCTTTTATGTTTAGTTCAATCAGTAGACGGAAAAATAATTATAAATTTATATTTTTAGATATCCCGTACTGATTACCCTGCGTTGCCCGGGTACCTACTTATCCTGATCTTCTTGACATAAATGAGCTGAAATACGGAAATTAATGTGTTTTATGTTTAGCTAAATAACTATTGGGAAACATTTATATCGTAATTATTTTTAGATACCCCGGGCTGTTTACCCGGTGTTGTGCGGCAATGTACTCATCCCGATCTTCTTGGCATAAATGAGCTGAAAGACGAAAATTAATGTACTTCTTATTTTTAGTTGAATAAGTGAGATGAAAAATAATTATAAATGTATATCGTAATTATTTTAAGATTACCCGTGCTGATTGCCCGGTGTTGCCCGGGAATCTACTTATGTCGATATTCTTGCCATAAATAAGCTAAAAGACAAAATTCGTTATTGTGAGTTATCCGTAAAAGAATACCCGCCATGTTCTGCTACGTTTGCACAGGAATCTACGTACTTGTCTCGATCTTCTTGGCATCAATGAAAGACAAAAATGGTTATTGCGAGTTATCCGTAAGAGATAAACATATGCTGTCTTTTTTGCAAAGCTTTTTGAGATATTCAATTCTGTGTATATTAATTTTATGTATTTGTTATGGTTTAGGCAGCGTAAGCCATTTAAGTGGCCTAAGAGCTACTTTTTTTCACGTTTTTCACTATAAAGGGCGATTTTAAGGGCGTAGGAGTTGAGTATCACAACTCTCTTATAGCCTATGTTCATCCCGGGAATCTCCTGAATATTTTGCAAAAAGCCCAATCACAATCTGATTAACGGTATGGCCGCGCATAAAGTACGAACAAACAAACAAACATTTATTATATATAATATTTAGAATTATAGAAGTGCTACTTACAAACTTAGTGATGCTCGTGTCCGGCGTGATGAGTTGTTGTATGTTCGGTTGTGTGATGATGATGATGATGATGTTCTTCAGATGATGAAGAATCATGCTGATCCATAGCAACCATGGTAAAAAAGTTGGCCATGGCCAAAAGGCCGAGGATGACGCAGGTCTTAATAGAAAGCATGTCTTATTCTAGTTTAGGAATTTAATTCCAGTAACTTGAAGATCGTTATAATTTGCTTTTATACATATTTCGTTTCATCTAAGGTCGAGGGCAAATAATTTATCTCTTGACATTTAATTTTGTTTATCTAATATTTGAAAAAAAAAAAATCATCCACAATATTCATAGGTCATTTCTGAATCGAAGGTCGGTTCATTTAAACAGAAAAAAATAGTCATATGACTCAATTTTATGATAAGTTCTGGGTTTTCCTGCAGAAATCTTCCTTTAAAGCCATAACACATTTTAACATTCAGAATAAATTTATAAATGTTTGAAAATAACTCACACTAAAATATATATATACATATATATCCATCCATAGTAATACTGCCCGAGGGCAGATCTCTCACTGCAATCATAGCATTTTCACGCTATGCTTTGCAGCTTTACTAGGAATTGTAGGTGTGGTAGCTTCCCGTTGCTTTCCACACCGGTGAAGGATGATAATGATAAGGATGATGATGGCCGCATGATTTTCGGGGACCGTTGGGTCCTAAGATTCCTGATATTTGTCTTACAGTTGAGGAAAAACCCCGAAAAAACCTCACCCAGTAGCCTGTCCCGACCCGGGTCCGCTGCATGACAAGGCAGCGCGCTACCTCGAGACCACAGCGGTGGGCTATATATATAAACTTTAATTTCTCAAAATTACCATCAATTACGATATGCGAATATGTGGATGCTCTGAAGAAGAAATACATATGCTATGAAATTGTAAACTATTTGGAAAATTAGTGGCTGTAGTTGTTTTTAAATTCAAGACGTGATAGATTGACATGCTATGAGTTTGTGGTAAACCCAAAGAATTGGATAAACGTGAGCAGATTCTGTCCGAGACGGGGAAAATAAGAAAAATACTCATTCCTGAACTAATAAATATGTAAACAAACTTTTTATTATTCATTCAATGTCACCATGTTGTCATTTCGACATTCTGGTATTCCCTTCAGGCATGGCGTTATTGTATCCAACATCTGAGGTTGGGGTGCCTGGAAGGTGGACTTACGCTGCCCCGTTGATATATGATAGGCGATGATGATTTTTGCGCCAGGAGAGACCTTAATCCTAAACTTAATGAACATGTTAATGATGAATATTTAACTCATGCCCCAAATGGGAGTTAATAACCAATCACATTTCAATGATTTTTTATTTACACCCAATCACAATCGTGTTTCGCCTAAAATTTACCAACTAAAGTCTACCATAATAAAGAAAGCACCTCCTTTTTAACATTCTGAATAGGTCGTAGCATTATTTTGCAGTGACTGACCCCATAGAAATACGGCTACCAGATTGTATATATAGTGCATGAATGCCAGCAGAAAGCGCATGCGATAGATACTATAAAAACATTTGTAACAATTGATTATTCCCAAAAAAAAAAAAAACACTGTTTACACTTTCTTAAACGAATTATTTTCCAGGAAATGACGTTGCAGAAACGTATAATTGACATATTTACATCATAGGACATCAAATGAATTAATACCTATAACGTTGGTTATAAATTTCTCCACTAGGGTGCATTCTTACAATATTGCGATCCTTTGGCAATAAATTATATTATTATCTGGTTGCAGTGATGAACAAAAGAAGCAAATGAAGCATACCAGTCGTTTCTCATTTGTTTTCAAACATCGCCGTTTACATTAAATATGTAAATATTTTCAAATAACTATATTTAAATAATGATTTGTGAGCAAACAGCTTAATTTTATTCGTTAAATAGTCCTAACAAATGCCACTCTTGATTTCCAAATTCTCTAGATAAATTCACTCCTCACTTCGTGAGTCGTGAATTTATCGATAATTTGGAAATCACTCGTGGCATTACTTATGATAATGATGGCCAAATGGTGTCCGGGGGCCGTTTGGGCCTTAAAGTTTCATGACATTTGTCTTAGAGGTGAGGAAAAACCCCGAAAAAAACATCACTTAGGAAACTTGTCCGGACCGAAAAATGTATCTAACACATGTTTGCGTTAAGCCATCGATATGGGGATTTTACAAATTTTAATATTAGATTAGATTTATTTAGCCTGGTGGAGTTAAGGTCATGTGACCTTCTCTTCCACTCACCAGTACAAACATTTATTTTATTATTAATTTTTATTATTATTTATTTATTTAGCCTGGTGGAGTTAAGGCCATGTGGCCTTCTCTTCCACTCACCAGAACAAGCATATGTTACATATGAATACAAAAAAAAATACAATAATAGTCATATAAAACAGGACAAACATATGTTACACATGAATACAAAAAAATTACAATAGTAGTCTTATTATACAGGACAAACATGTTACACATGAATACAAAAAAAAGTTACAATAATAGTTATTGAACAATTCATTATCTTTCATATTAAATAATAATGAAATTAATGTCTAATAATAGAATGAAACTAAATACAATTAAAATTAAATTAATGATACAATGAATAAAAAAGGAATAACAGCTCTAATCAACTATGCATAAAAAGAAGAGAAAAAAATACACTACAATGAATTAATCTACGCTTTTTATACAAGGCATTAGGTAAATATATTAACAAATCCTAAGTCTATTTTTATTAAATAATGCAAAAACGCATTATTAATTCTTAAAAAGTAGTATTAGTGAGTTGTTTCAGTTAGTGATTTTATTTCAATTTATTTCTGAAAGATGGTAAAGTTTGGCAGTCTCTGACATAGGGTGGAAGTGAATTCCATGTTCTAGCAAGAGAAACTGTAAAAGATTTCGAATAATAGGTAGTATGATGAGGAGGGATATAGAGGACACTGTGCTCAAGGGATCGGGTATCTAAGTTATGTGTATCAGAGAGTTTAGTGAAGCGGTGTGATAAATAATAAGGTAAAGATGTGTGTAATATGTTATAGAGTAGGCATAGGGAATGGATGGTTCTACGATCTTGAAGACGAAGCCATGACAATTGTTCCAGGGATGGTGTAGTGTAACGTGATCAAATCTACGTATACCACAAATAAAACGTATGCAAGAATTGTGAACACGTTGAAGTCTTTGGGTAAGAACAGTATTTAGGTCAGTAAAAAGAGTATCACAATAATCAAAATGGGGCATTGCGAGTGTTTCTACTAGCATTTTTCTTAGAGAAAACGGTAAACAATTTCTTATACGATTTAATGAGTGTATTATTGAGAAGATAGTTTTGCAAATGTTATTTATTTGTTTATTCCAAATTAAATGTTTATCCATAAACACTCCTAGATTTTTTACTGTCTCACTATAAGGGATCTGAACCCCATTAAGTGACACATGTAATACTGCATTTGTGTTAATTGAGGATAATAGTCTCTGATGGCCCATAATGATTGCTTGTGTCTTTCTAGGATTTAATTCAAGTCCATATTTCTCTGTCCACGCCGTTAGCGAGTCAAGGTCCTCATTAATTTTGGTTACCGCGTCATTTAAAGAATATTTGTCTGAGTGAAGGTAGATCTGCATGTCGTCCGCAAATAAATGATGTTTGCAATGTTTTAGGGAGTCAGATATGTCGTTTATATAGATTGAAAAAATCAATGGGCCGAGCACCGAGCCCTGTGGAACTCCAGCTTTACGGTAGGTCCAAGAAGAGCGTAATGTAGAATTTCCTACAACATATTGCTGGCGCTCACGAAGGTGGTAGGAGTTGAACCATTGCGTGACACTGTCAGAAAGTGAGAGGTTTTTTAGTTTAAACAACAATAAGTCCAAGTCTACCGTGTCAAATGCTTTACTAAAGTCAAGTAGTGTAAGAATAGTAAGTTTTCGATTATCAGATGCTTCGCGTATGTCTTCACATATATTTAGTAGAGCAGTATTTGTGTTGTGTCCTGTCCTAAAGCCTGATTGGTATTGATCTAAAAGGTCGTGTTCAGTTAGGTAGTCAGTCAGTTGTTTGTGGACTAATCGTTCCAAAGCTTTTGAAAGGGTAGGTAAAATACTAATGGGTCGAAAATCGTTAGGAGTTAAGGGAGTTTTTACTTTCGGGAGTGGGCGTACAATTGCTTGCTTCCATAATGTTGGGATATATAGAGGTTTGTAGTGAGGAGTTGAAAACATGAGTTATGGTAGGTAGTATAACGTCGATTATTTTGTTAAGTAGAGTGATATTTATACGGTCAGTACCTTCTGCTTTTGTTTTTATTCGTTTGAGAGCTTTCTTTATGTCATTTTCTGTAAGATATGAAAAATGGAAATGTTCTCTGTCTGGTGGATTTGTCAATAGTAGTTCACTTGTTGTATGTGTTTTGTCTTTAGGAGTAAAGAATGTGCTTGTAAAATGGTTATTAAGTGTGTTCAGAGAAAACATGTAGTTTTTCTACCTGTGTGTCTTTCTTTCCTACACCCATTTTATTCAGATTTTTCCAAATATCTGGGTTATTGTTATTAGGTTCAGTAAGGCTGTATAGATGTCTAAGTTTGGCGTTTCTGATAGTTTGTGTAGTCTTGTTTCGTAACCGTTTATAGTGATTAAGATTTATATCAGTTTTGTCGACTCTATATTTCCGATATGCTGCGTCTCTTTCAGTCATCAAGTCACGAATGTTAGCAGACATCCAGGGAGCAGAGTGTCGTTTCACTAGTTTAGTTTTCAATGGAGCGTGTCTGTCATATAGTTGTAATATAAGGTTATTTAATGCCTCAACTTTTTCGTCAACAGAATGCAACGTCCATATAGTATGCCAGGGTAATTTTATAGCGTCTTCAAGTAGAGCTGCATTGTTTATATGTTTTAGGTCTCTATATGTGATAGTCTTACGAGCTAGTTTAGGGCACTGCAGTGAATATGCTAAGAATATAATATCATGTGCTGATATTCCGGGAGCTGACAGTTGCCCGTGGGTTAGTACTCTGTCTGGATTATTAGTAGCAATTAAGTCAATTAAAGTCTCAGAATGATTGGTGTGATGTGTAGGCTGTAAGGAAGGATAGTCATATCACAAACTTGGAACGCGGACATAAGCTGTTGTGTATGTCTGTTGTCAGTGTCTAGTATATTTATATTAAAGTCACCCATGACGATAACGTGTTCATATTGTATACGTGCGTTTTGTAGAGCGGATTCTATTTCTGCTATTTTTTTCATTTTAGGGGGTTGGTACACTACACAAAGAAGGCATTTTTTGAAGCTTGCGTATATTTCTATAAACATAATTTCAGGAGATGTCTCGTTATTAGAAAAGTATACAGACTTAGGGCAAAGGTCTGTCCTAACGAAGACACCAACACCGCCCACTCGACTATGTACATGATCATGTCTAAGAAAAGTTACATCAGAATATAACAATCTCAATTAACTCAAATATTAAATAATAAATAAAAAATCTGATCAAAAAGATAATATCTATTATATTACGATCTATAATGCAACCAGTTAATATTAGTTAAAATTAAGACTAAAACTAATAATAAAATGTATACAAGCAAGACATATTAAATTGTCCCTGTTTAATGTATATAAAAAACAAAGAAAAATAATGAGATATAGAAAAATAATTTTACGATTATACAATATTTAAAACAAAACTAATGAAAATATTTGTTATTCTTAATATTATTTTCTTAAATAATTTAATTTGTTAATTGTTAAAAGAATACTATCAGTGAGGTGTATAAGTTAGTTTGTTATTAAATAATTCTTTAGTTTGTTTTTGAAGGATGTTACAGTTCTAAAAGAGGAAAGGGGATTACAAGTATTTGAGAATAGAGTTCTTACAAAAATGTTTGGACCAAAGAGAGATGAACAGACGGGTGAATGGAGAAGACTACATAATAGTGAACTATATGGTCTTTATAGGAAGCCAGATATATAATAAGAAGAGTTATGTCTTGTAGGCTGCGATGGGCAGGACATGTGGCACGAATGGGGAATAAAAGACATGCATGGAAGCTTCTTGTAGGAAAACCAGAGGGAAAACGCCCAGTTGGTAGACCAATAATGAGGTGGGAGAATAACATTAACTATGATTTGAGGGAATGATAGGAAAACATTAGCTCAGGATAGGGATGTATGAAGAGTTTATGTCCGCGCGACCGTGAACCTATGGGTTAGATAGTGCCAGTGAGTTAGAGTTAGATATATATAGGCTATATATGTATATAGATGCTTTATTTTACCATATTTTAAAGGTAGATAGTTATTTTATTTCTAATATATAGGCTATTTCGCGAAATAACTATATAAAATTGATTTAAAAAATAGTTGTCGGTTATAATTTTAAAACTTTGACACAATTTCAAATAAAATACAAACAACAAATATAAAATAACGTTATCAAGTAAATTTGTATTTGGGTCAAAAACTGACCTCAGATCAATAGCACAAGACATACGCACTTAATGTCATTACACGTTCACATTATATGTTGATGCTCCATTTAGCATAAAAAAGTCTTAGATCTACTTGAGAGAAAGGTCACCCTGATAATTTTTATACAAAATAGTAACTGGATTTATTTATTTATTTGTTCGCTTATTTAGCAGATTTTTTTAAAATATCTACCACTGCACCTTTATTAGCGTTAGATTCATTTTCAATATCCGCCGGTACGATCATATTTCCGAACACTTCAATAAATCTCTCTTGGCTCCGTCTTAATAACAGACGTAAATTGCACTCTCTTTCACTTCTTTCAAACTTCTGAATTCCTACACTCCTACTACCTGAATACCAGATTTGAGAAGTTATCGTCTTACTACAATAGGCCAGAAGTTAAAAAAGTCTGTTAACAATCTTTCTTCATAGCATTTCCTCTTTTTCTACCTATTTCACAGTAGCCTCTGACCACTCCTAGAATTCCCTCCGTCAAGATTTAATATAATAACAAAGAGTATAAGACAAACGATTCAGAAACATGGGTATTAAAATCTAGAACAATAAGTAAATTAAATTCTGCAGAAATGGATTTTTGGAAGCGTTCACCTGGAATTTCTATAAGAGTTAAAATAAGAAAAATCGTAATAAAAAAAACGAATCTTCATCATCATCAACAACAAGGATTAGGCCCAATGGCCTGTTCCGATCTCATTATAGGTCGAATTGGTCCTTCCATCTCTTCAATGGTCTTCCCAACAATCTTCTCCCTTTTGGTTTATAATTATACATTCTTCTTGGTATGCGCTGTTCATTCATTCGTAATACGTGCTGAAGGTAAGCATTTTGGTAATATGTTATTCTTTCACAGAGATTAAATATATTAAGTTCTGTTCTTATATCTTCGTTTTTCTTTTTATCGGTCCTTTGGTATCCTGCTATTGCTCTCAACATATTCATTTCAGCAGCCTCTATTTGTTTACTATCTGCCTTTGTTAATGTCCAGGTTTCACATCCATAGATAAGAGATGGAACTGCCAATACTTTGTAAAACTTCAAAATAGTTTCTTTTCTAGTCTTATTCAATAAAGTGCGTTTAATTGTGCCACATAGATAATTGAATCTTCGATATTCAATTGTGGATTTCATAAAAATAAGGGTTTTCTCCGAGGTGGCCGCTGATCATTCATCCAGGGAGGCTTTGTGTGGTCAAAATGTGTGGTTGATTGTGTGTATGTCATCAATTGCTTAAAACTCTCTCCCGATTAGTGATTCTGTAAGGACCGTGTGGCGTAGGACATGTAGAAAGGGAGAGGTTAAACTAAAGAAGAGGAAGAAAAACAATTACTTTTTTTCCTTTGTGACAGCCAGTTAGTGAAATAAGTTATTTTCATAAAATAATTAATTATCTGTTGTTAAATAATTCATTTTTCTCGAGAACTACATTTATTCTTCGTTATTAATAGTTTTTTTGTCATGTTCCTATCGTGTACATTTAGTATTTCATTAAATCTAGATTAAATCAAAATATTTTGTAATAATTATGTTGTAGACATACCATATCATATTTATGTTTATTGTAATTTAGGTGCAAGAATAATTTGAATATTTTTTAACCTAGTTGAGAGGTTACTCTGCCAGGTATTTAGAAATATTCCACAATACAGTGTTTCTCCTTCAACCCAAAGTGATTTGTCGCCAGAGGTTCCTGTCTAAAGCATCTTCTTCCCTCAAATTTCTAGCTTCCATACTTCTCTTCACTCCATCCATCCATCTTTATCTAGGCCTGACTCTTCCACTTCTTCCATTAGCTTTCCAATTAAGGATCTTCTTTCGTATTCTCTCTTCTTCCATTCTAATGAGGTAAAGCTATTATTATTATTATTATTATTATTATTATTATTATTATTATTATTATTATTATTTATTGTGATTTCTCTTTAAACCATTTTTTATATGTCTAATAGTGGGTTTAAATGATAACATCATTTACTTTGCAACAGTATTAAAATAAATTAGCAAATAAATTAATGAGCTAATATAAAATTATAAAAATTAAGTACTTTGTAAGTTAAATTTCCTGAACTGATAAAACTTTTGTAACACTGTAGGCCTTTCGGACCTAGTCTCGTTCTAAGCAGAAAGTTTGTTACTGCTGATAGTGGACCTACAGTGGTTTAAATGTTTTATACGTTAAGTTTTCAGTACTTAAAAGGTATATTTAATTATATATTTTTTTATACCTCAACCATGAACTTTAATCTACCTCCATCCACCTTTATTATATTTTTACCATGTAAAGTAGATTCGAGCTGTTCTTCCATTGTACATATATTCTTTTACTAGTTTTATTTTTAATTGTCTTTAACCTTATTGTATTATTAGACCTTATTTGTAATTACTGCTCAGTTAATCCTTTAGTATATAATATTATTGTGATTTTTTTACTTGAATGTAACATATGTTTGTTTTGGTGAGTGGAAGAGAAGGCCACATGACCTTAACTCCATCAGCCGAAATAAATAAATAAATAAATAAATATGACCTTAGTTTCCTACTATATGTCACCTCGAGAGGATGTAGTAACCACATGCCCCTCGCTGACATATATAGGGAAATAAGCGTAACTAAATTCGTTTGGTTAAGGAACTCTTCTAGACAAGCACCCATGTCCTCACAGTGGACAGAACGGGTTTCAATAAATAAATAAATAAATAAATAAATCCATATTATTATTATTATTATTATTATTATTATTATTATTATTATTATTATTATTATTATTATTATTATTATTATATGAAACTAAAACTTTGAAATTCAACAAAAACTTAGAACAAAAACGTAAGTCTATAAAAATGGATTTCTTGAGGAGAGCAGCAAGATGTTCTAAATTGGAAAAGAAAAAAATCATACTAGAAAAAAATAATATTAAATATTCAATAGAAGATTATATAAGATACAAGTAATTAATTAGTATTGGCATGTACGACGAATGCAAGAAGAAAAGTTATCCAGAAAAAACATCGGAATGTTGTTCATCTGAAAGAAGAAAGAAAGGAAAATCTCGAAACTCGTGGATGCAAGAAATAAGAACTGGAATGAGAACAAGAGGACATGGAAGGGATGAAGAGGGACGAGTGGAGAAGGAAAATAAAACTTTAGGCATAGGAAAATGTGTAAAAATTGAAACTCTGTGTAATAATAAAAAATATTATTGTTATTATCATTCCTATTATGTCATCCAGAGCTAAAAATCCTCTCCTATAAACCCTAGATACGTGATGCATGTTGAAGTACCTAAAACGGGGACATTGAACTCAGAGAGACAAAGAAAAAGAATAAACAAATAAAGGTCCTGCTGCCTCATATGCTATTAAGAGATTCATATTTTTTTACTAAATAACATAGTTGAATGATCGTCTCTCTGTGATTAACACATAAGGTTGTGAGGTCAGCAGCCGGCTGATCGGCCACGTGTCTTCTAGGTCTGTCCTAGCATGGAGTAAATATAATAATAATAATAATAATAATAAAATAATAATAATAATAATAATAATAATAATAATAATGTTTTATTTATTCTGGCAGAGTTAAGGCCATAAGGCCTTCTCTTCCACTCAACCAGCACAAATACAAATAATTATTTGACAATATAGATATATACTATACTAATTATAAAGAGTTAAATATATATTAAATGTAGCAATGTAAATTTCATGTACAAACAACATTTTATACGATAATAACAATAATAATACTTACGATAATAATAATAATAATAATAATAATAATAATAATAATAATAATAATAATAATATTGATTAAAATGGCAAGCTAAGTAATTTTTGGATATTCCATGATATGGGAGAAAGGTAAATATTTAAGAAGAGGTATGAAATAAATCGATTTCATAATAATCATCATCCAGGGATTAAGCCTGTTGGCTCATTCCGGTTTCACGAAAGCTAGAATTGTTAAAATTGTTCAGACCATCTTCTGTGTGGGCGTCCAACATTTCTCCTTCCGTGCGGTTTATAATTTAGCAATAACTTTGGAAATCTTCCTTCAGGCCTTCTATCAATATGTTCTTTCCTATATTTAATTATTCGGTCTGTAAGTTTGAAAATTAAAACTACTATTCTACCAGTTATATTATATGGGTGCGAAACATGGACTCTTACTTTAAGGGAGGAAAGGAGACTGCAAGTATTTGAGAATAAAGTACTTAGGACAATTTTTGGACCAAAGAGAGATGAACAGACATGTGAATGGAGAAGAATTGCATAACAATTAACTAGATGGTTTTTATAGGAAGTCAGATATAATAAGAACAGTTAAGTCTCGTAGACTGCGATGGGCAGGACATGTAGCACGTATGGGGAATGAAAGACTTGCATGGAAGCTTCTTGTAGAAAACCAGAGGGAAAACGCCCAGTTGGCAGACCAAGAATGAGGTGGGAGAGTAACATTAACTATGATTTGAGGGAAGTAGATTATACAGGGAATGATTAGAAAGCATTAGCTCAGGATAGGGATATATGGAGAGCTTATGTCCGCGCGGCCATGAACTTACGTGTTCGATAGTGCCAGTGAGTAAGTGAGTAAGTAAGTAAGTAAGTAAGTAAGTAAATAAGTTTGTAAATATTTAGTTACTTTCTTTCCTTTTCTTATCCAGCTATATTTCTTAAAAATCTCACCTCAGCTGCTTCCTACCTTTGTTGTTGTCTATTAGTGATCGTCCAACATTCTGATCCATATATCAATACAGGAACAGCCATTATATATAGATTTTATAAGTTTATTATTAGGCCTATACAGGAAATTAATAAATAATTAGATGAACTTTTTGAAGGCTTTAATTGATCCCGTTAATGGTCTCAACCTTTTATCAACTAAATGGAAACGATGATTCAGTTCTCAGTGAAGTCAGCCTTATAACCTGGTTATAAATAACAATGCTTTTAAAACAATCTTATCTTTGTGTATAAAAATTGGACCTACTAAGTTTATGATTTATAGATTTGTAAAACAATCTTATCTTTGTGTACAAAAATTGGACCTACGTAAGTTTATGATTTATAGATTTGTAAACCACTCAACACGAAAATTTGTACATACTCGTTTTCAGATACAGCGACTGTTTAGCTGGTATCTGTTATGCTGGAACGAAAAATTAAAAATCGCTCTAGCGGACGCAATTTTAATGATTTACAACGAAACTCAGTATATGCTATTAAAATATACCTCTGTAGCTACCGTCCATAACTCAGCGACATTCAGTGGGGGTTTACCTGAAATACGAAATTAAAATTGACTCCTACAACCGTTACATTCGGTCCATCGCAATATATTGTATACAATTTAATTAACCCCTATTTTTTTACCTCCATCCATAGTAATTCTGCCAGAACGCAGGTCCTTTACTGCAATAATAGCATTTTCATGTTATGCTTGCAGCTTTACTAGGGAATTGTAGGTGTGGTAGCTTCCCGTTGCTTTCCACACTGGTGAAGGATGATGATGATGATGATGATGAAAATGATAAGGATGATGATGATAATGATGATAGCCATATGATTTCGGGGACCGTTTGGACCTTAAAGTTTTCCTGACATTTGTCTTACAGGTGAGGAAAAACTCCGATAAAAACCTTACCCAAAAAAACTGCCCCGATAGAGATCGGACCCGAGCCCGCTGCGTGGCAAGGCAGCACGCTACCTCGAAATTTTTTACCTATTCAACTAAAAAAAATATAATTTATTTAGGCACAGCAATGCATGCCGAGTATTAGGTAATATATATATATATTTTTTTATTTGGGAATGAAAGACGTGCATGGAAGATTCTTGTAGGAAAAGCAGAGGGAAAACGTCCAGTTGGTAGACCAAGAATGAGATGGGAGAATAACATTAACTATGATTTGAGGGAAGTAGATTATACTGGGGATGATTGGAAAATATTGGCTCAGGATAGGGATATATGGAGAGCTGATGTCCGCGCGGCCATGAACCTACGGGTTCGATAGTGCCAGTGAGTTAGTATATTTTTTATTTATATTTTCACATGTTATATTATTGGGTTAAGGACTTGATAAAATCCAATAAGAATGCTTTTGATTTTGTTTTATGTCAATGCCAAATAGAGAAAATGAATCAAGGATTCATCTTCTTGGAACTCTAAAGTACATTCGTATTTTATTGCGTAAACAACAATCCTCGGTGCATATAAAAAACATGATACGTTGTACTTCTTCGCGTTTGGTCATCTCACTGCACACTCACAAGAACTCAAGCTCGCTTCCTCGCATCAACGTGCTACAATTCCGCTCTCGATCAACCGTCTCCTGGATAAATTTTCCGCACTAAGTAAGTTTCAAAGTCTAAAGGTTTTTACTAAGTTATCTTATGTTTAAAAAATTGCTTCAAATCCTAGCATGATATGAAATCTGTGGAAGGAAAATAACTTTATCGTTTATGTAAGACAAAGGCTATCCCATAGTGTATCATAATAAATAATAATGATAATAATAATAATAATAATAATAATAATAATAATAATAAAATAATTATAATACTTTTTATTAAGGACTAGCTAATACCCGGCGTGCGCTGCTACGCCTAAATAAATGAAAATTGATGTGCCTTTTATGTTTAGCATAAATGAGCTGAAAGACGAAAATTAATATACTTCTTATGTTTAGTTAAATACATTTTGTGATCCCACAACAAGCCTCAGGAGGCCCTTGGGGTAGTAGGAGGTTAAGGCTCCCACATTTTCTAGACAATCGGCACTTTATGTCAGCCGGGTTGTCAGCCCTGCGTGACGGCCGCCTTTACCCCCAGAACAAGCGTCTGGTACTCATTTCCGTTAGAGGCTGAGTCGACCCCAGGGCCATAGTGCCGCCAGAGGGTTTGGGTCAGTTTAAAAATCCTGACCCCAACGGGACTTGAACCCTCGACCCTCCGGCTTGTAGCTCAGTGCCTTAACCACTGCGCTACGGCGTGCCCCCTAGTTAAATAAATAAAAGGAAAAATAATTATAAATGTATATCGTAATTATTTTAAGATTCCCCGTGCTGATTATCCGGTGTTGCCTGTGAATCTACTTATCTTGATCGTCTTGGCATAAATGAGCTAAAAGACAAAATTCGTAATTGTGAGTTATCCGTAAAAGAATTACCCGTCATGTGCTGCTATGCTTGCACAGGAATCTATGTTCTTGTCTCAATCTTCTTGGCATCAATGGAAGACAAAAATGGTTATTGTGAGTTATACGTAAGAGATAAACATATGCTGTCGCGGACTTTTTTGTAGAGAGTTTTGAGATATTCAATTCTGTGTACATTAATTTTGTGTATTTGTTATGGTTTAGGCAGCGTAAGCCATTTAAGCGTACAAAGAGCTATTTTTTCATGTTTTCCACTACAAAAGGTGATTTTTAAGGGTGTAAGAGTTGAGTATCACAACTCTATTACAGCCTATGTTCATCCCGGGAATCTTCTGACCATTTTGCAAAAAATCCCATCACAATCGGATGAACGGTTTGGCTGTGCATAAAATACGAACAAACAAACAAACAAACAAACAACATTCATTTTTATATATTAGATTTTTTCTACATTAGAGTAGACCTAGTTACTTCAGCCCAAATGAATTTTGCTCGGCCACGGATTTGTTTCTTAAGCATCTTCTTCTTTGAGGTCTTTGCTGATCATATTTCTTCTTCTTACTTTCATCCATCCATCCATCCACTGTTCTCTGGGGTTTCTCCTCCTCTTCCTGTCTTCATCATTCCAATTCAGCATCATTCTTGTGATTCTACTACTCTCCAATCCTCTTCAGATGTCCATTCCATTTCAATCTTCGTTCTTCTATTACTTCTATAATATTATGTTTAACGTTAATTATTTATCTAATTTTCTGGTTTCGAATTTTCTCCTTTCTTGATTTTCTTGCTGCTCTTCGTCAAAAATCCATCTCCATTGGCAGTAATGTTTTTGCTTGCTATCTAACCTAGAGTCCAGGTTTCTGCGCCATACAACATAACACATTGTGCCAATGATTAATATTAATGTCTTGGTTTTATTTACAATATTTTTACTCCATATCACTGAATTTAACATTCCAATTACTTTTCTTGCTTCATTAATTCTTTTCTCAATTTAACGTAAATTTTCCCATCTGATTCTAAAATTGAACCTAAATATTTGCATTTTTTTAAATTCCACATTTTCACATTGTAATTTCTCTTCATTTTCCAGTTCTGTCATGATATATTCGGTTTTTTAATGTTTATATTTAATCCCAAATTTCTTGTATTCCTCAATTAATTTAATAATAATAATATAATAATAATAATAATAATAATAATAATAATAAATAATAATAATAATAACAGATAGATAGATAGATACATCATCGGTTGATTAATGTCTTTGACATCGCCCGATTCCAAATGGTCAATTTTTTCGTTCCATCCAATCTGCTGGTTGTAGATGTTTCTCCTATATGTACAGTATAATAATGATAATAATAATAATAATAATAATAATAATATAATAATAATAATAATTTAAATAAAATATAATTTAAACAATATAATACAAAATTGATTATTTTTTTTATTTTTATGAATAATTTTAATACATATAGAAAATGTTGTCCACCACTGTGGTCTCAAAGTAGCGTGCTGCCTTGTCACGCAGCGGGCCCGGGTTCGATCGCCGGTCGGGACAGTTTTTCTGCGTGAGGTTTTTATCGGGGTTTTTCCTCACCTGTAAGACAAATGTCAGGAAAACGTTAAGGCCCAAACGGTCCCCGAAATCACATGGCCATCATCATCATCATCCTTCACCGGTGTGGAAAGCAATGGGAAGCTACCACACCTACAATTCCCTCGTAAAGCTGCAAAGCATAGCATGAAAATGCTATGATTGCAGTGAATGGCATGCCCTACTATGGATGGATGGATTATTATTAATCCATGCTACTCTTTTATTCCCTATTCGTGCCACATGTCCTGCCCATCGCAGTCTACGAGATTCAACTGCACTTATTATATCTGGTTTCCGATAAAGATCATGTAACTCACTGTTTACAAGTCTTCTCCATTCACCTGTCTGTTCACCTCTCTTTGGTGGAACATTTTTCCTAAGAATTTTATTCTCAAATACTCCTAATTTTATCTCCTCCCTTAAAGTGGCCACCCGACTCTGGAATTCCCTCCTCTCGTATATCAAGGACTCCCCGACACCAACAAAGTTTAAAAAAAACTCACTAAATATTTCCTTAGACAATTTAATATATAACCACGTTTCATGTATATTTTTATTATTCCTTTATACTTTAAACTTTCTTTACCAAGCCAATCTCTACAACAATCAAATTATAGATTATTATTATTATTATTATTATTATTATTATTATTATTATTATTATTATTATTATTATTATTATTATGAAATTAAACAAAGGCTCAATTCTGAAAATGCGTGCTATTATGCATTACAGAGACTCTTGACGTCCCAACTCCTTAAAAAAAAAGACGTTAAACTGAAAATATACAACACTATTATTCTACCAGTTATATTATATGGATGCGAAACATGGACTCTTAGGCCTACTTTAAGGGAGGAAAGGAGATTGCGAGTATTTGGGAATAAAGTTCATAGAAACAATTTTGGACCAAAGAGAGATGAACAGAGAGGTGAATGGAGAAGACTGCATAACAGTGAACTACATGGTCTTTGTAGGAAGCCACATATAGTGAGAACAGTTAAGTCTCGTAGACTGCGATGGGCAGGACATGTGGTACGAATGGGGAGTGAAAGTCATGCATGGAAGCTTGTAGGAAAACCAGAGGGAAAACGCCCAGTTGGTAGACCAATAAAGAGGTGGGAGAATAACATTAACTATGATTTGGGGAAAGTAGATTTTACAGGGGATGATTGAAAACATCAGCTCAGGATATGGATGTATGAAGAGGTTATGTTCGTGCGGCCATGAACCTATGAGTTCGATAGTGCCAATGAGTTAGAGTCAGTTACTATTATTTATTATTATTATTACTATTATTATTATTATTATTATTATTATTATTATTATTATCATCATCATCATTAGTAATATCTGTTTCCTTGTCAACTCTATATTGTGTAGCCTATGGCTATTTGCATCATTAATCAACATGTAGATAATTCATTATTGTTATTATATATAGGCCTATAATTTAACCACGTTCAAGTGGAAGAGAAGACCTTATGGTCTTAACTCGATCCAAAGTTTTCCAATCATCCTCTGTATAATCTACTTCCCTCAAATCATAGTTAATGTTATTCTCCCACCTCATTCTTGGTTTACCAACTGGGCGTTTTCCCTCAGATTTTCCTACAAGAAGCTTCCATGTACGTATTTCATTCCTCATTCGTGCCACATGACCTGCCCAAAGCAGTTTACGAGACTTAACTATTCTCATTATATCTGGCTTCCTATGAAGACCATGTAATTCACTGTTATGTAATCTTCTCCATTCACCTGTCTGTTCATCTCTCTTTGGTCCAAACACTTTACTAAGAACTTTATTCTCAAATACACGTAATCTCCTTTCCTCCCTTAAAGTAAGAGTCCATGTTTCGCCACCATATAATATAACTGGTAGAATAATAGTTTTACATATTTGCAGTTTAACGTTTTTTGGAAGGAGTTGGGACATCAAGAGTCTCTGTAATGCATAATAGCACGTAGTTCCAGAATTGAGCCTATGTTTAATTTCTTTGTGCATCTCATTTCTATTTCTGATTATTGTTTCTAGGTATTTTAATTCAGCCACTTCCTCAAAATTTCCCTCATTTGTCATTAGGTGTCCATTTCCATTATACAGTATAATGCATTTCTGTGTGTGACCATATATTTAGTTTTATTGATATTTACTTCCAGTCCATATTTTTTAGGGTTACTCAGTAGTATGTGCGTGTTGGCCTTTATAAATAAATTAATAAACAAATAAATAAAACATATAAACTAAACATCTATGTTTTGCACATAACTTGGAAAATATCCGTCGCCGTGGCGTAGTCGGTAGAGTCCCTACTTTCACTCCGGCGACCCGGGTTCGATTCCCGGCGGGGTGGTGATTTTAAAAAAATCTCCACTTTGGGTCTGGGTGTGTGTGCTGTCCCTAATGCTCAACTGAGTGCACATTTCCTATTAAAAAAAATAACTTGGAAAATATCAGTTTAATTTTTTTTTGTGAGTCCTTGTTATGCATAGTAGCATGCATTTCCAGAACTGAGCCTATGTTTAATTACTTTGTCTACCTCATTCTTTTTCTAAAAAACAAAAATATAAAAACGTGTTTTGATTTTTACAGATTGTAAGAAAAACTTCACAGAATGAAGATCGAATTCGTAATTTCATTCAGCCTCTTCAGTATTGTTTGTTTTCAACCACAAGAAGTTGTCGGAGTTCCTTTAGACTTTGGATTAGTAGACAGCATTAGAAACAACGTAAGAGATCACCTCGTTAGACCAATTCAACAAGTTCTAAATCCTCAAAACAAACAGACCACAACCAGCATTACTCCTGAATCTGTCACTACACCACTTCCATCTTCAGCTATTGATGGCGTGAATATTCAAGAGACCACAGTGACCGTTACTCATGTCTCCACCACTACATCACTTCCTTCTTCAGCTGTTGATGATGGAAGCGTTCAGAATTCTCAAGATATCACAGTGGGTGCTACTCCTACCACAACGTCTCATCCCACTTCAGCTGTTGATGACGTGCCTTCAGGAGTAGATAGTACTCCAGAAACAGAACTTGAAGCCGTGACGCTGTCTGAAGATATTGTAACTGGGACAACTGAAGGTAAAAATATTATTGGAGCACCGTCTATTAACGGAAAATGCCCACAGGGGATGAAAAATTTAAACGGGAGATGTAGAAGGGTCATTGGAAGAAGATGAACCATAACTTAAAGTGAGTAAATACCATATTCATAACTGTATTCATCTTTGAGAAAATCAATTGATTTGGTGTTTACTTGATGAAAATCTATGATGTTTATTTACTAAATAAAAACTATCGAAGTTTTATATGAAACTAGCTAATACCCAGCCCAAATAAATGAAAATTGATGTGCTTTTACGTATGTTTAGTTGAATAAGTAAAAGGAAAAAATTATAAATTTATATTTTTTTAGATATCCCGTGCTGATTATCCGGCGTTGCTCGGGAATCTACTTATCCCGATCTTCTTGACATAAATGAGCTGAAATACGAAAATTAATATGTTTTATGTTTACTTAAACAAGTATAAGGAAAAATTTATATCGTAATTATTTTTAGATACCCCGTGCTGTCTATCCGGCGTTGTCCGGGAATCTACTCATCTCGATCTTCTTGGCATAAATGAGCTGAAAGACACAATTCTTTATTGTGAGTTATCCATAAAAAATACCCAACATGTGCTGCTATGCTTGCACAGGAATCTATGTACTTGTCTCGATCTTCTTGGCATCAATGAAAGACAAAAATGGATATTGTGAGTTATCCGTAAGAGATAAACATATGCTATCGCGGACTGTTTTGTAGAGCGTTTTGAGATATTCAATTCTGTATACATTAATTTTGTGTATTTGTTATGGTTTAGGCAGCTTAAGCCATTAAACATCCAAAGAGCTACTTTTTTTTTCACGTTTTCCACAACAAAGTCGATTTTTAAGAATGTAAGAGTTGAGTATCACAAATCTTTTATAGCCTATGTTCATCCCGGGAATCTCCTGAACATTTTGCAAAAAGCCCCATCACAATCGGATCAACGGTATGGCCGCGCATAAAGTACGAACAAACAAAACAAACAAACAAACAAAACAAACAAACAAACATTATATATTAGATTTATATTTATGCAATTTATTACTAACTATAGAAGTTTTATATCATATTTATATTTATGAAAATCATATAAAACGTTGGTAGTTCTATTTAGTAAATAGATCTAAACATATTTGAGGAAATCAAAATTGGCGTTACTAAAATAAAAAAAAATTAAAACTTGATAGCGCACCAGGCCTAGAAGGACCTTTACATACAAGCCGGTTGCTGTTTTCACATACACATGTGTTAGTCATAAATGTGAATGATCATCTAGCCAGTATAGGAATGTCATATAGTCAGAATTTCGGTTCCCCAGTCGTTATAACTGCTTTTGTCAATCTGGAGTCGCAACTTATTTTAGCTATCCAAAACTTATATTCCTCTACTGGGAATAGGCCCCGGTCCGCTGGAATGGATTGTAAGATGCTACAGGTGATATGTTGGCGGCAGAATTGTTGTGACATAGCACTATAAAGTCCACCGCTGTGGTCTCGAGGTAGCATGCTGCCTTGTCACGCAGCGTGCACAGGTTCGATCCCGGTTGGCACAAGCTTCCTGTGTGAGGTTTTTTTCGAGGGTTTTCCTCACCTATAAGACACATGTCAGGAAGCCCAATGGTCCCTAAAATCATTCGGCCATCATCATTATCATCATCACCGTTCTTCACCGGTGTGGAAAGCAACTGGAAGCTACCACACCTGCAATTATTCCCTAGTAAAGCTGCAAAGCATAGCATGAAAAATGCTATGATTGCAGTGAAGGACCTGGCCCTCGGACAGAATTACTGTGGATGGATAGCGTACTATATTTATTATTTATATGAAGTTGCATAATGTAGTAGTAGTAGTAGTAGTAGTAGTAGTAGTAGTAGTAGTAGTAGTAGTAGTAGTAGTAGGACTTTATTAGACAAAAAGTAAGATATTTACAATATTATTACAAATATGGGTCGCACGGGCAGTAAGAGGTCCGAAGCTTCTAGGTGTATTGATTTCAATTTCCTGATACATTCACACAGAACTTTGCATAATGTAAATTAAATGGCATTATTCCACTTGAGTCTTTTTATTTATTTTTATTTTTAATCCCTTTTATAAAAATATTTTGATATCTTGTTTTATTTGTAGGATATATACGTTTATCTGTATTTTATTATATTTTAATTAGTCTTGTAATAACAAACATTTTTATTTATAAGTCTTTAAATACATTTTCTGTAGACTGATCTTTCTCTAACTCCTATTTAGGACGTGTCACGAGGGCTAGGTCTAGAAACTTCCGCTAGGGAGCACCAATGTCTCCAGTAGAAACGTAAGGGGTATCTTATACATCCATCCTTCCATACATACATACATAAAAATCGTAACAACAGTTGAAATGTCCAACAGCTATCAGGAAACACTATAAATCTATTTTATTTGCTAGAAGTATGACGCAAACAGATGTTTATAATTTAATGTTATGCCTAAAAAGGATGGTAGCCATCATAAACATAATAAAATTAAAATAACATTTAAATTTATACGCATCAGCACTTACCAGTTTACCTTCAGGATGTTAATAAACACATATGACGATAAGATTGTTAAATAAAAAGTTGTTCCTGTCAAATGGAAGTATTGAGATATTGTTTTAATATATTATAATGTTGGAAAAGTGAAGTTTATAAATTAACAGAATAAGAGGTATTCGGATATTTTTTTTTAATTCGACGGTTGGAATATACTAGAACGTTAAGTCTTAATTACGTTAAAAACTCTATGCGATAAGATATAACATTATAAACAAGCACCATTAATCAAGGGTCCCGACTCTGAACGTTTTCGGGCTCGTAAAATACTCCTAAGCCTAAATTAAAGCTTCTCACCAAAATTTAATTGGCCTTTCACATCCAAGTAATATATTTCTTACAACATACAATTAACTAATTAACAAACTCACTGGCTCTATCGAACACGCAGGTTCATGGCCGCGCGGATATAAGCTCTCTATACATCCCTATCCTGATCTAATGTTTTTCCAATCATCCCTTCTATAATAAACTTCCTTCAACTCATGGTTAATGTTATTATCCCACCTCATTCTAGGTCTACCAACAGGGCGTTTTCCTTCTGGTTTTCCTTCAAGAAGCTTCCATGCACCTCTTTTATTCCCTACTCGTGCCACATGACCTGCCCATCGCAGTATACGATACTTAACTGTTCTTATTATATCTGGTTTCCTATACATACCATGTAGCTCACTATTATGTAGCTTTTTCCATTCACCTAACTATTCATCTCTTTTTGGCCCAAAAACTTTCCTAAGAACTTTATTCTCAAATACTCGTAATCTCCTTTCCTCCCTTAAAGTAAGAGTCCACGTTTCGCATCCATATAATATAACTGGTAGAATAACAGTTTTATATACTGTATTTTCAGTTTAACGCGTTTTGAAAGGAGTTGAGACGACACGAGTCCCTGTAATGCATAAACATAAACCCACACATATATTTTTTTTGTCGTGATAATTTTCTGTGTCTACTAAGTAGACATGATGAAAATATGTAAAACAAATCTATTTTTATAAGAACAACCTAAATAGCATTAATATTTTGGATTTCGCTACAAATTATATTGGAATAGTTGATCCCTGTAATGCATAAACATAAACACAAACATAGGCCCTATATTTTTTTGTCGTGATAATTTTCGGCGTCTAAGTAGAATCGATGAAAATATTAAAACAAATCTAATTTTATGAGAACCTAAATACTTACTTACTTACTTACTTACTCACTGGCACTATCGAACCCGTAGGTTCATGACCGCGCGGACATAAGCTCTCCATACATCCCTATCCTGAGCTAATGCTTTCAAACCATTCCCTGTATAATCTATTTCCCTCATCATACTTAATGTTGTTCTCCCACCCCATTCTTGGTCTACCAACTAGGCGTTTTCCTTCTGGCTTTCCTATAAGAAGTTTCCATGCACATCTTTCATTACCCATACGCGCAACATGTCCTGCCCATCGCAGTCTACGAGACTCGATGAAAATATGTAAAAAAAATCTATTTTTATAAGAACAACCTAAATAGCATTAATATTTTGGATTTCGCCATAAATTATATTTGAATAGTTGATTATGTGAATCTTTAGATTCAGTAATATTTTTAAATAACCACATTTCTATTTGTGAAACAGAAAATCTCATGCATTTTTTTTTTATTTTCAGACGTACATACTACGGATGTCATCCAGAAAGATTAATTAAAATAACAAGAGTGGACGTGTTTACTAATATTGTGTTTATGTACATCGTGTGATTGAAGTTTGAAAACAACAACACAACTGTTACTGGACACGCTACGATAATTCTCTGCAAAGAAGTTACATTAAGAGGTCATTTATACGTTTAAATATGACACAGGATTAAAAGAGTAACAGTTATTATTGTAAAACCGTAGAATTATCATTGCATTGCAATAGCCGTTTGTCTATTTACGTAATATAAGGGGAGTGATCTGTGAAGTAATTATAAAAAGACCGTAACTCGTAATCTAATAAAATAATACAAAAAACAAACAAAAATCTAACCAATATCACTTGCAATAGAGGATCCTATGCAAACAGCCTAATACTAACAGAGACTCAAATAAGCTACCTGTCTCATTACATGGTTTTAATGGTTGCATAAATTACAATGAGAAATAAAAAATAAACTTTTTTGTCTCAGAAAGAAAAATATGTGATTCTGATAGTATTTTTTTCTCCTGAATTCAAATATGATATCGGTTTGTCTCCATCACGCAAGGTTTTCGAGACACAGACATTTATAATTTCAAACACTTTAATATTTTCTACATTCGTAACTACACAATATTCGAACATTCGGACTCGCATAGAAAGTAAGAAATCATGATTTTCTGCTATATTTTGCCTGTGGAGCATCCCTCTAGATGGTCCAACAATAATCGGCTAGCATATTAGGATTCCATTTGCCTTGATATTGATTTTCCATAGCTGATACATTTTTTCTCCTGAATTCAAATATGATATCGGTTTTTCTCCATCACGCAAGGTTTTCGAGACACAGGCATTTATAATTTCAAACACTTTAATATTTTCTACATTCGTAACTACACAATATTCGAATATTCGGACTCGCATAGAAAGTAAGAAATGATGATTTTCTGCTATATTTTGCCTGTGGAGCATCCCTCTTGATGGTCCAACAATAATCGGCTAGCATATTAGGATTCCATTTGCCTTGATATCTCTTTTCCATAGCTGATATCATTTGCATTAGCTCATTTGGTTTTATTTTATAATTGACAAATAGAGGAATAAAAGTTTATTAAAAATAATTATTTAAATCCATTAATTGAAATTGAAATAAAAAATTGTGGGTGATGGAGAAATTCCGAATACATATTTGAAAACACGATAAAAAACTGCATTAAGTACAACTATTGGTACTCATGAGACAAAAATCATGTTGACCAGTGTTATCACACAAACTAATTAAATTAGTGCCTACAATGGACACTAAACGTAAATTTAAGGAGTAAATGGGCTCGGCCTTCCTCCCCAAGTCAGTCGTCAGAGACACTGACACACTTCATAGCGGCCGTTTTAATGCCGCACTCTGTGTAGTTCTTTGATTCTTGATAAAAAAAATTATACACCGTGTCTCATTCAAACCTCCCACATTTTAATTAATCATAACTCTCAATGCATGCGGAATTATGAAATGAGGTTGGTATTAATAGAAAGAGAAACTGAAAGAATATTTATTTTCATTGTTGCAATTAATTCATCTGTCGCATGTTGGGCAATAATAACATAAAACAAAAATACTCGTATTATTTTCTCCTCTGGGGGTATGTAAAGGACCGTGTGTTTGCGACTCCAGTACAAGATCTTCATGATTTACGAACCCATATCCTTGACACAATTGCAACAATACCAATGGACATGTTGGACAGAACGAGGCACGAAATCGAATACAGACTTGATATTGTTCGTGCTACTAATGGTGCACATATAGAGGTGTTTTAGTGTGTGGCAATGAAAATTCTTTGAGTTTCGTTTAATACCGGCCTCATTTCATAATTCCGCAGACTTTGTTAGTTATGATTAATTAAAACGTGGGAAGTTTGAATGGGACACCCTGTATTTCTAATTTAAATTACTTGAGTTTTATTATATATATATATATATATGTGTGTGTGTGTGTGTGTGTGTTGTGTGTATGTATTTTAGATATGTTGTAATTTCTTTGTCTGAATTAACATTTTAAACAATTAAAAAAATTCTTCCTATTGGTACACTTTTCTCAGGAACTATTGAGGTAGTGTTATAGAATGTTCTGACACATTACTAACAAGGGAACTGTCAACCGTTGCATGCCGAAATCCACCTTGAAATTTCTGCCAGAAAACCGTTGTGATGTAAGTTACAAGGCCGTGTCCAAAAACGTACCTGCCATTTTAACTGCAAGGCACATAAATCGAAGCCGGAATCAACCAAATGACAACCAACTGTACGGAGCAAATGGACTCCCTGCTTGAGTAAAAGCGGGATGCGGTGAGGGGGGCCGCGGCATGGACGTTACGTAGTGAGGGTTATCCAATCTACCAATTCAGTTTTATTATTTACCTGTAGTTTAAATGAGAGATTTGGCGCTGGATTTTAGTGCATTGCAGTTAAAAACGGCAGGTAATGTTTTGGACACGGCTTTGATACATCACAACGCTTCTCTGGAAGAAAATTTAAGGTAAGTTTCGGTATGTCCCATTGTAAGAATATAATGAATCATACTTATTAAAATAGTGCTTTATAACATATTTACATGAACATTTAGGCCCATTTATTTATTTATTTATTTAACGGGGTGGAGGTGTTAAGGGAATTTGGCTTTCTCGTCCACCCACGAGGGCAAACATACGTTACATCAGAATACAACAATCACTGTAATTCTAATATTGTATTGTATTGTAAGCCTATGTTTTCCTTTTACAGATATTTAGGCGTTCTCTCCCTACTGGGAACAATTTGAACCATACTAATTTAGTTATACTTGTTTTCGTATAGATGTCATTTGAGTGGTCCGTGGTCAGCGTTCCGCCTCATACTGACATCTAGGAAACCAAGATAGTACTAGGACGGGAACATTCTAATATCATCATCATCATCATCATCATCACTCCAAGGATTAGGCAATTGCCCGTTCCGACTTCATATTGCATCAGCCCAACGTCTTCTAGGTCTTCCAACATCACGCCTTCCTCTTGCTTGATAATTTCTGGCTAACAATGGATATCTCTCCTTGCTCATTCCATCCATGTGATCAATCCATTTCTGTCTGTAATTCGTGACTTTATCCAACAAAGGCTGTACTTTCAATTCTTCTCTTATATCCTCATTTCTTATTCTATCAAGTCTTGTACATCCTTTTACTTGTCTTAGGAACCGCATCTCTGCCGTCTGTATTCTATCCTTCTGTCTTTTCACTGGAGCCCAAGTTTCACATCCATACAATATTGTGGGAACCGCCATAACATTATACATTTTTATCTTGGTTTCTTTTCTAATTTTATTTTTGAATGTTCTCTGTATTGTTCCACACACCGTCTGAAATTTATTTATTTTGGAGTCAATATCTCTTTCCACATTGTAGCCAACATCACAGCCCAAATATTTGAAACTAGACACCTGTTCTATACTTTGATTTTCTAAAATAATTTTGGTTCTCACTGGATCTCTTCCTCTAAAAGCCATGGTCTTCGTTTTCCTTACAGAAATTTTTAGATCGTATAATTTACATATTTCATTTAATGCATGCATTGATTTCTGTAAGTCGTCTTCATTTTTCTGTATTATGATTACATCGTCAGCAAATAAAAGATTATTTATGCACATTTGATTATCCATTCTTATTCCTGGATTTACTAAAACTTTCCATTTATTAAAAATATCGTCTATATATATATTAAACAAAGTGGGTGATAAACTACATCCTTGTCGTAATCCAGTATTTGTTTTGATTGCATCTGTTCTTTTGAATCCGGTATCTATAATTATATTTGTGTCTTCATATAATGTCTTTATTGTTTCTACAAGGCACAGCGGGTATCCTTTCATTCGTAATATTTCCCATAATTTTTGTCTGTTTACTCGATCGAAGGCCTTATCCAAATCTATAAATCCTATGTGAGTTTCTAAGTTATGTTCTCTTCTCTTTCTCTATGAGTTGTTTCAGTGTAAAGACATTGTCTATACATGACCTTCCCTTTCTGAATCCACTTTGATTTTCACTTATTATTACTTCTGTTTACTTCTTTATGTTTCTCAATCTATTATTTATTATTTTCGTATATATTTTGTAGCCAGTATTCATTAAGCTAATCCCTCTGTAATTCTCGCAATTTCTCCGGTCTCCTCTTTTGAATATATTCTTGACAATTGCTGTTTTCCAAGTGGTTGGAATCCCATAGGTCTGCCAACATATATTAATTAGATGAAGTATTCGTAGTTTACACAATATTCCACTATATTTGATTAATTCCATATTTATATTATCTAATCCTGTTGCTTTCCTATTCTTAGTGGTTTTCAAAGCCATTTCTAATTCATTTATGTCTATTACAATCAATATTTTCCACTTTTATTTCTTCCTCATTGTTCTCTTTTCCTTCAATTTCCTCCTTTTTCCAAAGTTTTTCATAATGCTGGATCCATTCTTGTTCTGGGATTATATTCAATCTGGCAGAATCTTTCTCAGTCTGATTTAGATGTTTCACTAATTTATAACCTATTTCTTGTCTTCCATACATATCATGTTCTACTGAGCTTATAAATTTATCCCATGACTCCTGATGGGATTTTCTTATAATGCTTTTAGCAATTCTCCTTTTCATTTTATATTCTTCATAAGATTTCTTCTGTTTTCAGTCGTAAGTATGTATGATATGCTTTTTGTTTTTCATTCACTGCATTTTGTATATTCGCATTCCAAGACATTCTAATATTAAATACTAAATAAAATTTTGACCAATAAAAGTAGGCCTAATATGTATAAAGGTAATATCGACAAGATACTGTTAATGATAATTGAAACTAAAACTGAAATTAATAATACATTGTAGACAAGAAATGGAAATTAAATGATTCGGTAGGCAGTCCCTATCTAATGAACATATATCTGTGTTCGGGTATATAAAATATATAGACAAAGTAAAAATTCAAACGTATTTTGCATTCAAAATATAACAGGATATTAATTTGCTAGAGAAGATTTTATATGTAATGAATATTTGTAGTTAAACTTCCATTTCCTTATTTATTGTAGAAGACGAGAAAACTGTACTTCAGTCTGCATTGACTGAACTTTAATTATTTTAAATCACTTTAAATTGAATGGTTTAAGAATTAAAATATCTAAGTTATACATCTATATTTTTAAAGCTAAGTATATACTTAATTAATATATAATTTTTAAGTAAAGTCAGGAAATTAGAAAAAAAATACCCGATCTCCGGTACAACGGTAACATGAGACTAGTTTAAGAAGAAGAAAAAGAGAAATTATATATATATATATATATATATATATATATATATAAAAAAAATTGCTTAACTGTTATGTTAGCCACTAGATGTCAGTCGGAACAAATTTTCGCTACCTCTTGTGTGAATTGAGAATACTACATATATAGGAAAAATGTATGTTTGAATTGGAATGCTTGGGTAGCTCAGGTCGTTAGAGCGCTAAACGTACAGAGTTTAGAGACTCGGGTTCAAATCCCGACTCAAGCATTCATTTTTCTTTTCATATCATATCTCTCCTTAAAAATAGGGATCAGAATGAACAATAAATGCATGCTGAACCCCATCTAACTCACACGGTCATACCATATTCTCTTGGTTAACATACCGCAACATAGAACATGTCATCACTCCATATCATGTATTACCTCGGCTTCCCGCAAATGGAATTTCCTACAATAGTAAATCAGTAGAAGGACGTTTGATTCATTTAAAATAAATCTAAATTTATATTTGTTTTAATGTTGCTTTTAATATTATCTTCACGTATAATGCACTTGTATTATCAGTGTTTCCCGTTTAATTTATTATATTATTATTAATCAATTGAGTTGGTATTTACTTGATGGAAATCCATATCCATTAATTAAATAAAAATAAAACGTAGTTTTATTTGATTTTCATATTTATTATTTCATAATTTATCATGTCTGAAGAAGGTACAGTGTACCGAAACAGCTGTCACTGAATTATATAATAAATATGAAAATCATAATAATTTAACATGTCTGAAGAAGGTGCAGTGTACCGAAACAGCTGTCACTGAATTATATAATAAATATGAAAATCAAATAAAACTACGTTTTATTTTTATTTAATTAATTAATATATTATTATTGTTATTACAATGATGTTTAGCGTATAAAAATGTATTTACTTTAATCTACATTGCAAATGTTATTAATTCGTTTAAATTTATTATAACTTGTATGTTGTATATGTAATTTTAGTGTAAATCTGTTTATTTTATATATGTGCTGGTGGAGTGGAAGAGAAGGCCGTATTGTGATAAATCTGCCAGAATAAATAAAACATTATTATTAACTATTTTTTTGTTGTCAAATATTTATGTTTACAGTAAATTTTATTATGGTAAGACATATAAAGTATAAGAACAGTTAAGTCTCGTAGACTGCGATGGGCAGGACATGTGGCACAAATGAGGAATGAAAGACATGCATTGAAGCTTCTTGTAGGAAGACCAGAGGGGAAAAACACCCAGTTGGTAGACCAAGAATGAGGAGGAAGAATAACATTAAATATGATTTGAAGGAAGTAGATTATACAGGGAATGATTGGAAAACATTAGCTCAGGATAGGGATGTATGGAGGACTTGACCCTACAGGTTCGATAGTGCCAGTGAGTTAGTTAAGACATATCAAGTAACATGGAATCTTACGATAGTGAGGTATAGAGAATGAGAAACAAGGATTCCATCGAATCACAACCAGCAGGATGAAGTTAATGAGAGAAATAGCAGAATACTTCCGATGGGATAACAAAATAAGTGGAGATGTATTGAAGTTTGCAGTACAAAGTGCTTTGGGAATATAATTCATAGCGCTAAATCAGCGTAGGAGAGTATTGTAAACGACCTTTTGAAAATTATTCAATGTCTATAATTTCTTATAACACAGAACAGATATCCTCAACTCGTGTCCAACTCAGAGGGGTGAGATAAAGCTCCTATATGTATAGAGGTCTGGGAATGATAAGGGTGTCGGCTGACCACGCCTGACGTACCGTCACAGAGGCGGATGAACGAAATGAAACAAAATGGATGAGATGAGTATGTAGAAATGGTGGAATTAAATTTGTGGCAAGGAAAACGGGAAAACGTGCCCAAACTCCGTTTCTTCCACCACGAAACCAACATGTAATGACCGATACTCGATCTCGAGAACCCAGCGGTGGAATTGAGAGCGCTTAATCACTTTTGCCACGGAGTCGCCTGACATTTATTAATGTATTAAAACTTAACATTTACAGCATGATAATATAATGATAATTTAATAATTAATACAGATTATTAAAGACATTGTCTGTAGAAATGGAAATGAATGAAACATTTCATCAGTCTTTTGCTATTGTATTGATTGATAATAATGTTCTACTGTATTTGTAAACTTCTTAAGGTGGTATCTCGGGCACGTCCCACTGTGTAGCTTACAGAGACAGTCTTCCTTGGGGTCGTGGAATGCTTCATTTTCCCCATATTTTCCCATGAATATCGCGTACAGCAAAACGTGTGTATAGGTGTCGAAGTTGCATGTAGTTGTCATAGCTTCTGTCCATTATTTCCTTTGGGACTAGGCTGACTTTCTTCTGTTTCTTCTCCATGGTAGCTCGGTTTGTTATAAAAAGAAGTTAATAAAAATAATATAATATTATAACTTACTATTAATATATGGACCTGCAGATAATGGTGATTAATTTAACATAGGCTATTGTTTCTTTCAATGAAATACATAATGAAAAAAGTATTATTAAATGTAAAATACAATTATATTGATATGAAATGACAAGAAATATATCCATCCATAGTAATTATGCCCGAAGGCAGGTCCTTCGTTGCTTTCCACACCGGTGAAGGATGATCATGGTGATGATGACCATATGATTTCGGGGACCGTTTAGGCCTTAAAGTTTTCCTGACATTTGTCTTACAGGTGAGGAAAAACCCCGATAAAAACCTCGCCCAGAAAAACTGCCCCGACCAGGTATCGAACCCGGCCCGCTGCGTGACAAGGCAGCACGCTACCTCAGCGATGGACATAAAATATATAATTCGTTTTATAGGGCGTTTATCTTCTCAAATGCCTTTAACCTCATCTTGTTTAATAATTTCTAATTTTGCATTATGTGGCATACCTTTTTTGGCGGGGTTTTATTCTAAAGATTTAATTTTGGAGTCAATATTGTATATGTAAAGAGATACAATAAAAACATGTAAAAATAGAAATTATTTTTACAATATGATTTCTGTTTTCAGAATATCGGTTTTATTCAATATTACCAATGGGCAGAATCCATTTTCTTCAAATATGAAATGAATTTTGATAAAGTTCCTCTTATTCAAACAGATGACCCTAGATTTTCCACTGTTCCTAGGAATGTTATATTTGCAGCACAGAAAAATATATGTACATTTGTGTACGTAGTTATTTTTATCATGGTCAACAATTTCCTCATATTTACTCACCGAGAATCGATTGTGTTAAAGTGGAACTTTTGTTGATAATCAGAACTGATAACTTCGGGAGAAAATCATTCATGGGAAGAGCATTTGTTGTTCACTGTATATAACGTGTTTTCAGGATGACGCAAAATTAATTATAAATCATTGAAACATCTAAGAATTTCAAGGCGTAGGATAATGAGTCTGTGTCGCCCAATAAAGATAATATAGCGGAAATCACACATCCGCATGTTGCGGCCGAATATATTAAAACCACAGTTCATTCTTTATTTTCACATAATAATTATTGGACCTTCAGATACTGTGTTACTGCGATTATTCAGATTGTGACGAATGTGATAGACAAGTGGCGATTTTATTGTCTCATCCTAGTTCAAAAGAAGATCATACTGCGCTTTTTCGATTTCAAGTAAGTAAAAATTGTTTTTTAATACAATGTTTTTTAAATGTTAACGAAATAGAGTAATATGATATAATGATAATGTTTAGGTAAACTGTCATTTACTTTACAGCCTTTCAGTTAAAACCTTTAATTAGTTTCTCTATTCAGTACCATACTGGACTCTTATTTTAAGGGAGGAAAGGAGATTACGAGTATTTGAGAATAAAGTTCTTAGGAAAATTTTTGGACCAAAGAGAGATGAACAGACAGGTGAATGAAGAAGACTGCATAACAGTGAATTACATGGTCTTTATAGGAAGCTAGATATAATAAGAACATTCTCGTAGACTGCAATGAGCAGGACATGTGGCACGAATGGGGAATGAAAGACGTGCATGGAAGATTCTTGTAGGAAAACCAGAGGGAAAACGCCCAGTTGGCAGACCAAGAATTAGGTGGGAGAATACTATTAACTATGATTTGAGGGAAGTAGATTAGGAAAAAGTCGGTTTTATGTCTCTCAGGAATTCTTCTAAGTTCCACAGAATCGCAGCGCGCATGCGCGAGTTGCTGTAATGGTTAATATAGACTCCGGTAGATGGCTCTGCAGTCGGCGTTACCAACTTTGGGAATAAATTTCCAAATGCAAAAAGAATGGACGTTAACTAACTTGCCATTTTCTAACTAAAGAAAACAATTTACATGCATATTATTTCTTCCCAAATGCTTAAAAATGGACGTAAACCAACTTCCCATTTCCTAACGTAACAAAGCAATTTACATGTATACTATTTAGTGAACTATAAACTAATTTTACGTACTCTAACACTAAATATGATTTTCAATTATTTTCAAATGGTTGCAACGTTGGAACAACATGGGAAAGTAGCAAGGAAGTAATGTATCCACGATCATGTTTTACGTAAATATATAAATATAAAATATTGCGAAGAAAGCTTGAAGATCATTGCAAAATGTTTAAAACAGTACAAAACGTGTTTAGAAGTGTTTAGTGCATCAGTGGCATAAGAATGTAAGTGTAGAAATGTGAGAGACATAAAACCGACCACATCCGTAGATTATACAGGGAATGATTGGAAAGCGTTAGCTCAGGATAGGGATATATGGAGAGCTTATGTCCGCGCGGCCATGAACCTACGGGTTCCATAGTTCCAGTGGGTTAGTTAGTTAGTATCATATATATATATGCCAAAAAAATATATAATAAGGTAGGAGATGAGCCAGAATGATATACATGGTGGAATAGAACTCTATCGACAATTTTGTTTAGGTTGTACATGGGTATTGGCTGAATATTTTGCCTCCGCTGACTTATCATAGAGTAATTGTTTTGTTTATGTATTGGACATAGTTAGGTAAAACATATTAAACACATCAAAATATATTACTCTATAATATGTCACAGGAGGCCTTGGACTTCGTACATCAAAACACTCAGTCAAAACCCCTGAAAAACCTGTCAAAATTTGACAAAAGAGTTTCTTTTTATCCTGATATAATATGACTATAAAATGCATGTTTAATAGATTATGTAGGTTAATTTTTCTAAAAAAAAAATACATGTAACTACTCCAATAAAATAAATTGTTGTGCCATAAATGAAACCGTACTTCAGGCAGTAAAACATCTACGTAATTAGATTAATGTCATTTCTATGTAAATGTTGGACTGTCAAATACAATTCACATTTCTAGTTTACTTAGGTTTAATAAATGAATAAATAAATTAATAAATATAGTAATAATAATATTAGTAGTAGTAGTAATAACAATAACGATAAGTTAATAATAACACATAATAATAGTAATAATAATACTAATAATAATAATAAAAATAGTAAAGATAATAATAATAATAAAGAAATAAATTCTTACTAGATTAACATTAAATGAAAACCTGGTAATGGCTAAAACAAATATAACAGCTGTTTATAATTTTAATTACCATAATTATTAGGTTGTCTTATAAGACTTTTTTTAATGCAATGTTGTGTCTATCGAGTACTGAAATTGTGATTCAATGCAAGTTTGTTCAAAATGGACGTCCAGTTGATGCGGATCTTTATTTTCAATAACAGGAATATGTTCATGAAATTGTGAGAGTCGCTATTTCAAACCGATCGAACTCCGAACAACCATGAGAAAATCAGGAATTTGGAGGAATCGAATTGCTACCATATTTAACATAAAGCCCTGATCTTGTCCCTTCTGATTGCCATCTGTTCCGATCCACGTCCCATTCTTGGGTGAAATGTCTTAAACATTGAAAAATTTGAAGCTGTGGAAATGGGTTTAACGAATTTTTCTCATCAAATTTAGAAAATGAATCACTGACCCTAACTAAAATTCTTCACGGACAGTTTCATTTATTTTTGATACCCCATCGGAAATAATGTAATGATTCCTCTCATTAATTCGATTCATCTAATTGGCAGGAAAATTATTAGATTAGATTAGATAAAGGCCTATTTAGCCTGGTGGAGTTAAGGCCATGTGGCCTTCTCTTCCACTCACCAGGACAAACATATTTACATCCGAATATAACAATCACAATTAACTCTAATATTAAATATTAAATAAAAATTTGATCAAAAATATAATATCTATTATATTACGATCTATAATGCAACCAATTAATATTAGTTAAAATTAAGACTAAAACTAATAATAAAGTGTATACAAGCAAGACATATTAAATTGTCCCTGTCTAATGTTTATAAAAAACAAAGAAAAATAATGAGATATAGAAAACTAATTTTACGTTTTGGAGCGGGATAGTCGGCCCCAGGGTTCTTCTTCCGCTACTCTGCTACAGGGTTAACTCCTTCCATGTTAAGGATGAGGAATCCTTAATGTTGGACAGTTCAGGTTAATTGCTCCGGACTAGATTCTCAGGGTTTCTTGTTATTGGAGAGCAAAAGGATCTTGATCTCAGGTGTAACGGAGGATTATCGGTGAGAGATGGACGCCAGGAAAATACAAACAGCACTACATTGATGTACGGTATTACACAAAGTAGACACACATCTTTATTCTTCAATAACACTTGTAGATAGCACTTTCCATACTATCTTTATTGATATGCCGGCGGAGATTTTTGCTTATGTAGGACCAGTTTATGAAGTAATTATAGGCCTACATTGACCGCTAACACTACTTTTCCAGAGTCCTTGGCCGCACTTGGAGACTACACGTCTCTTATCGGCCTCCTCCGGGCCTACATCTTTACTCCTCGACTCCCACTGATTGACTCCTGGATTCTTTTCCCCCAAAATTATTGGCATACATGCAGCAAAGTTCTCTGTCCGGCTTACAAGTTATTTTAATATGCCCTCTGATTGGGCATTACCCTGGTAGGGCGTATCTAAATTATTGTCACGACTTATCGCTAAATAGGATTTTAATTGCAGAAGCTTTTGCCAATTTCACTGGATCATACCTAAAGGGATCTTACATTTCACTTCCTCATTGGCTGAGGACTTTCCTGGACGTGTCCTGGATGACCTACTTTCTCCTTCCCTTCTGGGCTTCCCACGCAACTTGATTTTGCGTAATATATATTTTTTTCTTAACAAATTCCGAAGATAATCTACAGAAGATAATCTACAGAAAGGTCTGTATGAACTTAACAAAATTACAGAAGAATATGGATTAAAGATATCTACAGAAAAAACAAAAATTATGGCATTTCAAGGTGTAGATCCTGTCAGAAGTAAAATTGTACTGGACAATAAAATTTTGGAGCAGGTGAATAATTTTACATATCTAGGATGCAATATCTCATATGAAGAAGAAAAGGATGTAAATGCAAAAATATCTAAATTTTTAAGAATTTTAGGGTTAATAAATTCTATCTTCAAGCCACAGTTAGTCCAAAAGCATTCAAGACTGAAAGTGTATAAAACACTGGCTCTTCCAACTCTTTTGTATGGTAGCGAAGTATGGACGTTGAAACAGAAGGATATACAGAGACTTAGATCTGCTGAAATGAGATATCTTCGGAGGACTGCAGGATACACACTATTAGATCACAAAAAAAATGAAGACATCTTAGAAGAATTACACATGGAATCTTTAGAAAACAAAATTTCTGATTATAAGTCAAGATGGATACAACATGTTCATCGAATGGAAGATCTCAGAATACCCAAACTAATGTTAAGATATCAACCTGCAGGAAGAAGAAGACCAGGACGTCCACTCAAAAGACTTCTGGATGGTGTTTCTCTTGAGGCCGAAACAGGTCAACAAATGGCCTAAATTCGTGAATGTACTATGATGATGATGAACATTAACAAAGTTTCAAAAGGCCGGATATCGGCAATAAAAGATGTCCCGGTCCTAGTTGATTTATTGGGAAGAGAAAATAACACTTGTTTTTTTCTTACTTAACTTTTATAAGGGTCGGCCCGTCTTGGGGGTGTTTTTGCTAAACAGTAGCCTGTACTACAGAAACAAGTTACCCAAAGGAAGTCATACTATATTGTCCAGGGGATCTGTATTGTTATACAGTTGCTTGTCCTTTAAGACTTTTGTTAGAATAAAGAAACATAAAATATATATAAAAATATATAACTTAAGGCCCTTTATAAAAAGTTACTTGGGGCATATTGAATTTCTCAGCCATAAACATAGTAAAGTGGCGACATGTTTAATAGCTTTGCAAAAAAATCTGCCCGTGTCTGACTGTCGATTGAGAAATCAAAAGAAGTTACTTTTTAATATTTGATTCCATTAAATATCATACATTGATATCCATTCATAAGTATTTTATATTATATCAATTTTTGGTTTAAATTTATAAAATTTAAATTATTGCCGCTGGGGGATCTAAATATTGCTTCAGTTTGTACAATTATCATTATACCTAGAGTTAAAAGCATATTAAATCATCACAGGTGCACAAACGTTTTATTTCTATATGTGAGGAACCCTGCGAGAAATTTAACTATATTACTTCCAGTTGTAATATAAACAAACCAGACGTATGACTGTGTTTTCATTGGCCGAATAATAGTTTTACCTTTAAGTGTTAAGAAAATGTAGTTCGGACTCAAACACTGGAAATAAAAATAATACAAATGCATATTATCTATCGGAAGTAGGCCTATTTATAAGTTATATGGGAGAATCTTAAAATGTATAATTATAATATTAATATATTAAATAAATAAGAAATTAATTGTTTACTTCTTACGCATGCGCAATTCAGAATGCATTAGAATTTCAATTGTTTATAATGGCTGCTTCTCCTATACAATTTTTAAAGCATCAAAAAGGAAAACCTCTGAAAAGTGGAGAGAAACAAATTAATTTAGCGAAAAAAACCTTCATTGGTCATTGAGGATATGAAAATAACAGCAGCATTTATAGGTAAATCAGTATAGAGAATAAATTCTGCTCGTAATGAAATTGTAAATTAAGGAAAACTAACGACATCATGGAAAAAAACGTAAACAACTGATTAGGTAAGCCCATAATAATTTTGTGTCATAAATAAATAAATAAATAAATAATAATAATAATAATAATAATAATAATGTTTTATTTATTCTGGTGAGTTAAGGCCATAAGACCTTCTCTTCCACTCAACCAGCACAAATACAAATACATATTTGATAATGTAGATATATACTGTACTAATTATAAAGAGTTTAAGATAGGCCTATATTAAATGTAGCAATGTAAATTTCATATGCAAAAATCATTTTATACGATAATAACAATATTAAGTTAATACTTACGATAATATAATAATAATAATAATATTATAAATACGATAAATTATACAAGAAACACCAATTAATATATGTACCTTACACTGGGTAACGATGAAGTCGAGGTTAGAGCAAAATATAAATTTAGATTTCTTTTAAAATATGTCAGTGTTCAGCAGTTCCTTATTTATTGTGGTAGGGAATTCCAGTTGCGAGAAGTGGAGATAATATATGACATGGAGTGATGTGATGTCCTATGTTGCGGTATATTAAGCAAGAGACTATGTTGTGATCTTGTGTTTAAATTATGGTTGGAGGGTATATACTGGAAACGAGATGATAAATAATTAGGAATCGAGTTATGCAAGATCTTAAATAAGAGAATTAGACATTGCGCTTTTCTTCTCTTTTTTAGATGTAGCCATGACAATCCGTGGAATATTGGAGAAATGTGATCGTATTTTCGAACATTAAATATGAATCTGATACACATATTATGGACACGCTGCAGTTTGTCCGACAGTGCGTCACTAATGCCAGTTAGTAGAACGTCACAATAGTCAAAATGCGGCATTACTAAGGTTGGGATGAAAATTTTTTAAGAGCTGCAGGAAGAAAATAACAAATAGATGAAGTTTCTAATTATTTATTGGTATCATCTCTTGTATTCAGTATTATTTCCCGTAAAATACGATGTTGCTTAAGAACAATGTTTCTATCAAAGACAGTTGAAGAGTCCAGGGGAAAAACCTGATAAGTCACAATTCTTATTTTTTTCAGGAAACAAAATTTAAAGTTTCAAGACTCATAATATTTCATTTTCTCAAGTAATTTTTGTTTATTTTTGTTTAGAATGATAATGTATATACCAGTGATACATTAGTACTGAAATGATATACATCTAATTAAGGTGTATAACAATATGCTGCATTTTTTTGTCATCAATGCAATTTGTACAGAGGAAAAATATGACAAGTCCATAACATATTTCAAGTTGCTGCTAAGTTTCAAACACTTGTCACTTATTTAAATTCTCATTACAGTTGTTTCAGGTTTATATGGATCGCACTGTACATGTGATATGACATTATAACACTATCGGACCCTTAGGTTCATGGCCGCGCGGACATAAGCTCTCCAAAAATCCCTGTCCTGAGCTTATGTTTCCCTGTATAATTTACCACCCTCAAATCATGGTTAATGTTATTCTCTCACTTCATTCTCAGCCTACATACTGTGCACTGTCCCTCTGGTCTTCGTACAAGCAGTTTCCAAAGCCCACTTTCATTCCCCACTCGTGCCATATATCCTGCCCATAGTAATCTACGAGATTTAACAGTTGTTATTATATCTGGTTTTCCCCATTTTTTTCTAATGTCACCAGGTTGTTTTTTAGGACACTTCTGGTTTTATTTCCTGGCATTGGCGATATTGTAATCCATTTCGTATGTTGGGGCATCTGAAAGACGGAATTATGTTACCCCGATGATATATGATGGGTGATAAATGATAATGAAGAGCCAAGAGAGATCTTAACCTTAACTTAGCCTAAATTCCAGACCATGGGCAACCCTTTAAAGAAAAATTAGATTCCCAGGACTTGTTAGAATATTCCCCTGTTTTGCATGGACTTATAGGATTTTTCCCCTGTACATGTTTTAAAGATATTGAAATATCTCTGGACTTGTGAGATTGTTGCCCAGTTCTGTGAAACCATCTAAAACTACACTGCCTGAGCTATGAAATTATTAAAAAATCAGAAAATCTGTAATTTTGGACTTATCCGGTTTTCCCCTGGAATCTTCAGTTCCGTAAACAATTCAATTCATATGGCAGCTAAACGTAGCACCACGGTTCCGCCAATAATATTTTATGAAAGTTTGTTTACATTGGAAATATTACGAATGAAAGGATACCGGCTGTGCCTTGTTGAAACAATAAAGAAATTACATGAAGACACAAATATAATTATAGATACCGGATTCAAAAGAACAGATACAATCAAAATAAATACTGGATTACGACAAGGATGTAGTTTATCACCCGCTTTGTTTAATATATACAGACGATATTTTAAATAAATGGAAAGTTTTAGTGAATCCAGGAATAAGAATAGATAATAAAGTGTGCATAAATAATCTTCTATTTGCTGACGATGTAATCATAATACAGAAAAATGAAGACGACTTACAGAAATTAATGCATGCATTAAATGAAATATGTAAATTATATGATCTAAAGATTTCTGTAAGGAAAACGAAGACCATGGCTTTTAGAGGAAGATATCCAGCGAGATCCAAAATTATTTTAGAAAATCAAAGTATAGAACAGGTGTCTAGTTTCAAATATTTGGGCTGTGATGTTGGCTACAATGAGGAAAGAGATATTGACTCCAAAATAAATAAATTTCAGACGGTGTGTGGAACAATACAGATAACATTCAAAAATAAAATTAGAAAAGAAACCATGATAAAAATGTATAATGTTATGGCGGTTCCCACAATATTGTGTGGATGTGAAACTTGGGCTCCAATGAAAAAACAGAAGGATAGAATACAGACGGCGGATATGAGGTTCCTAAGACAAGTAAAAGGATGTACAAGACTTGATAGAATAAGAAATGAGGATATAAGAGAAGAATTGAAAGTACAGCCTTTATTGGATAAGGTCACGAATTACAGACAGAAATGGATTGATCATATGGATGGAATGAGTAAGGAGAGCTATAGCATTGTTAGCAAGAAAAATTTTTGTATCAAGCAAGAGGACGACGTGATGTTATGGAAGAAGTAGAAGACGTTGGGCTGATGCATTATGCCGTAGGGGAACGGGCAATTGCCTAATCCCTGGAGTGATGATGATGATGATGATGATTGTTTACATTACAACTGGAACTTCAACTCGGAATTAGTATATTACAGATTCTACTAGATCACTATCTCAACTCTGGCTGAGTGACAAGTACTTTGCATTCTCTTACAATTTCTTTCTTCTTTACTTTAGTTTAACCTCTAAATTTGTAAGTAAATTTACATGTTCCACTCCACTCTGGCCTTACATGCGCTCGACCTGCCGGGAGAAAAAATTAATCTCTTGATCACATGCATATTTTATTGTCCACACAAGGACATGGAGGACCTCCCTAGATGAGAGATCAGCTTAATTCCAAGGCCACCTCCGAGACAACACGAACATTTAAGAACAATAAATAGCATTCACTCATCCATTCATACTAAATAGTGCAAATGTGATAAGGATGTTTATGATGGCCAAATGGTATTCGGAGACTATTAAAGTTCCCTGACATTTATCTTACAGGCGAGGAAAAAATCAAGGCAACTTATCTCGAGCGGAGATCGAACTCGGGCCCGCTGGGTTTAACGACGTTACCACTAGACCACAGGGATAGAATTCTCTTTCTTTTCTATTCCAAATTATTTACCCCAAATATACCTCTCCTCGCTTTCACTTTCATCTTATAATCGTATCATCATCACTGGAACCCAGGTCAATGAATTGTTAAACATACAGTATCAAAAAATATCTCATTATTCTCCTTTTTTTTCACTGTCTTACATTATTTTATTGGAATTCGCTACTATTAGAGATCAGGAGCTGCCAGTCAATATCCTCTGACATTAATTATGAAAACTATATTATTGCTACCTTAGTATCATAAGTTACTTGATAAATCAAACTATTTATTCATGCATTTATAAATAAGTGACTGTAGTATTTAAACAATTCTATTTACTTTTAAATGCATTTTCATGTTAATAGTTTTAATATTAGTCTGAGATATAATTCTAGCGAATAAATGCATGATTGTAACTTATATTTTGGTTTACTGAATGAGTAAAATATGCGAGTAATATACAGGGGTTCCCACAAATGCTCTTTCGGGTTTCAAACACGTGTAACTTGTGTTTAAATAAACTTACAAACATGAAACTAGTACTAATGGAAAGAGAAACTCAAAACGTTTTGGTTACAATACCTTACAGATGTTCAATGTGAGCTCCGTTGGTAATACGACACGCATCAAGCCTGAAGTCCATTTACACCCAGGAACGTTGTAGCATATCATGGTCAACTGTTTCGATGGCTGCTGTGATGCGCCCTCTTAGATCAAGGACGGTCTGTGGCTTATACACAAGATCTTTGACACAACTCCACAAAAAAGAAGTCAAGAGGTGTGAGGTCTGACGAACGCGGAGGACAAGGAAGAAGTCCTTCATCGTCATTACCAACACGGCCAAGCCATCAGTTCGGTAATCTGGGTGTTGAGCTCGAATCTTACTTCATTATGAAAACGAGAGGGTGCGCCGTCCTGTTGAAAGATCACGTTGGCATTTCCTGTTCCAGGTGAGACAGGAGCCATTGTTGTAGCATATCCAGGTACTCACATCCTCCAATTGTTTTTTCTACAAAGAAGAACGAGCCGTACACTTTCTGCAGGCTTAAAGCGCAGAATACGTTCACTTTAGGACAGTCGCGGACATGCTGCACGTAGGTATTGGGTTTTCCGACCCCCAGATTCTAACGTTATGTTTGTTCAATTTACCTGAAAGATGGAAGGTGCACTCGTCACTAAACACTATGGATTCGAAAAACCCATCAGTTTCCGTGAGAGTCTGCATATTCTCGCAGAAAGTACGACGCACATTTTATCTTCTTCTTTTAAAAACTGCAGCATCTGCAATCGGTATGGATGAAATTTCAAACGTTTACGCAGAACTTTCCATTCGGTGGATTTTGGGATCTGCATCTGCAAAGGTTGATTTTTGAGGACTACGTATAAAAGATCACGAATCCGGTCTACAGTTGCCTCACTTACAGCCGGGCGTCCAGAATATTTCCTCCGGCAGATGCATCCTCTTGTCGTAAAATCAGAGTACCACTTTCGAATTGAAGGACCACTGGGTGGATCTTCACCAAATCTTGTTCTAAATTGTCGTTGAACAACAATTACAGATTGATGAACATGATAATCGAGAACACAGAACGCTCGCCTATCCTCTATACCAGCCATTTTCTCACTTCTAACAATGCTCAATGTTGTATGTAATTATACGTCATTGTTGCCAACTGTGATACTGCCAACAGTGATACTATAACCAAAACTTTTAGATAATCAATTGAGTTGGTGTTTACTTGATGAAAATCCATATTTATTAATTAAATAAAAATAAACATAGTTTTATTTGATTTTCATATTTATTATATGATTCAGTAACAGCTGTTTCGGTACACTGTACCTTCTTCAGACATGTTAACAAATTATAAATTGTGTTCCATGTTAACATGTTAACATGTCTGAAAAAGGTACAGTGTACCGAAACAGCTGTCACTGAATTATATAATAAATATGAAAATCAAATAAAACTATGTTTTATTTTTATTTAATTAATAAAACTTTTAGAGTTTCTCTTTCAATTAGTACTTGTTTTATGTTTTTAAGTTTATTTAAACACAAATTACACGTGTTCGAAACCCGAAAGAGCATTTGTGGGAACCCAGTATTATGGTATTAATACTGACAGTTTAAATAAATTTATTATTATTATTATTATTGTTATTATTATTATTATTATTATTATCTATATTAAACTTGTAAAATGTGACTAGAGATACTAGTTTTTAATATTTAATATTTTAAAAATCTTTTCAGAAAATCTCCCCGAGGTACAACGATGAAGATTAAACCTACATTTTTTATCCCTTTGGTGCTGACACTTCTTCAACTAGATACATACGAAGCATTTTTTGGTTTTCCACTAGTAAGAATAGATCTACCTTCATTTTTGAGACGTGGGAAAACAAATACAAAAACATCAGCAGATAGGCAAATTGTTTTCCCAAATGAAATAACACCTTCACATACGACACGGACTTTTAATGGAGAAGGAATTAATCAAAATCCTAATGATGGGATTATTTTCGAAAATAACGACGGGAATCAAGATCATGTTCCAACTGTGTCAACAACTACTGTAGAGGAAGTGTCAGAGAGACAAATTATTAAAGCGCCTAATATTAGGGGCGAATGCCCGAGTGGCATGAAGAATATTAATGGTAGATGCAGAAGAATTATCGGCAGATGAAGGTAAGTATCAAGCAACCTCTTAAGATATGTTTTGCATTTATTGAATCGAGCTATGAAATTATCACTAAAATATAGAGAAACAATTTTCACATTTTATTAAACGATATTCAATACAGAAACGAATGAGACTTATAGAGACTTGAGAGACCCACGCAGTAGCGAACGGTCTAAGACATCTGCACCTTATGGCAGAGTTACGGGAAATACGCTGATTCGATTCACCATGCGGGAAGAACTTCCTCATGAAATTGTGACTAGTATGGGAGGTTCCACAACACAGGGGTAAAATTTTACTTAGATAAAATAGCCCCATTTTGGGAGGATTATTTCAAGGAATCCATCCCAAAGGCTCAAACACAGAGTTAAGTCTCGTAGACTGCGATGGGCAGGACAACTGGCATGAATGGGGAATGAAAGAGGGGGATGGAAGCTTTTCTAGGAAAACCAGAGGGAAAATGCAGGCTTGGTAGATCAAGAATGAGATAGGAGAAATATATTAACCACGATTTCAGGGAAGTAGATTATACATGGGATGAATGGAAAACATTAGCTTAGGATAGATTTATATGGAGAGCTTATGTCCAACCTATAGGTTTGATAGTGCTAGTGAGTTAGTTATGGGTACGGTGCCCATCCAGCATCATGACGAATTTTTACATTTACAATGTACCGATATTAGGTCTAGGCATTGTTTCCTAGTATCTAATAATGAAAAGGTATTTTATTCAAACGTAATATTAGGCCTAAATACAAAAAGAGTAATAACAATCCAAATTATACCGAGTTTATATTCAAAATAATCAGGAAACAATTTTTTGTATAATAGAATTAGAAATAAATTGATAACTAGAACAATAGACGATTTTGATATATAGCTTAATAAATTAAGCTATATCATAAAGTTATTACTCAGGAAAAGCATGTATGATTCAGGGGTTTTCCAGTGGCAGCGTGTCGAATACAATGGGGAAAAGAATCTGAACTGTCCCTTTGTAACAAAAGACTTGGCCAGGTAGGTACCTGTCAAACTCGACACAAATCCCCAAGCTAACAGGTGACATTTCACACAATAAGATATTGACATGACAGGTGACGTCTTTATCGGAGACGTGTCATTAGCAAGACGTTATACGAAAATAAATATAATTAGTCTACCAACGTAAGAAAAATATATGGAAGATTCGAACATCCCAGGAATGGAGAATGGGCGTAAATCAGCCCCAAAACTTGTAAAATTGGTTAATTTGTAAGGAGGTCCAAAGCACGTGTGGGCGGGATCACCAAATACCGAATAACCAAATAAATTAGTCGCGAAGAGAATCGCACATCAGTTAGTTGCCGGCCTTCAGCCTAATAGATCAGTTAGTCGCTGGCCCTCAGCCTAACACATCAGTTAGTTGCTGGCCCTCAGCCTAATAGATCAGTTAGTTGTTCAAACAGTGCACACATCAGTTAGTGGTTAGCCTTACTTCAAACAGGGCACATTGCTAGATCATCTCCTACATTGTGCTTTGGGGTTCTAGAAAGCAGTCGGAAGGCCGACCAGTGTATATACCTAGTGAAATAAAGTAGTCAACTGTGTTAACTCCACGGCAGCCTCCAGTGATTTCATATTAACGTATCACGTTAATCTTCCTTGCGTTATTCCCTGAGATAAGTTTCCTGATTGCTCACCGAACCCTACCTGACTAGACCGCGAGCATAAAATTCTCACATTCCGAGGATTCCTTATAATAAACCCTTGGATAAACCATCCCGGACTAATCCTGTCCCACGTGCCTCCCAACAGTGGGGCTTATATCCAAGCAACCTACGACAATAAAAATCTTGTCCCAACAATAAGTAGCAGCTCTAATCTTTTAATCAAAATAATTTGATCAATTAACCATACATTAATGTTATAAAAAGAGAGTTATTCTTATCTTTCTTTCGTTGAAGATACCAACTGTTTCGGCTGGTATTATAACTAAAGAAGCACCTTTGAATTATTATTCATACAGTCGTATATGAGAGTAGGAAGAACGTGTTTTCTATTTGAATGGTACCAGGGAAAAAAAAAAAAAAAAAAAAAAAACGTTAAGTCACGTTTTACTTGAAACATAAATACTGTATTTTGTTGTACGACGTCCTTATTTCATTACCTGTATGCCAAACTTTGGAGGTATAAATATCCATGATTAAACTGTTCCTTTTACTGTTTCACACTTATAAATGTTAGTGCTTTTCCATACTCGTTTTTGATAAAAATTTACTTACCTGATTCTTTCTCTGTACCCTTCACTTCTCAGTCATGTCAGGGACTATCAATTACTAAAATTATTAACAGTAAAAACTCACTAATATTACCTTTTAATAATAATTGATAATTTGTTTTTTTCACTCTTGTGTTTAGACACAAAAGAAAAATACTCATTCGGGTGAACCTTTCATCTTTATTATTATTTAATAAAAATAGTTTTAAGATTTGTCAATATAGGTCTAATTGCCTAGTACCTTGTATAATAACCGATAGATTCATTCGTTACAGTTTATTACTTTCTTTGTATTTTTCGTTTTATGTATAGTAGATTCGAGCTGTTATTCCTTTCTGTATACATTCTTTCATTACTTCAATTTTAATTGTACTCAATTTTACTGTATTATTAAACATTAGTTTCACTATTGTTCAGTTTGACAGATAATTAATTGTTTAGTATGCATTATTATTGTATTTCTTTGTATTTAAATGTAACATATGTTTGTCCTGGTGAGTGTAAGAGAAGGCCACATGGCCTTTACTCCACCAGTTAAATAAATAAATAAGGCATTGTGCATGATAATTATTTAAATACAAATTAATTGATATCTTAAGTTCGACACAATGAAAACATTAACTGCATAACAACTACATTCAGCATTTTGTAAATAATAATCTAGGAAGCTTTACTTACTTTATTTCATTTATATTATTTTAATTTTATTATATTCCACGTTTTTGTTAGTATTAGCTAGTATTAGATCATATCACCATTGTCTTTTGTTTAGACTGTATTTTAATAATATCTTAAAATTGTAATAAGTATGTAATTTTGTGTATAATTTTACTATTCGCTGGTTGAGTGGAAACAAGGCCTTATGGCCTTAACTCTGCCGGCCTAAAATAAAGCATTATTATTATTATTTATTATTCATTTATAGATGTTTTAACATGTAACTTGATATTGTTTAAAAAAAAATACAATTACATTTTCGCTGCACTCAATACGTATACAGTAATTACAATAATGACTAAAAGTTGCTCACATCTCCAGGTTTTGGATCCAAATTTATAGAACTATTCTTCATCTTGCCAGGTCTTTTAAAAATATATTTTAATTCATTGACTTGTTTTGTTTTGCAGGTCGTGAAAATTGGCTGCTGTGTACACAAAAGCAAAGTATAGAAAATAACGTGTCAAAGTTGTCTAGAGAATCTGATATTTACCAAGAAAGAAGAAATCTTCTGTTCACCTTGAAACGTTTTTTTAATACTGTATTGAAAGGTTATGACAATAAGAGCTGTGATTTAATAAAGAGTTAAACGACAATAATAAAGGAATTGAACTCATTTCATGTTGGAAGTTTTCATGTATAATAATTCAATCAGAAAATAAATGATGTACTGTAGTTTTTGTTTTCACAAATTCTATTGCTATCCCTAGCTTAAAGATTATTTACCTGCCTTTTTTAAAGGCACAAAACAATTGATATTCCACTTAATGATGGCAGCAGCGGTTATTACCGCGAGAGCCTAAAAACATTGTGTTTTAATTTGGTTCAGATCAGTTGATATCTTCCAGTCGCACATAAGCTCCAACATTTGCCAGAATAATGAAAAGTTATAGGCTATTTTTATGCATTTTTGGTATTTCATAAATAACTTCCAGAGTATTCATTGTCAGATACCACAGATAAACATAAACGTGCTTAGCAAAGATCAGCAATACCTACTTGATATTAAAAAAAAAATTGCAAAAATGAAGTTTTTTTCATATTTTGTCAACCTTCAGACCCTTTGCGCGACCGAATGATGTCAACCTATTTTAAAATTTTTTTTCGGCCCACCCTAAGACACATCCCTATTGCTATCAGAGAGCAGGCAGATCATGATTATGATGATTATGATGATGAATATTGTTTTGATTATGATGATGATTATGGTGATGATGATTGATTATGATTATGATGATTATTGTTAATTTTTGTTGTTATTGTTGTTATTCTTATTATCGTTATTCTTATTATCGTTGTTATTCTTCTTATTGTTGTTATTGTTGTTATTATTCTTATTATGTTATTATTATTTTTGCTATTTTCTTCTTCTTATTATTATTATTCTTATTATCACTATCATTATCATTATTATTATTATCAATATTAATATCAATAAAACTAAATATATGGTCACACGTAGAAATTCATTAAATAATGGAAATGGACAGCTAATGACAAATGAGGCAAATTTTGAGGAAGTGGCTGAATTCAAATACCTAGGAACAATAATCACAAAACAGGAATGAGATGCACAAGGAAATTAAACATAGGCTCAATTCTGGAAATGCGTGCTATTATGCATTGCAGAGACTCTTGATGTCCCAACTCCTTTCAAAAAACGTTAAACTGAAAATATATAAAACTATTATTATACCAGTTATATTATATGGATGCGAAAACATAGACTCTTACTTTAAGGGAGGAAAGGAGATTACAAGTATTTGAGAATAAAGTACTTAGGAAAATTTTTGGACCACGGAGAGATGAACAGACAGGTGAATGGAGAAGACTACATAACAATGAACTACATGGTCTTTATAGGAAGACAGATATAATAAGAACGTTAAGTCTCGTAGACTGCGATGGGCAGGACATGTTGCACGTATGGGGAATGAAAGACATGCATGGAAGCTTCTTGTAGGAAAGCATAGGGAGAACGCCCAGTGGTAGACCAAGATGAGGTGGGGAGAATAACATTAACTATGATTTGAGGGAAGTAGATTAGACAGGGAAGGATGGGAAAGGAGGAGCGCAGGAGAGGAGGAGGGAGGCGGAGGCCGGGCGGCCCGGAACCGACGGGGGCGAGAGGGCAGGGAGGTAAGGAAGGAAGAGGATGGAGGAGGAGGGAGCAGGAGGAGGATTGCAGGAGAGGAGGAGCAGGATGATGAGGAGGAGCAGGAGGCAGGAGCAGGAGCAGGAGGAGGAGGAGAAGCAGGAGCAGGAGCAGGAGGAGGAGGGAGGAGGAGGAGGAGCAGGAGGAGGAGCAGGAGCAGGAGCAGGAGGAGGAGGAGCAGGAGCAGGAGGAGGAGCATGAGGAGTAGGAGCAGGAGCCGGAGGAGCATGAGCAGAGGAGCAGTGAGCAGGAGGAGCAGGAGCAGCAGGAGCGGGAGCAGGAAGGAGTGAGGGCTGATCAGGATGAGGAGGAGCAGGATCAGTAGCAGAGGAGCAGGAGCAGGAGAATCATTATCATTATTATCATTATTATTATTATTAGTTATTATTATTATCATTATTAATTATTATTATCATTATCATCATTATCATTATTATTATTATTATTATTATTATTATTATTATTATTATTATTATTATTATTATTATTATTATTATTATTATTTATTATTATTATTATTATTATTATTATTTTATTATTAGAAGCGGGGGTTAACCTGAAATCCGAAATTAAAATTTGAATATATTCAGTTCGTCGCGATGTATTCCATATAATTTAATTAATCTCTAACTTTTTTCACTTATTCAACTAAACATAAAAAACATAATATTTAATTTACTTAAGCATACCAGTGCTTGCCGTATATATACAGGATGTAAACGAATTATACCGAACAAATTTAACTACGTATAGAGAGGTATTACATAAGCATTTTGAGCATGGTCTACAACTAAAAATATCAAAGTTATAATTCAATTTGTAAAATGGTTCGCACGCCACTGATTATTTCAAATTTAAATGAAAATAATATGATACAGAGACTGTAACTTGCAACGTGTATGCACCTGTAGCTAAGTGATTATAGCTTCTTATTACCAATGCAAATCTAAGATTGATGTATCACGTCCGAACTTCGTATAGTATGTGTACACTTTTTTTTTCGTTTTTCTTTATTATGTACGTGTAGATTTTCTTCTGGTTCAATTATTTATTCATTATTTTACAGAATACGATACTGGAATGTCGGCGCAGTACTTCAGTTTTAAAACTGTCTACTTACGTATTACACAGAGAATTGTTTGAAAGATTATATTAACACTGAGCATCAAACAGAAACTTTTTTTTTGTCTCAGAAAGAAAAATATGTGATTCTGATAGTATTTTTTCTCCTTAATTCAAATATGATATCGGTTTTTCTCCATCACGCAAGATTTTCGAGAGACAGGAATTTATAATTTCAAACACTTTAATATTTTTTACATTCGTAACTACACAACATTCGAACATTCGGACTCACCTAGAAAGTAAGAAATGACGATTTTCTGCTATATTTTGCTGTGGAGCATCCCTCTTGATGGTCAAACAATAATCGGCCAGTATATTAGGATTCCATTTGCCTTGAAATCTCCTCCGTTAGCTCATTTGGTTTTATTTTACAATGGACAAATGGACGAAAAAAAAACGTTTATTAAAAAAATATTTATTTAAATCCATTAATTTAATTTGAAAAGACGATAAAAAACTGCATTAAGTACAACTATTGGTACTCATGGGATAAAAATCATGTTGACCAGTGCCATCCCTCTTGATGGTCCAACAATAATCGGCCAGTATATTAGGATTCCATTTGCCTTGATATCTCTTTTCCATAGCTGAAATCTCCTGAGTTAGCTCATTTGGTTTTATTTTACTATGGACAAATGGACGAAAAAACGTTTATTAAAAATATTTATTTAAATCCATTAATTTAATTTGAAAAGACGATAAAAAAAACTGCATTAAGTACAACTATTGGTACTCATGGGATAAAAATCATGTTGACCAGTGCCATCCCTCTTGATGGTCCAACTATAATCGGCCAGTATATTAGGATTCCATTTGCCTTGATATCTCTTTTCCATAGCTAAAATCTCCTGAGTTAGCTCATTTGGTTTTATTTTACAATGGACAAATGGACGAAAAAAGTTTATTAAAAATATTTATTTAAATCCATTAATTTAATTTGAAAAGACGATAAAAAAAACTGCATTAAGTACAACTATTGGTACTCATGGGATAAAAATCATGTTGACCAGTGTTATAGGCCCTAATGCACATACTGTAGAGTATAATTGGTTTTGCAAATAAAACGTGCAATTCTACTATACAGTACTGATCCACTTAGATAAACGCTAGTGCAGTGATCACAAAAGTAATAACATGAAGAGATACAATGTATTTACACATGGCATACATAATGTTGATGGGAAATAAGAAACAATACATTTGAATAAACCAGAAAAAAAGTAAAGCACCTGCAGACTCATTAGAGAAATTGTCCAAATTGGCCACCTCCATTCTCACAACTCAGACCACATCGCATTGGCGGCTAATGGATTCTCGTACCTCGTTCCAGATACCAAGTGTCTCGCGGATCACATGAAAAGCTGCGATTATGCGTGGAACTAACAGTTCATCTGTATCAACAGGGGTCACATACACCAATGTTTTCAGGTGTCCCTACAAAAATAATCAAGTGGACAGAGATCTGGAGAGCGAGGTGGCCCACACTATAATTATAGTATCCCTTCCTATTTCCAGCGGCCAGGATACACTTCATCCAAATGATTTCGTATATTCCGGCAGAAATGGGGAGGAGCTCCATCGTGCTGAAACTGCATGTTAAGCCTGACGAGAACAGAAACTTCTTCTAGCAATCTAGGTAGGACGTACTCTAAAAAGTCTTATAAATGACAACATTTGGAAGAAGATGGGGGCAAATGATGTAGTCAGAAATTACCGCCCACCCATACGTTCACTGAAAATCTCTGCTGGTGACGCCTCTCAAATATGGCATGAGGATTTACATAATCCCACACATGACTGTTCTTTGAGCTCAGAACCAGCCCATCCCTATTAAATACTGCCTCATTGGTGAATAACATCGAGGAAAATAAATGCGGTGTTTGCAGCAAAGCCCAATTACAAAATTATGCCGTTGAGGGAAGCCCACTGGCTGTAAGTTTTGTACTTTTTTGTAGATGAAAGGGATAGAGCTGGTCTTCGTGCAGGACTTCCCATACATTCTGATTGTTCGTGCCCATTATACGTGCGATAAAACGAGTACTAGAAGAAGGATCCTCTTTCACCCTATGAAGAACATTTTATTCGGCGTCTTTCACCGGCGTCTACTCTGTTTACCTTCAACATCCCATGCTCCCGCAAACGCCTATCACCAGTCTCGATGGTTGTTCGGCGAGGATAGTGTCCATTCGGATACCGCTCCTCATACATGGGCAGCAGCTCTTCCACCATTACCTTGTGCTGCACCATAAATGAGATGCACATCAATAAGTTCAGCATAACTGTTCGATGATGCTTTCATGTATGCGACTGATACTGAAGTAAGTTCTAATCAGGCGTTAACGTAATAAACAATATGGGGGATAGGTATTTTGCGCATGCCCAGACTGAACAAATTTCAGTGTCAACATATCAGAGTACATACGCAAAAAAAGAGAGAGAGGAGAGAGAGGGGAGAGAGGGGGAGAGGAGAGAGAGAGATTAGAGAGAGAGAGAGAGGGAGAGAGGAGAGATAGATAAGAGAGATGAGAGAGAGGAGAGATAGAGGAGAGAGAGGAGATATATATATATATATATATATATATATATATATAGAGAGAGAGAGAGAGAGAGAGAGAGAGAGAGATAGAGAGAGAGATAGTGAGATAGATAGAGAGAGAGAAAAAAATTAGACTGCCGTGATTTGAACCACCAGTGTTTGAATCTCAAATCCATCGCTGTAACCATTAAGCCACATGTTAATTACACAGTTTCTGTGTGTTTCACTCTAAGCTAAAGCTCCTATTGCACCGATTTGCTCTAAACAGTGCAGTGGCGTGCAATAATCTGCTAGGTTTGACATTTTAAGGAATTTGATAACCCAATATTTTATAAACGTTGATGATAATTGTTAGCAACAGGATCTCGGAATTAATACTAAAATCTGAAGTTATTCTAGTATAGTTTTCTCTCCTACTTTGCTCTCCTGTTGATTTATCTGTATAAATTTTCGATTACTTTGATTCCTTATAACTCGCCCATTTTCCCTCGTAGACATTTGGTTACTTATCTCAAATTACTTGTGTAATACCCCTCTGTAAGCAGTTAAATTTTGTGCGGTATAATTAATTTACATACTATATATATTTTTGTTTGTTAATAGCATATATATTATGTCCACCGCTGTGGTCTCGAGATAGCGTGCTGCCTTGTCACGCAGCGGGCCCGGGTTCGATCCCCGGTCGGGGCAGTTTTTCTGGGTGTGGTTTTCATCGGGGTTTTTTTCTCGCCTGTAAGACAAATGTCAGGAAATCTTTAAGGCCCAAACTGTCCCCGAAATCATATGGCCATCATCATCCTTATCATTATCATCATCCTTCACCGGTGTGAAAGCAACGGGAAACTACCACACCTGCAATTCCCTAGTAAAGCTGCAAGCATAGCATGAGATGCTATGATTGTAGTGAAGGACCTGCCTTCGGGCAGAATTACTATATATATATATATATATATATATATATATATATATATATATATACAGGGTGATTCAAAATGTTGTGCACAAATTTCAGGAGCTTACAGAGGGGTCGAAATACAACAACTTTTGATTAGTAACTTATGGTGTGGAAAGTAATCTTGGGCCAGTACAAGCCCTGGAATGTCTGGATGGACAAGGAATTATTTTGCTCACACACTTAGGCAAATGTAAATGTATTCACCAATTTGCTTTTACAACACCAGGTGTTCAAAATGCCTACCACCACATTGAATACGGGCATGTTCTTTTACGTGAGCAAGAACTTCCCTCCATAGCGACTGTTCCAATCGTGGCCTACATGATTCTATGAACGCAAGGAACCTGTCTCCTGAGTCGGTAGTGAACGTTTTGAAACGTTCGAGGAGGATGTGATTGACGTCTGTTCGGATATTGTGCGCTGTACAGGCCTTGAGCGTCGCGTGCATTATCATTCGCTTTACCATACATGAAATGCACGTCCGAAGTTCTGACAACGTGTATTCCATTTCACAAAAATCACAAATCTTCAAGGTAATGCTGTAGTAGATCTTACAATACTCTGCAGATACCGTACTGAAATGAAAACAACCTACAGAGCGCACGAATGACTATCAGATGTGAACAGAAGAGTACACAAGTACTGTACTGCATTAACGGTATGACAACAGATAGAGAGTCTTCGTAAATTCATAAAGTAGTGTATCAAAGTCCCGCGCCGTAGCCGAGCGGTTAAGGTAGGAAGCCTTGGCGCAGAGCTACGGGACTTGCGCTGGTTCGAGTCTCCATGGGGGAAGAAATTTTCTCATGGTATTTCGGCCAGTATGGGACCGGTGCCCACCCAGCATCGTGAGGCAATTGGGTAGCTACAATAAGTAGCGGCTCCAGGTTGAGGAACCAGCTATAACGGCTGGGGGACTCGACATGCTAACCACATGTCACCCCTACACTGGCTGTTGATCATCTACCTCTGTGATTGACACATGTGGATGTGAAGGGCCAGCAGCCGGTTGGTAAAAGGGCAACCGCTGAAAAGTGGAAAGACCCTCAATCGGAAGTGTATCAAACCCAGTCCTCTCTGAAAAGTAAGCTTAGACCCGCATTGAAGTTCCCGACACACCCAGGAATGTACTAACCCACGATTACTTTCCAGACCATAAGTTGTTAATCAAAAGTTGATGTATGTAAGCTCCTGAAATTTGTGCACAAGCTTTTGAATCACCCGGTATATACTGACGCATCGTATTAATGCGCTAAGGACTTGGTAAAATCCAATAAAAATGCTTTGACTTTATTTTCCGATATATCAATGCCAAGCAGAAAAAAAATGAATCAAGAATGCATTCATATTCTTGGAACTCTAAAGTACATTATTTTTTATTGCGTAAACTATAATCCTCGATGCATATAAAAAACATGACACGTTGTACTTCTTCGCGTTTGGTCATCTCACTGCAAACTCACGAGAACTCAAGCTCGCTTCCTCGCATCAACCGTCTCCTGGATAATTTTTTCTCAATAAGTGAGTTTCAAAGTCTAAAGGTTTTTACTAAATAATAATAATAATAATAATAATAATAATAATAAAATAATAATAATAATAATAATAATAATAATAATAATAATAATAATAATAATAATAATAATGCTTCATTTTAGCTGGCAGATTTAAGGCCGTAAGGCCTTCTCTCCCACTCAACCAGCGAATAAGAGCATTATACAAAAATTACATACTTATTACAATTTTAAGATATTATTAAAATACTGACTAAACAAAATACAATAATGATGTGATCTAATACTAGCTAATACTAACAAAAACATGGAATATAATAAAATTAAAATGATATAAAATAAAGTAAGTAGCTTCCTAGATGATTATTTATGGAAAGTTGTATATAGTTGTTATGCAGTTAATGTTATCATTGTGTCGAACTTAAGATATCAGTTAATTTGGATTTAAATAATGATAGCGATTGACAGTCCCTGACGTGACTGGGAAGTGAGTTCCATGCTCTACTCATAGATATTGTGTAAGATTCAGAGTATAGACAGGTCCTATGATGTGGTATCAAAAGTAAAGAAGAGTCTTGTGATCTTGTTCCTAAATTGTGATGAGCCGATATATTTTGAAAACGTGTTGTTAAATAACTTGGTAAATATGTGTGCAGAATTTGGAAAAGTAAGGTATGTGAATGTAAAGTTCTTCTGTCATTTAGACGTTGTCATGATAAGGCCTGAAATGAAGGAGACAGGTGGTCATAACGACGGAGATTGAATATACATCGAATGCACGCATTATGAGCACGCTCTAGTCTGTCAGATAGATCAGTTGTTAGATTAGTCAGTAATATGTCGCAGTAGTCGAAGTGTGGTATTATAAGAGTCTGTACAAGTATTTGTTTTAATTTTGTAGGAAGGAAGTTTTTTAAAACTATTTAGGGAATGAAGAATTGAGAACACTTTCTTGCAAGTATTATTCACCTGGATTTTCCAGTCTAGGTGTTGGTCCATGTAGATACCCAGATTTTTTTTACTACTGAGCTGTAGGGGATGTTTTTATCATTAGAAGAATGGTAGGGATATTTTCGTAATTTATAATGCTTTGGATTCGTTGATGTCCTATAATTATGCATTGTGATTTGTCAGCATTAAGATTAAGTCAATGTTTCCTCGACCATTGGGAAATTGAGACTAGGTCATCACTATTTAATTTGTCTAGTGCAGTGGTACTCACTAGAAATTACAAGAGAGCCAAAGATAAGAAATCATATCTGTCGAGAGCCGCACCAAATTTCACAGTTCTCAGTCTTGGTAACACGCAGCTTTTTTTTTTTTTTTTTTTTTTACATTTATGGACAAAACACAGTTACTGATTACTGTCATTTAATTTTTGTTAATCCGATCCGATTGAGGGTCTTTCCACTTTTCTGCGGTTGCCCTTTTACCAGCCGGCTGCTGGCCCTTCACATCCAAATGTGTCAATCACAGGTAGATGATCAACAGCCAGTGTAGGGGTGACATGTGGTTAGCATGTCGAGTCCCCCAACCGTTATAGCTGGTTCCTCAACCTGGAGCCGCTACTTATTGTAGCTACCCAATTGCCTCACGATGCTGGGTGGGCACCGGTCCCATACTGGCCGAAATACCATGAGAAAATTTCTTCCCCCATGGAGACTCGAACCAGCGCAAGTCCCGTAGCTCTGCGCCAGGCTTCCTACCTTAACCGCTCGGCTACGGCGCGGGACATTTTTTCGTTAATAATGAACTTTTTATTTTTTATTATTATTATTATTATATTATTATTATTATTATTATTATTATTATTATTATTATTATTATTATTACTAACTACGGTACTGTACATAATTTTAAGGTAACTTACAGTTGTGTAGATTACTGCTGTGAAGTTGATGGTCGAACTCTGCTACTCTCCTGCACAATTTTGTCAATACGAGCTGGTTGATTTGCCACACATATCCGCAGCAGGTTTTCCAAGTTCACATTGGTGAGACGAGATCTATGTTTACCCTTGATGAACTTTATCTTACTGAAAGTCATTTCACAAACATACGTTGTTCCAAAAAGACACAGAATTTTATATGCACACGACACCAAGTTTTCGAACTGTGTTTCTGGAACAGTATTCCAAAACTCTAAAATTTCATTCGTTTTTCGTTTCTCTTCAAAAATACCTTCCAGTTCTGAATCCTGCTGGGAGATCAGTAAGTTCATTTTTTAGATTTCTAATCTCATGACCAAAAATTGAACACCCCGATTACATCCGTTGTCGTTATTGACCAGGGATTTTCAACTAATCGAAATGGGTTTCGAAACTTTCTAAAATCATTAAATCTCGCGCTGAAATCTGGTGTAGTACAGTTAGCAATTCTATGAAGGGTTGCAAGTTTATTTCTTCCTCTGAATATTCTTCAATAAAATTTTGGAAACATGGGAAACTAGTGAAATCATTATTACTAAGTTCTTCTGTATACATTTTTAATTTTTCTCTAAAGAAAAATTGCACTTGTGAGCTGAGTAATAAGTTTATTTGTACCTTGCATTTTAATTTGGACATCATTCAGTATTCCTGTTATGTCAGCCAGGAAGCCAACTTTTAACCACCATGAAGAAGAGCCTAGTTCAGGGTATTCTTTATCTCGTTCACTTAAAAAGAGTTTTATTCATGGTGAAGATTAAAAAATCGTTCCAAAACTCTTCCTTTACTCAGCCATCTGACCTCACTGTGATAAATAACATCATCATACAGTGAATTAAGCTCATTGAGAAATTCTATGAATTGCCTATGATTTAGTTCACGTGATCTGTTAACAATGTTAATTACTTACTTCATCACAGATCTGAAAGTTTCGTCAAATTTAGCAGCAAGATTTTCTTGATGTAAAATGCAATGGTATGTTAATAAGTGGTCTCTATTTAAATGTTTTTTTTTAACAGAAAAATGAATCCTGTATGGCAACCTACCATTGAGGGACAACCGTCAGTGCACACTGATAAAAGTTTGTTTAGGTCAATTTTGTATTTCTCAAAAAATATTTAACTGCTTCAAAAAAAATCTATTCCCCGTGTCTGACCTGTCATAGGTATTACAGTTAAAAATTCTTCCTTTATAATCCCTATCTTATTACGATATTTAACAAATAAAAGCAACTGAGAGGTGGAACTAATATATGTGGACGAATCCATAGCAAGGCTGAAATATTCACATTCACGAATTCCATCGAGAGTACAAAGGAGCATGTCTACAGACATTTCGTTAACTCTCCTAACACAAGTAGAATCGGAAAGTTGTAACTTTTGTATGCCACTTTTTATCTGTTTTGCATTTGGGAATTTAGAAAATAATGTGCCACAAACGACTAGAAAACACTCCTTAAAATCTCTGCATCGGCAAACGGTTTCATTTTGCCGCGAGGACATAAGCTCTCCATATATCCGTATCCTGAGCCAATGTTTTCCAATCATCCCCTGTATAATCTACTTCCTGCAAATCATACTTACTTACTCACTGGCACTATCGAACCCGTAAGTTCATGGCCGCGCGGACATAAGCTCTCCATACATCCCTATCCTGAGCTAATGCTTTCCAATCATTTCCTGTATAATCTACTTCCCTCAAATCATAGTTAATATTATTCTCCCACCTCATTCTTGGTCTACCAACTGGGCGTTTTCCCTCTGGCTTTCCTACAAGAAGCTTCCATGCAAGCCTTTCATTCCCCATACGTGCAACATGTCCTGCCCATCGCAGTCTACGAGACTTAACTGTTCTTATTTTATCTGGCTTCCTATAAAGACCATGCAGTTTATTGTTATGTAGTCTTCTCCATTCACCTGTCTGTTCATCTCTCTTGGTCCAAACATTTTCCTAAATACTTTATTCTCAAATACTTGTAATCTCCTTTCCTCCCTTAAAGCAAGAGTCCATGTTTCGCACCCATATAATATAACTGGTAGATTAACAGTTTTATATATTTTCAATTTAGCGTTTTTTGAAAGAAGTTGGGACATCAAGAGTCTCTGCAATGCATAATAGCACGCATTTCCAGAATTGATCCTATGTTTAATTTATTTGTGCATCCTTCAAATCATAGTTATGTTATTCTCCCACCTCATTCTTGGTCTACAAACTGGACGTTTTCCCTCTGGTTTTCCTACAAAAAGCTTCCATGCACGTCTTTCATTCCCCATACGTGCAACATTTCCTGCCCATCGCAGTCTACGAGACTTAACTGTTCTCATTATATCTGGCTTCCTATAAAGACCATGTAATTCACTGTTACGTAGTATTCTCCATTTACCTGTCTATTCATCTCTCTTGGTCCAAAAATTTTCCTAAGAAATAATAATAGTAATAACAATAATAAATTCAACATATTTTAAATAATATATAATTTAAAGAATTTGTACCGAATGCAAGATTTTTTTTATTTTTATGAATAATTTTTATAATCCTACATAGGGAAAATGTAGGATTCCTGAAACATACCATAAATATTTTTATTTTCTTATGACATTTTGTCCCACACCGAACCAGATTGGTTAAGGCAAGATGCCTTGGCACAGAGCTACGGGACTTGAGCTAGTTTGAGACTCCATGGGAAAATAAATATTTTCATAGAATTTTGAGAAATATGGGGCTGGTTCCCACCCAGCATCACGAGGAATTTGAGTAGCTATAAAAAGTAGCGGCTCCAGGTTGAGAATAATAGCTATAACGGCTGGAGGACCAGATATGCTGACCACATGCCACACCTATTATGGCTGGATGATCGTCTACCACTGTGATTAACACATGTGGATATGAGGCCAGCAGCCGATTGGTAGGCCAAGGGCCTTCTAGGTTTGTCGCGCCATGAAGTTAGTAGTTTTTTATTGGACTAAAAATTGATATGTTTTAAATATCATGTTAAGAACTAACTAATTAAATGGCTCTATCGAATCTGTAAGTTAATAGCCGCACTGTCTCCGTACATCGCTATGCTGAACAAATTTTTGTCGATCATACCTGAATAATTTGCCTCACTCAAAATATGTTTAATGTTATTCTCCCACCTGATTTTTACATATCTACTGCAGACTTTCCTCTGTTTTTTTTTCTGCAAGGAGATTCCATGCCCCTCTTTCATTCCCCTTTCGTGCCACATGTCCTGTCCACCGCAGTCTACGAGACTTAACTGTTCTCATTACATCTGGTTCCTATAAAGATAAACGTAGCTCACAATTAAATAGTCATCTCCGTTCACCTGTCTCTTTATTTCTTTTTTCCCTAAGAACTTTATTCTCAAATACTTATTATTTTCTCCTACCTTAAAGTAACAGCCCGTGCTTCGCATCCATATAATATAATTGAGAGAATAACAGTTTTATATATTTTCATTTTAAGGGTTTTTTTTTTAAGAAGTTCGGATGACAAGAGTCTCTGTGAGGATATCTAGAATTAAGCCAAGTTAAATTTCTTAGAGCACCTTATTCCTGTTTGTAACTATTGTTCCTAGGTATTTGAATTCAATATATTTCTTCACATTGTCTCCATAAATTTGTTATTAACTTGTGCTACCTTGTCACGCAGTGGGCCCGGGTTCGATTCCCGGGCGGGACAGGCTCCTGGGTGAGGTTTTTCTTTCGGAGCTTTTTTCTCACCTGAATGACAAATGTCTGGAAGCTTAGCGGGGTCTCCGAAAATCATCCCGCCATCATCATCCTTATCATCATCATCATCCTTCACCGGTGTGGAAAGAAACGGGAAGCTACCACACCTATAATTCTCTAGTAAATCTGCAAAGCAAAGCATGAAAATGCTATAGTTGTAGTGAAAGACCTGCCTTCGAGCGAAATTACTATGGGGTGGTCATTAACTGTCTATTTCCATTATATAATATTCTTTTATATGTGAATATATATTTATTTTTTAACAGATCCTAGAAACAAACATATAAAACATGTTTTGATGTTTACAGATTGTAAGAAAATCCTCACAGAATGAAGATCGAGTTCGTAATTTCATTCAGCCTCTTCAGTATTGTTTGTTTTCAACCACAAGAAGTTGTCGGAGTTCCTTTAGACTTTGGATTAGTGGACAGCATTAGAAAACAACGTAGGAGATCACCTCGTTAGACCAATCCGACAGGCCCTAAATCCTCAAAACAGACAGACCACAGCCAGCATTACTCCTTCTTCAGCTGATATTGACGTATCTTCAGGAGTAGATAGTACTCCAAAAACTAAAGTTGAACCCGTAACGCCGCCTGGTCCTGGGAGTATTATTGGAGCACCCACTATTACAGAAACATGCCCACAGGGGATGAAACATATAAACGGGAGATGTAGAAGGGTGATTGGAAGAAGATGAACCATAACTTAAAGTGAGTAATTACAATAACCATAATTGTAATCATCTTTGAGAAAATAAATTGATTTCGTGTTTAATTGATGAAAATCTGTGACGTTTATTTACTAAATAAAAACTATCGAAGTTTTATTTGATATTTATACGAGTATTTATTACAAACTATAGAAGTTTTATATATATACTAGCTAATACCCGGCGTGCGCTGCTACGCCTAAATAAATGCAAATTAATGTGCTTTTATGTTTAGTTGAATAAGTAAAAGGAAAAAATTACAAATTTATTTTTTGAAATACCCCATGCTGATTACCCGGCGTTTCCCGGGAATCTGCTCATCCCGATCTTCTTGGCATAAATGAGCTGAAAGACAAAAATTAATGTAATTATTATGATTAGTTGAATACGTACAATGAAAAATAAGTATAAATGTATATCGTAATTATTTTTAGATTCCCCGTGCTGATTATCCGGTGTTGCCCGGGAATCTTCTTATCTCGATCTTCTTGGCATAAATGAGCTAAAAGACAAAACTCGTTATTGTGAGTTATCCGTAAAAGAATACCCGCCACGTGCTGCTATGCTTGCACAGGAATCTACGTACTTGTCTCGATCTTCTTGGCATCAATGAAAGACCAAAATGATTATTGTGAGATATCCGTAAGAGATAAACATATGCCGTCGCGGACTTGTTTGTAGAGCTTTTTGAGATATTCAATTCTGTGTACATTAATTTTGTGTATTTTTTATGGTTTAGGCAGCGTAAGCCATTTAAGCGTCCAAAGAGCTACCTTTTCACGTTTTCCACTTCAAAGGGCGATTTTTAAGGCTGTAGGAGTTGAGTATCACAACTCTTTTATAGCCTATGTTCATCCCGGGAGTCTCCTGAACATTTTGCAAAAACCCCATCACAATCGGATCAACGGTATGGCGCGCGCATGAAGTACGAACAAACGAACATTAATTTTTATGTATAAGAAGAAAGATTCATATTTATGAAAAATCATATAAAACGTTGGTAGTTTTACTTAGTAAATAGACCTAAACATCTTTGAGAAAATTAAAATTGGTATTTTTAAAAATAACCACATAAAAAACTAGAAGTTTATAGCGCAACAGGCCTAGAAGGACCATGGCATACCAGCCCGTTGCTGTTTTCACATCCACATGTGTTAACCATAGATGTGAATGATCATCTAGCCAGTATAGGAATGCCATATAGTCAGAATTTCGGTTCCCCAGCCGTTATAACTGCTTTTCTCAATCTGGAGTCGCTAGTTATTGTAGCTATCCAAATTCCTCCAGATGCTAGGTGATACCAGTACCATGCTGGCCGAAATTAGATGAGAAAATTTCTTTCCTAGTGGGGATTTTAACTAGCTCAAGTCCCGTAGCAACGTGTCTTAAACCACTCGGTTAAGGCGCGCGAACACATTAAAAATGAGTACATTCACTATAATATATCAAAATCAATAACTTTTTAAATATTATGAAATAGATCGTTAATCAGGACTTATTAATAATAAACTAAAAATCATGAAATTTCTTTTAAAGGCTTTTTGTTGAATACATTCAAGTACTGCGATTGTCTCAGCTGGAACGCTCTGGGACCTTAAGTGCGAGGAGACGGGTCGGTGTCAGAAATAAATACTTTAAATCTTGTTCTGCTCGTATTATTATTGCCTCGCTATGACGCTTAACAAGCGGCTCGCTTTGTTTCCCCGCAGCTGTTATATGTTATTAAAATACAAAGATCCCGACTGCCGCGACTACTACGATGTTGCCACATTGCTCTTCTTCCCTCAGTTTCAATTAAAACTCGGAATGTGGAGCAGTCGATTCAGTTATAAAATTGTATACCTTAAATAATTGTTATAATTATCGGTGATTTATTGTGATATGTAGCTCGAATAATAATACAATATCTACATATTATATTAGTTAATTATATGTGATTACATCTGGCGGCCATGGGAAAATATTTCAGATCGAACTGTTAATAATAATAATAATAATAATAATAATAATAATAATAATAATAATAATAATCTCTATCTATCTTCGGGTTTTTACAGCTGCCAAACCTCCAAAGCCTACGGTCTTGGGCATCTTCGAGGCTTAGCCCTCTAGCTTGCATTACTGTCTTCATGTTTTCCTTCCATGTTAACCTTGGTCTTCCTCTTTTCTTCTTTCTCTTAGGATGCCATTCATATAGTTGCTTCGGCCATCGCTCATCTTCCATTCTTAAAACATGTCCTAACCACTTTAATTCCTTTTCCTCAATTCTTTCAATTATGCTTTCTTCTGCTTCCATTATGTTTCTAATTTCCTTATTTGTGACACGTTCTAATTTAGACTTTCTGGCACTTCTTCGTAAATAATCCATTTCTAGAGCTATTAGTCTATTCTTGTAGTACTTATTGATTGTCCATACCTCACTTCCGTACATTGCAACAGATTCCACCAATGTTTTACCAATATATTTTTTTGTGTCTTTCCAAATATGCTTATCCCACCATATGGAATTTAATGATGATATTATTTTGCTACTCAATTCAATTCTATGTTTTATGTTCTCTTTGCCTATACCTTCGATGTTATCCATAATCATTCCCAAATATTTAGTTTGTTTCACTTGCTTTATTTGGATTCCATCTTCCAATACTAAGTTTTCTCTTTCATTGCTATTTATATAATAATAGTAATAATAATAATAATAATAATAATATTTTCAGCATGATGTATGAATATTAAATGTATGTATACCTACAAGCTATATAAATGTAGGAATTAAATTATTTAATAAATACTAAGTGCATGCATAATTTTAATTTTAAAAGTTAAACAATACCAAATAACATAAAAATTAAATAATAACATAAATAATCAATTACGTCTGTCTTGTGTAATGAACTCCCATAGCGCTATGAGAAACGTGACAACACCGCATGTTAACATTGCTGCGCGGCACCCGCTTTTATATAAACGGTTAACCATCAGATTGAGTCGATAATACTAGAGAATAATGTTAAACCAATGTTGTATGAAGGATGAATATAATCCATCCATCCATCCATAGTAATTCCGCCAGAAGGCAGGTCCTTCACTGCAATCATAGCATTTTCATGCTATGCTTGCAGCTTTACTAGGGAGTTGTAGGTGTGGTAGCTTCCCGTTGCTTTCCATGAAATTTATATATATATTTGTTATTTAAGATTTATTTTTTTAAGTTTATCAGGAATTAGACTAATTTTTTTAAGTGTTTATTTTATTATGAATGAATTGATTTATTTTATTGACCGGTGAAGGATGATGATGATGGTAATGATAAGGATGATGATGATGATGGCCATATGATTTCGGGGACCGTTTGGGCCTTTAAAGTTTTCCTGACATTTGTGTTACAGGTGAGGAAAAACCCAGATAAAAACCTTACCCAGAAAAACTGCCCCGACCGGGGATCGAACCCGGGCCCGTTGGGTGACAAGGCAGCACGCTACCTCGAGACCTCAGCGGTGGACGTTTTTGAATATAGTGAAGAAACATTTAAATTATTTATTTTTCGTGATATATTTAAGTATATCAACACTTTCTGCGCTAACCGTATTATTATTATGTTTGAAAACGTTAAAGTTTATAAACTGACAGAATAAGAGGTATTCGGATAATATTTATTTTTTTAACTCGCCGGTTCGAATATACAAGAACGTTAAGGCTTAATTACGTTAAAAACGCTTTGCGATAAGATATAACATTATAAATAAGCAACATTAATCAAGGGTCCCGACTCTGGAAATTTTCGGGCTCGTAAAATACTCTTAATCAACTTTTACAAGCCTAAATTGAAGGCTCTGACCAAAATTTAATTGGCCTTTCACATCCAAGTAATATATTAGTTTCAACATACAATTAACTAACTAACAAACTCACTGGTTCTATCGAACCCGCAAATCCATGGCCGCGCGGACATACGCTCCCCGTACATCCCTAACCTAAGCTAATGTTTTTCCAATCATCCCTTTTATAATCTACTACCCTGAAATCATGGTTAATGTTATTATCTCACCTCATTCTTGGTCTACCAACTGGGCGTTTTCCTTCTGGTTTTCCTTCAAGAAGCTTCCATACCACCTCTTTCATTCTCCATTCGTACCACATGGCCTGTCCATCGCAGTTTACGTTACTTAACTGTTTCTTATTATATCTAGCTTCCTATACATACCATGTAGCAAACTATTATGTAGTTTTCACCATTCACGTGTCTGTTCATATCTTTTTTGGCCTAAAAACGCTCCTAAGATCTTATTCTCAAATACTCGTAATCTTCTTTCCTCCCTTAAAGTAAGATTCCACGTTTGGCACCCATATAATATACCTGGGAGAATAACAGCGTTCTATATTTTCAGTTTAACGTTTTTTGAAAGGAGTTGGGACGACAAGAGTCGCTGTAATGCATAAATACAAACACACACGTATATTATTTCTAGGGATAATTTTGAGGGCTACTAAGCAGACTCACTGAAAATATGTAAAACAATTAAATATAGTTTTATGAGAACAACCTAAATAGCATTAATCTTTTGGATTTAGCTACAAATTATATTTGAGCTAGTTGATTGTATGGATCTTTATATTCAGTAATATTTTAAAATAATCACAGTTGTATTTGTGTAACAGAAAATCTAACGGATTTTTTATTTTCAGATTTACAGTACATACTATGGATATCATCCAGGAAGATTAATGGAAGTGACAATATGTATTAATATTATGTTTAAGTACTGGACACGCTAGGATAATTATCTGCAAAGAAGTTGAATTAAAAGGTCGTTTATACGTTTAAATATGACACAGGATTAAGTGACAAACAGTGTTTATTGTAAAAACTTGCAACATCTTTTATTCTAAACCAGTAGAATTCACAGTAATATAATGTACGGTTAAAAACTATAATATAGTTACCTTGTAGGTCCGTCTCCTCAACTTAAGTTCTTTTTAAACTCTGTAGGCCTTTCGGGACTAGTCCAATCATCAGCAGAATGCATTAGGCCCGTTCTTGTTGACCCTTGTTGAAGCACTGACTTGGTTGTGAGAATTTTGTACAGAGGATTGTGTGGATTAGGTGTGTATTCATTGAGAATCAGGTTAATATAGCCTACAGAACTGACAACAAACTAAACAATTTAATAAACAACAACATCGAAGAAATAGATGAATTCGACAATAAAGGCATCTACAAATTAACATGTACAGACTGCAATAAATTCTACATTGGGAAAAATAACAGAAGCTTCAACATTAGATTCAAGGAACATTTCAGAGATTCCGTTTACAATGGAGGAAAATCAAGTTACGCAAAACATGTAATTCAAGCTGGACACCATATGCATAACATCGATAACGCCCTCACAATAGTACATAGAGAAAACATTCCAATGAGAATAAATATACTGGAGGAAATCGCAATCCTAAGAGAAATCAACAGCAACCTGATTCTCAATGAATACACATCTAATCCACACAATCCTCTGAACAAAATTCTCACAACCAAGTCAGTGCTTCAACAAGGGTCAACAAGAACGGACCTAATGCATTCTGTTGATGATGGGACTAGTCCCGAAAGGCCTACAGAGTTTTAAAAGAACTTAAGTCGAGAAGACGGACCTACAAGGTAACTATATTATAGTTTTTAACCGTACATTATATTACTGTGAACTAATACCTCAACGGAAAATCACCATGAATTTTACTAGCATCGAACAGTAGAATTATCAATGCCTTGCAATAGTTGCTTATCGTTTTACGTAATTTAAGGGGAATCATCTGTGATGTAGTATAAAAAGTACCGTAACTCGTGATCTAATAAAACAATACAAAACAAAAGACAGTCATAAGTCTAACTTCTCATTATACTATGTTGCAATCTTAACTTTTAGTACATAAAAATCCTAGCTCTACTCATCACATGGTTTTAATGATTGTATAAATTATCACACAAATTCATTAAATCAGTATCTACAAAGGACGCTAAACCTAAATTTAAGGGGTAAATGAGCTCGGCCTTCGTCCCCAATGTCAGGTCGTCAGAGACTGACAGACCTCATAAGGGCGGTTTCAAGCTGCACTATGTAGTTCTTTGATTCTTGACCAAAAAAAGTATATTTCTAATTTAAATTACTTTATATATATATATATATATATATATATATATACAATTTTGATTAATTATGTATATATATAAATTATTGCAGATTTTCGCGGATATAAGTATGATTAAGAAAGTTTTTCTTGGGGTTTCCGCGTCATCCATGATGCGGAAAACCCAAGAAAAATTTCTTATATATATATATATATTTTTTTTTTTTTTTCGTTTCATTACTATTTCATTTTTAATCCTTAAAAATAGGGATCAAAATTAACCATAAATACACGTTGAATCCCATCGAACTCACAAGTTCACACCATAATTTCTTCCTTAATATACCACAAAAAATATATATATATCACTCAACATCATGTATTATCTCCACTTCCCGCAAATGGAATTTCCTACAATAATAAATCGGTTCATGGACGTTTCATTAATTCCATAATAAATCTAAATTTATTTGTTCTTTAATATTATATTCACGTATACAATAAATGAATATTTAGTGTTCTCTGTTTAATTATTATATTATTATTATTATTATTATTATTATTATTATTATTATATTATTATTATTATTATTATTATTATTATTATTATTATTATTATTATTATTATTATTTTCATTACAATGATTTTTAACGTATAAAAATGTATTTAGATAAATCTAATTGTAATTGTTAATAACTTGTTTAAATTCATTATAACTTCTAAGTTGTAAATGATTTTTTTATATATGTGCTGGTCGAATAGAAGAGAAGGCCATATTCTCTTATCTCTGCTAAATTAAATAAAACATTATTATTAACTATTTTTGTTGTCAAAGATTTATAAGTTTACAGTAAATTATATTTTGGTAAGACGTATAAGGTAATACGGAATCTTACGATAACGAGGCATAGAGAATGAGAAACAAGGATTCCATCAAATCACAACCAGCAAGATGAAGTTAATGAGAGATACAGCAGAATATTTCCGATGGGATAACAAAATAAATGAAGATGTATTCAAGTTTGCAGTACAAAGTACTCTGGGAATATAATTCGCAGCCCTATATCAGCGTAGGAGAGTATTGTAAACTACCCTCTGAAACTTATTCAATGTCTATAATTTTTTTAATAACACAGAACAGATATCCTCAAGTTGTGTCCAACTCAGAGGGGTGAGATAAAGCTCCTATATGTACAGAGGTCTGTGAACGATAGTGTGCCGGCTGACCACTCCTGACGCACCGTCACAGAGGCGAATGAACGAAATGGATGAGATTAGTATGTAGGAATGGTGGAATTAAATTTGTGGCAAGGGAAAATGGGAAAAACCCGGAGGAAAACCTGCCCAAGCTCAGTTTCTTCCACCACGAAACCAACACGTAGTGACCGACACTCGAACTCGAGAACCCAGCGGTGAAAGGGCGAGCGTTTAATCACCTTTGCCACGGAGTCGCCTGACATTTTTAATGTATTAAAACTTAACTTTTACAACATGATAATATAATGATAATTTAATAAATAATAGATTATTAAAGACATTGTTTGTAGAAATGGAAATGAATGAAACATTTCATCAGTCTTTTGCTATTGTATTGATTGATAATATTCTACTGTTTTGTAAACTTCTTAAGGTGGTATCTGGGGCACGTCCCACTGTGTAGCTTACAGAGACAGTCTAACTTGGGGTCGTGCAATGCTTCATTTTTACATATTTTCCCATGAATATCGCGTACAGCAAAACGTGTGTATAGGTGTCGAAGTTGCATGTAGTTGTCATAGCTTCTGTCCATTATTTCCTTTGGGACTAGGGTGGCTTTCTTCTGTTTCTTCGCCATGGTGGCTCGGTTTGTTATAAAAAGAAATTAATAAAAATAATACAATATTATAACTTACTATTAATATATGGACCTGCAGATAATGGTGGTTAATTTAACATAGACTATTGTTTGTTTCCATAAAATATATAATGAATCAAGTATTATTAAATATAAAATACATTTACATTGATATGAAATGTTAAGACATATGTAATAGCCAATACTGTATATGTAAAAAGTTACAATAAAAACATGTAAAAATATAAATTATGTTTACAATATGATTTCTGTTTTCAGAATACCTGTTTTATTAAATATTACCAATGGGCAGAATCCATTTTCTCCAAATATGAAATGAATTTTGATAAAGTTCCTCTTTATTCAAACAGATGACCCTACATTTACCACTGTTCCTAGGAATGTTATACTTGCAGCACAGAAAAATGGATGTAAGTTGTGTGACGTAGTTTATTTTTTTTCATGGTCAACAATATCAACAATATTTCAACCATACATAAGAAAGGAAAAAAAGATGAATGCAAAAACTATAGGGGAATTACAGTCAATAGTACACTAAGTAGACTATATGGAAAGATAATCAAGTATTTCCTAGAAATTGAATACAAAGAGTTAGAACCAGAGGAACTGGCAGGATTTAGAGTGGGCAGATCAACAATAGACCACATTTACAGCATACGACAGATTACAGAAAAGAAAACAATCAGAGCACACCCGCTACATTTAGTATTGATGGATATAGAAAACGCCTACGATAACCTTCCTACATCAAAATTATGGAAAGTCTTAAAAACTAAAAAAAAAAATAAATCCAACACTGATTGAAGCAATTCAAAAACTATATTCAGAACCATATGTGCAAGTAAAAATGGGAAAGTACTTGTCTAAAGGTTTTCAAACAAATAAAGGATTACGACAGGGATGCTGTATATCTCCAACATTATATAAGATTTATACTGAAAAAGCTATTGAAGAATGGAAAAAGAAATGTAAACCGATGGGAATACCACTAGATGATAATTCAACAATAAATACACTCCAGTTTGCAGATGACCAATTGATATTGGCTCAAGAATTTGAAGATATAGAATACCTCACTACAAAATTGATACAAGAATATAGTTTATGGGGTTTAAAGATCAATATGGATAAATCTAGATATATGACAATAGGGGATCTTCCCCAAGATTTAATACTAGAAGAATATTTAGGGACAATTAAACACACTGAAGAATATAAGTATTTGGGAATTAAAATTACTAAAGATGGAAAACAAGAAACAGAGATAAGAAACAGGATCAATATAGGAAAGTATGCTATATCTGCCCTAAATGGAATAGTATGGGACAAACATATCTTCAAAGAAACAAAAAAAAAACTATTTTTAATACAAATATCAGAAGCATTATTACCTATGGAGCTGATGTGTGGGCTTTAAATGCTTAAATGAAAAAAAAAATTGTTCGCCACTGAAATGGACTACTGGAGACGTGCTGCAAGAATATCCAGGAAGGATAAAATCAGAAATTCATATATAAAAGAAAAAATGCAGGTACGATATTCAATATTAGATTTTATAAAGAAGAAACAATTAAATTGGTCGGACACATTAGAAGAATGGAAGAAGGAAGACTACCTAAGATAATCATGGATTGGGAACCACAGGGAAGGAAAAAGAAGGGTAGACCAACTATTACGTGGATTCAGGGAATCAATGAAGCTAAGAGGGAATGGGAAATAGAAGAAGATATATGGATGAACAGACAGGAATGGAAAAATGTGTTGAAACAAATGTGTAGTTAACTGTGAACATGGGTACCGGAAAAATGTATTTTCATTGTAAAAGCCGGAATAATAATAAAAAATAACAATTTCCTCATATTTACTCACCGAGAATCGCTAAAGTGGAACTTTTATTGATAATCAGAACTGACAACTTGGGGAGAAAATGATTCATGCGAAGAGCATTTGTTGTTCACTGTATAGAACGTGTTTTCAAGATGACGCAAAATTAATTATAAATCATTGAAACATCTAAGAATTTCAAGGCGTAGGATAATGAGTCTGTGTCGCCCAATAAAGATAAATAAAGCGGAAATCACACATCCGCATGTTGCGGCCGAATATATTAAAACCACAGTTCATTCTTTGTTTTCACATAATAATTATTGGACCTTCAGATACTGTGTTACTGCGATTATTCAGATTGTGACGAATTTGATAAACAAGTGCCGATTTTATTGTCTCGTCATAGTTCAAAAGAAGATCATACTGCGCTTTTTCGATTTCAAGTAAGTAAAATATATTTTTTAGTAAATTATTTTTTACGTTAATGAAAGAGGGTAATATTATATAAAGATAATGTTTAGATCAGTTGTCATTTATTTTTCAACCTTTCATTTAAAACCATTAATTATTCCTCTATTCAGTACCGCACGTATATGAGGTAGGAGATGAGCTAAAATGTGGAATAGAACTCTAACGACAAAATTTTGTAGGTTGTTTAGGGGTGTTGGCTTAATATTTTGATACAGGGTATCAACTTATAAAGTAATGTTGTGTTTATGTATTGGACATAGTCATGTAAAATATATTAAACACATCAACATACAGTACTCTGTAAATATGTCACAGAAGACCTTAGATTCCTTACATCAAAACCTCTGAAAATCCTGTCAAAATTTAACGACAGAGTTTTGTTTCATCCTTTAATTATATAACTATAAAATGTATGTTTAACAGATTACACAGGGTATTTTTTTCTAAATATTAAAAATAAATATAAAGATTCTAATAAAATAAATTATTGTGCCACTAAATTAAACCATATTTCAGGTAGTAGAACATCTATGTAATCAGATTAAGGTAATTTTATGTAAACATTGCACTTTCTCAAATACAGTATACCTTTCTAGTTTACTTAGATTATTGTAAACAAAAACAACAAGAACAACAATAATAACAACAAAATAATGACAGTGGTAATCGTAATGATAATAATGATGATGATAATAATAATAATCATAATAATAATAATAATAATAATAATAATCTATTATCTACCTTCGGGTTTTTACAGCTGCTGCCGTCTTCCCGTGCCAAACCTCCAAAGCCTACGATCTTGGGCACCTTGAATGCTTAGCCCTCTTACTTGCATTACTGTCTTCATGTTTTCCTTCCATGTTAACTTTGGTCTCCCTCTTTTCTTCTTTCTGGTTGGTTGCCATTGATATAGTTGCTTCGGCCATCTCTCATCTTTCATTCTTAAAATATGTCCTAAAACTTTAATTCCTTCTCCTCAATTCTTTCAATTGTGCTTTCTTCTGCTTCCATTATGTTTCTAATTTTCTTATTTGTGACATGTTCCGATTTTGATAATAATAATAATAATAATAATAATAATAATAATAATAATAATAATAATAATAATAATAATAATAATAATAATAATAAATTAAGGTGAATAAGTGGTAAGTTGATCAAGAGGACAAACCGAAGAAAAAAACTTGAACAACTTGGACAGATGATAGAAAATAAGCTCATAGCAAAATAATGAAAACAATTTGGGCTCAAAGGAAACGCCTCTAGGTACTTTGCGTAGTCCTACATAGGCTCATCCGCATTCAAAAAATAATAAATAGATTAATTTTATTTGACAAAGTGATGCTGCTTCTAAAGAGTAACATACAGCGTACTAAGGTAACATTAACTGAAAACTTAATAATGGCTAAAACAAATTTAAGATTGATTTATAATTTTAATTCCCATAAATATTACATTGTCTCATAAGTAATGGCTGTTTTTAATATAATGTTGTATGTCTGGTGGAGTTTTGAAGGGGTGTGATTCTCTGGGAGTTTGTTCCAAATGGGTATTAAGTCGATGCAAATCTTTATTCTCAATTACTAGAATAGGTTCATGATATTTTGAGAGTCGCGGTTTGAAACCGACCGGACTCTGATCAGCTATGACAAAAAGTCAGGAATTGGGAGGAATCGAATTGCTACAACATTCATCATAAAGCCCTGATATTGCCCCTTGAGATTAACACCTGATTCGAACCATGTTCCATTCTTGCGTGAAATGTCGAAAACGTTAAAAGTGTGAATAAAGGTTATAACGAATTCTTCTCATAAGATTTATAAAATTAATAACTGATCCTAACTGAAGTTCTTGGCGGACAATTTAATACATTTTTGAGATACCATCGGATATAATCTGATGTGTACCTCTTACGAATTCGATTCACCTTCCTGCCAGGAAAATTATCGCCATACCTACGGTTAAAAGTAGGTTAAATCATCATAGATCCACAAACGTTTTATTTCTATGTATGAGAAACGCTTCGAGAAAATATAGATTTTCCACGATAGAAACATACAATATAGCTCTTCCGATCTAAGTTCCAATTTTAATGTAAACAAATCATATGTATGGGCACGTTTTTCATTGGTCGAAAAATAGTTTCTACCTTTAAACATGTAATGAAATGTAGTTTGCTCTCTGACATGCGAAAAAAAATATTAAAAATATATATTATTTATCACATATCTTATATAAGTTATATGGGAGAATCTTAAAATATATAATTATAATTTTAATAGATTAAATAATTAAATAAAATTGTTTAATTCTTACGCATATGAAATGCAGAATAAATTAGAATTCTACTTCTCCCATATACATTTTAAAGCATCAAAAAGGAGAAACTTTGAAAAGCAGAGAGAAACAAATTATTTTGAATGTATTAAACCAATTAGTGAGAAATAACCTTCATTAGCTATTGGTGAAATAACGCAAATAAAATAACAGCAGAATTTACAGGTAAATCAGCATGGGGCATAGATTCTGCTCGTAATAAAATGTAAATAAAGGATATCTATTGACATCATTGAAAAATACCAATACACGAAGTAATATACGTTTGTTTACAGTACAACTATTACTTAGTTCCGAATTAGCAGAGTACAAAATCTACTGGATCACTATCTTAGCTCCGGATGAGTAACAGAAGTACTTTGCATTCTCTTATTATTTCTTTCTTTCTTCTTTACTTTAGATTAACCTCTCCATTTGTAAGTATATTTACATGTTCCACTCCTCTCGGACCTTACAGGCGCACGTCCTGCCGGGAGAGGGTTTTTAAATTTTGATCATAGACATAGACTTTTGACAACACAAGAAGATAGAAGAAATCCCTAGATGAGAGAGAATATCAATTCCAGGCCACCTCCGAGACAACACGAACATTTAAGTACAATAAGCAGCATTCACTCATCCATTCATACTAAATATTGCGAATACGGTAAGGATGATTATAATGACCAGATGGTATTCGGAAACTATTAGGGCTTAAAGTTTCCTGACATTTATCTTATAGGAGAGAAAATAATCCAGACAAACTATCCCGACCAGAGACCGAACTCGGAATCGCTGGGTTTAACGATGGTACCACTAGACTACAACTATAGAATTCTCTTTCTTTTCTATTCCAAGTTATTCACACCTCTATACCCAGATATCTCTCCGCTCACTTTCACTTTCATCCTCTAATCATATCATCACTAGATCCCAGGTCAATAAAATATTAAACATACCATATCACAGAATATCTCATTTCACTCCATGGCGCGACAAGCCTAGAAGGCCCTGGCCTACCCCCGGCTGCTGGCCTTACATTTACATGTGTTAATCACAGAGGTAGACGATCATCCTGCCAGTTTAGGGGTGACATGTGGTCAGCATGTCTGGTACCCCAGGCATTATAGCTGGTTTTATCAACCTGGACCCTTCTTTCTTTTTTTCATTTCCCTACATTGTTGTTATTGGAATTCGCAACCATTAGAAATCAGGAGCGGCCTATCAATACCCTCTTTCAAGCAAAAATTGATAATAATTCTGAAAACTATATTATTGCTATCTTAATATCGTAAGTTACTTGATGAATGAAACTATTTATTCATGCATTTATGAATAAGTAGGATCTAATTTAGATAAAACGAGTCTTTATTATATGAGTCCGAAACTTGGACAGTAAGCAGATAATAAGCCAACAAGTTGTTAGTAGCTGAAATAAATTTGTTGAGGCAATCGACTAGAATTTTAAGACGACATAAAGTAAAAAAGAACACAATAAGAGAAATTATACAAGTTGAAAAAAAAGTAAACGTATAAAAAAAAAACGTTTGAAATGGTATGGACACCTCGTAAGATTGGAAGAAGTAGAATACCAAAGACGATCCTTGATTGGAAAGCTAATGGAAAAAGTGGAAGAGGCAGACCTAAGGATCATTTGATAGATGGAGTGAGGAGAAGTATGGAAACTAGAGGTTTGAAGGAAGAAGATTCTTTAGACAGAAACCTCTGGCGACAAATCACTTTGGGTTGAAGGAGAATCATTTTAGTGTGGAATATTCCTAATAAAAAAACTAGTATTTAAAGAATTTTATTTATTTTTAATTTCATTTTTAAGTTAAAAGTTTTAATATTAGTTCGAGATTTAATTACAGTGTAAAACCGCATGCGTAACTTACATTTCAATCACTGGATGAGTAAAATATAAGGTACTATGATATTAACACTAGCAGTTTAAATAAAATTATTATTACTTTTTTTCCATTACTATCAATATTAAATTGTAAAACGTGGCTAAAGATACTAGTTTTTAATAATTTATGTTTTCAAAATATTTTCAGATAATCTTCCCGAGTTACAACGATGAAGATTAAACCTAGATTTCTTATCCCTTTGGTGCTGACACTTCTTCAACTAGATACATACCAAGCATTTTTTGGTTTTCCGCTAGTAAAGATAGATCTACATTCATTTTTTAGACATGGGAAAACAAATACAGCAGATAGGCAAATTGTTTTTCCAAATGAAATAATACCTTCACATGCGACACAAAGTTTTCCTGGAGAAGGAATTAATCAAAATCCTAATGATGGGATTATTTCTGAAAATAACGACGGGAATCAAGATCATGTTCCAACTGTGTCAACAACAACAGTAGAGGAAGTGTCAGAGAAACAAATTATTAAAGTGCCTAATATTAGGGGCGAATGCCCGAGTGGCATGAAGAATATTAATGGTAGATGCAGGAGGATTATCGGCAGATGAAGGTAAATATCAAGCAACCTCTTAATGTACATTCTCCCTATGAAATAATCACCAAAATGTAGAGAAACAATTGTCACATTTAATTAAACAATAATTAATACAGAAATGAATATGACTTATAGAGACCCATGCAGTATCCGAATGATCTAAGACATCAACACCTTATGACAGAGTTACGAGAAATGCGCTGGTTCGAGTCACCATGGGGGAAGAACTTTCTCATAGAATTTCGACTAGTATGGTTTTAACTGAACAGGGGTAAAATTTTCCTTAAACAAAATAGCCCCATTTCGGGGGATTATTTCAGGAAATCCACCCCAAAGGCTCAAACACAGAGTTAAGTCTCGTAGACTGCGATGGGCAGAACAACTGGCATGAATGGGGAATGAAAGAGGGCAATGGAAGCTTCTTGTAGAAAACCAGAGGGAAAACGCAGGCCTAGTAGATCAAGAATGATGTGGGAGAATAATATTAACCATGATTTTGGGAAAGTAGATTATACAGGGGCTGAATGGAAAAGATTAGCTCAGGATAGGGTTATACGGAGAGCTTATGTCCGCGCGGCTATGAACCTACAGGTTTGATAGTGCTAGTGAGTTAGTTATGGGTACGGTGCCCATCCAGCATCATGACGAATTCTTATATTTACAATAAGTAGCAGCTCTAATTTTTTAATCAAAATCATTTGATCAATTAACCATAAATTAATAGAATAGAACAGATTTATTTAGCCTGGTGGAGTTAAGGCCATTTGGCCTTCTCTTCCACTCACCAAGACAAACATATGTTACATATAAATACAGAAAATTACAATAATAGTCATACTAAACAATTAATTATCTGTCAAATTGAATAATAATGAAAATAATGTCTAATAATACAATAGAATTAAATACAATTAGAATTAAATACAATTAGAATTAAATTAATGATAGAATGAATACAGAAAGGAACAACAGCTCGAATCTACTATACATACAAAGAAAAGAAAGAAAAAATACAAAGAAAGTAATAAACTATAATGAATCAATCTATCGCTTATTATACAAGGCATGAGGTAAATATATTAACAAATCTTAAAACTATTTTTATTAAATAATGAAAAAACACATTATTAATTTTTAAAAAGTAATATTAGTGAGTTGTTTTTGTTAGTAATTTTATTTTCAATTTGTTTTTGAAAGATGGTAAAGTTTGGCAGTCTCTGACATAGGGTGGAAGGGAATTCCATGTTCTAGCAAGATGAATTAATGCTACAGCAAGTGTTATCTATCTTCCCGTCGTTGAAGATACCAGCTATTATGGCTGATATTAAAACTAAAGAAGTACATTAGGATTATTAATATTCATACAGTCATATGCGAGTTACAAAAAATGCGTTCCTATTTGAAGATTAACAGAAATAAATAATAGTTTTAAAAAACTAAAACAACACGCTTTATTAGAAAACCGAACTAAAAAAAGAAAAATAATTTTAATTTCCAACATGCTTGGGATAAATAATTTTACCATCAAAAGCGTGGGGTGCTCTTTATCAATTACGGTAATATATTTGATGATAAACAGATATTGGTAAAAGTAAGGTCTCTAAGAAGAAAATGTAAAAACCATAAAAAGCACCCCACGCTTTTGATGGTAAAATTATTTATCCCAAGCATGTTGGAAATTAAAATTATTTTTCATTTTTTTAGTTCGGTTTTCTAATAAAGCGTGTTGTTTTAGTTTTTTTAAACTATTTTTTTTAGTATTTTACAGAATAAGATAAAAATGTAAATATCTTTAAATTCTATACTATTGTAGTATGAGCTAAAAGTAATACTCTTCTAAAAAAATCCTCCCAGCAGGATTTGAACTAGCGAACTACGGATTACTGAAATTATATACCACTAGAGTTCACCGCTCTACCAACTAACCTCTTAAAACGATTGACTAAAAAGTCTACAAGTCCGCAACCTATTATACCAGTTTTCATTTTTTTGATTTTCTGATGATTCTGGCCAGGATTTTAGAAACAAATATTACATTATTGTATTGTCACGAGTCCTGTACAAGTATACAAAGTTTCAAGTCGATCCAATGTTTCTAAGTGGGTGAAAATCGTGTTCAAAGATTCCGTTACATAGATACAAAGACACATTTTTTTATTTTCTGATGATTGTGGCCAGGATTTTAGAAACAAAAATATGAAATTATTGTATTGCCATGGGTCTTTTACAAGTTTACAAAGTTTCAAGTCGATCCAATGTTTCTAAGTGGGTGAAAATCGTGTTCAAAGATTCCGTTACATAGATATAAAGACACATTTTTTTATTTTCTGTTGATTGTAGCCAGGATTTGAGAAACAACAATATGAAATTATTGTATTGTCACGGGTTCTTTACAAGTATACAAAGTTTCAAGTCGATCCAATGATTTTAAGTGGGTGAAAATCGCGTTGAAAGATTCCGTTACATAGATAGATAGACAGACACAGGTCAAGCTAATATAAAGCTGTAATAAACTCACGAATAAACTGTATATTTTACTGTTTCACGCTTCTAAATGATAGCGCTTTTCATGGAGAGTCTAACGACACCTCAAACTTCTTTTTGACAAAAAAGTGACCTACCTGATTCTTTCCCTGTATCCTTCACTTCTCAGTCATATCAGGGACTGTCAATCACTATCAATATTTAAAAACAAATTAAGTGATATCTTAAGTTCGATACAATGAAAACATTATGATGATCTTGTAGAAGATTTCCGGGCTATTGGCCGTGGTCTTGAGGCTTGTAGTTCCCCGACGTTTCGCCAGAGACTGCGACCGGCATCCTCAAGGGTTGTCTTGAAATTTTGTCGACTACCTGCCCTATTTATACATTTATCCGCGACGTGTATAAATGTATAAATAGGGCAGGTGGTCGACAAAATTGCCAGTCTCAAGACAACCTTTGAGGATGCCGGACGCAGTCTCTGGCGAAACGTCGGGGAACTATAAGCCTCATGACCACGGCCAACAGCCCGGAAATCTTCTACAAGATGATGATAATAACTCCAGCCGTGAAAGCCTAAGTCAATGAAAACATTAACTGCGTAACAACTATATACAGCATTCTGTAAATAATCATCTACGAAGTTTTACATACTTTATTTTATTTTATACTAGCTAATACCCGGCGTGCGCTGCTACTCATAAATAAATGTTTGTGTTTTTACCACCCGGCCTGCACTGTTCTGCATTCTGATTATCCCGATATTCTTGGCATCAATGAAAGACAAAAATGGTTATTATGAGTTATCCGTAGAAGATAAAGATATGCTGTCGTGGACTTTTTTATAGAGCGTTTTGCGATGTTCAATTCTGTGTACAATAATTTGGTGTATTTGTAATGGTTTAGGAAGCATAAGCCAATTAAGCGTCAAAATAGGGACTTTATTTCACGTTTTTCACTACATAGGGTGATTTTTAGGGGTGAAGGTTTTGAGTATTACAACTCTCTTATAGCCTATGTTCACCCCCGGAATCTCCTGAACATTTTTCAAAAAGCCCCATCTCAATCGGATGAACAGTATGGCAAAGCACGCTTGTCCGGGAATCGACTTATCCCGATCTTCTTGGCAACAATGAAAATCAAAAATGGTTATTGTGAGTTATCCGTAAAAGATAAACGTATGCTGTCGCGGACGTTTTTGTGGAAGTTTTTGAGATATTCAATTCTGTGTATATTAATTTGGTGTATTTGTTATGGTTTAGGCAGCGTAAGCCATTTAAGCGTCAAAATAGGGACTTATTTCAGTTTTTCACTACAAAGGGTGATTTTTAGGAGTTAAGGGGTTGAATATTACAACTCCCTTATAGCCTACGTTCATCCCGGGAATCTTCTAAACATTTTGCAAGGAACCCCATCAAAATCGGATCAACGATATGGCCGCGTATAGAATACGAACAAACAAACCAACAAAGAAAGAAAGAAAGAAAGAAAGAAAGAAACATTGGTTTTTATATATATATATAAGATTATTTTAATATTATTATATTCCATGTTGTTGTTAGTATTAGCTAGTATTTGATCGTATCACCATTGTCTTTTGTTTAGACTGTATTTTAATAATATCTTAAAATTGTAATAAGTATGTAATTTTTGTATAATTTTACTATTCGCTGGTTGAGTGGAAGAGACCTTAATGGCCTTAACTCTGTGAGCCAAAATAAAGCATTGTTAATTATTATTATTATTATTATTATTATTATTATTATTATTATTATTATTATATTATTATTATTATCATCAATATTATTATTATCATTATTATTATTATCATTATCATTATTATTATTATCATTATTATCATTATCATTATCATTATTATTATCATTATTATTATCATTATTATTATCATCATCATCATTATTATTATTATTATTATTATTATTATTATTATTATTATTATTATTATTATTATTATTATTATTATTATTATTATTATTATTATTATTCATTAAAGATGTTTTAACATATATCTTCATATTGTTTTTAAAAAATACAATTACATTTTCGCTGCACTCAATATGCATACGGTATTTACAATAATGTCTAAAAGTTGCTAATATCTCCAGGTTTTAGGATCCAAATTTATAGAACTATTCTTCATCTTGCCAGGTATCTGTGTAAACTATTAACAGGTCTTTTAAAAATATATTTTAATTCCTTGACTTGTTTTATTTTGCAGGTCGTGAAAATTGACTGCTCTGTACACAAAAACAAACTATAAAAAATAGCGTGTGAAAGTGATCTAGAGAATCCGACATTTATCAAGAAAGACGAACTCTGCTGCTCGTCTTGAAAAGTTTTTTTTAATACTGTGTTGAAATTTTATGGCAATAAGAACTATGATTTAATAAAGAGTTAAACGAAAATAATAAGAGAATTGAACTACTTTATCAGAAAACCTAGTGAGTCATTTCGTGTTGGAAGTTTTCATGCATAATAATTCACTCGGAAAATAAGTAATGTATTATAGTTTTTGCTTGCATAAATTCTATTGCTATCCCTAGCTTAAAGATTGTTTACCTGCACATTTAATGTCACTAAACAATTGATATAAACGATGGCAGCAGCAATAGGCCTAATTGTCTCGAGGAAGGTGCGTAAATGGGAAAGTCCAAGAAATTGTTATGAATAATAATCAATGCTGAGGAAATATAAATCTTTAATAATATGTAATAATAATAAGTTCTGTATCAGTTAAGCCGTAAATTCAAAGATATTTACAACTATCAGTTGTATGAAAACTAAAATAAAATTAACACGATTTTAATTATTGAACATAATTTATGTAATTCTCTATACAATTCAGTTTTCTTAGTATATGAAACTTAGAGAGTCACAGAAGAATATTGCAGACAATTTAGACTAAATCAACATATTTTTATAGTAATTATAATTATAAGCAAGTTATTATATATTTTAATTTTATTGTAACATTATTATAAATATGATACAACCTGGTTGAATGTTAGGTAAGGACTTACTCAGCCAGGTACAATAACGTCATTAATATTATTAACATGATTTATGTAGTTCTTTACATAATTCAGTCTCCTTTGTATGTGAAACTTAGAGAAACAGAAGAATACTACATTAATTTTAGGCTAAATCAATATATTTACAGTTGGCACAATTATATTATCCATCCATAGTAATTCTGCCCGAAGGCAGGTACTTCACTGCAATCATAGCATTTTCATGCTATCCTTTGCAGCTTTACTAGGGAATTGTAGGTGTGGTAGCTTCCCGTTGCTTTCCACACCGGTGAAGGATGATGATGATGATAAGGAGGATGAGGATGATAATGATGATGATGGCCATATGATTTCGGGGACCGTTTAAGCCTTAAAGTTTTCCTGACAATTGTCTTACAGATGAGGAAAAACCCCGATAAAAACCTCATCCAGAAAAACTGCCCGGGCCCGCTGCGTGACAACACAGCACGCTACCTGGAGACCACAGCGGTGGACAATTATATTATAAGCATGCTATTATATTATTTATTTTATTGTAACATTTTATTGTAAATTTGATCTAATCTGGTGGAGTGTTATGTAAGGACTTAAGTCTCTAGCTCTGCAGGTAAAACAAAAATTATTATTATTATTATTATTATTATTATTATTATTATTATTATTATTATTATTATTATTATTAATTATTATTATTATTATTATTATTATTATTATTATTATTATTATTATGTTTGGACAGACACTAATATACATCTCAAAGAGGATAGAAAGTTTTCTTAATTATGAAACCTTGTCTAAAACACTCATTCTGGTATAGCTCTATTTTATTTTCTCTGTTCGTTTGAATTGCATTTGATCTTACTGTATAAATTATTTTTATCTTTGCCTCGGTTAATTAATGTTTTTGGTTAAGTAGTAATGTAGTAAATTATATTCACTAAGAACAAACCAATTTAATTATCTCGTCTTCAGATTCCCATTTTTTTTACAGAATTTGATGTCTTCGAGAAGTTCTAAAAATTTAATAAATCTGCAGAAGTAATAAAATAGAATAAGTACATTTTTTCAAAATTGTTTTCAGGGAACATTCTCAATAGTTTTATTCCTTCGAATTTTTCTGAAACTCTAATAAAATTGGGAACAAATATATTGTATTGTTATAATTTTAATGATATCATCTGGATTCTAATTTAACTTAAGAAACTTGAATTTAATTAGACTGTAATGCATTGTAATATTTACAACATCACTGCTGAAGAATATGATTTAGCATATCTTCAACCCGTGCAATAAAAAAAATCCTAATTCAAATTAATATCGACCTCTTAAATAGGGAAAAATTATCGTAAGTAATGCCACGAGTCATTTGCAATTTATCTAGAGAATTTTGGAAACCAAGAGTGGCATTTGTTAGGACTATATAAGGGATAAAATTAAGCTGTTTACTCACAAATCATTATTTAACTATAGTTATTTCAAAATATTTATATATTTAATGTAAACGGCGATGTTTGAAAACAAATGAGAATCGATTCGTACGCTTCATTTCCTTCCTTTGTTCATCACTACAACCAGATCATAATATTATTTATTGCCAAAGGATTTCAATATTGTAAGAATGCACCCTAGTGGAAACATTTATAACCAACGTTATATGTATTAATTAATTTCATGTCCTATGATGTAAATATGTCAATTACATTTTTCTGCAACGTCATTTCCTGGAAAATAATTCGTTTAAGAAAGTGCAAACAGTTTTTTTTTTATTTTTGTGGTATAATCAATTACGTGTTAGATTGCTTAATGATAATCTATACCTATAATTCAATTTTGCCCACAAACATATATGGACACCGAGTATTATTTAGGTAAGATTTAATCACTAACCTCATATTTTTCTTCTTACTTTAATTTAAACTAGTTTCGGAACTTTACATTTCAGTTCTATCGTCCGGATCTCCGCAACCAGTGTCCTATCACGGAGATACTGACGATGGAACTAAAATGTAAAGTTCCGAAACTAGTTCAAATTAAAATAAGAAGAAAAATATCAGGTTAGTGATTAAAATTTAACTAAATGAATATACCCCATAGTGTGAATTCCTAAAATAAGTACCCAGTATTATGTTTTATATGATAGGTTTAATGAGTTGGGAACCGACGTGGAAAAGCAGTTTCCTTTCTGTTTTGTGCAGTGTGACACCCCTGAATATAGATCTGGTCTAAATAGTGAAGATCACTTAAGAAATTAAATGGTTAACGATCGCGGGACGAACATTACACTCGCACCACCGTTTTTATTATCGAACTCTTTAATGTTAACGGTCAACTATCAAGTTAATTTATAACGGACAGTGCTTTGTAATTACGGCTTCAGATTAATTTGAGCTCAAACGTAGACCATTTCTAGTTAATTTTTTCTATTATAATTATTATTACTATAATTAAAATTCACATATTTTGTGGCATCAGAAAAAAATAATTGGAAGACCGATTGAAAAATCAAATATACGAAATCAGAAATAAAATATGCCACAGAGAGAGTTATTGAGTGTAAAATTTTATGGAAAAAATGTATCAACTTAAACATTTTGTCAATAATTTCATAAAATTGATTATTATATTTGTGTGCTGTACTGTTGCTGAACGATCCAAGACATTCTGTCTTGGCCACAGGTACTTAGATATGTACTGATTGGATTCTAGAAACTATCTAACTCATTGGTACTATCGAACCCTTAATTTTTTAAGATTAAATATTACCTATTCAAAATAAGAATAATAGATGGATATCAATTACCTTGACCAAAGTGAAGTGCCTGAATTAAGGGCTATTGTGATAGAATGGATAGGTTCATGGCCGTACGGACACTAACTCTCCATACAAACCTATCCTGAGCAAATATTTTCCAATCATCCCCTGTATAATCTATTTCCCTCAAATCACACTCAAAAGAGTGTGCATGTCGACCCTTTTATATCTCCTCGCTATCTCCTAATAATACACTCGTATATTATCAGCATAAGGTAACAACTTATTAACAACATTGATTTATAGCCGGTTGCATTCCCAATGGGGGAAAATATTTTCAAGAAATTGCGACCAGTGCACGGCACCGATACCCATTCAGCGACTAGAAGAATTTGGGAAAACTAGCTCTATGTCTGAAAAATACATATGGATGTGAGACCAACAGATAGTAGACTAAATATCTTCTAGACCTATCCCGTCATGCAGTGCATTTTTCATGTAGTTTATTATTCTGATGTACTTATTGGTTAAGAAAAAACCAGAACATTATGAGAAACATCAGAAGGGTACAGAGAAAAATCCATATAACGCACTTTTCTATGTAACCACTTTTAAATAGGCAATGTACCTATTTTTTATTTATATGCCAAATTTGAAGGTAAATGAACCCATGATTAACTGTTTCCTTTACTGTTCACACTTCTAAATGACAGTCCCCCCCTTTTTTTTTTTTGTAGAATCTACGAATCCTGAAAACTCCATTTCGACAAAAAAAAATTACTTATCTGGTTCCTTCTCTGTACTCTTCATCTGGATTATTAAAATTGTTATTATCTTCTTCTCTTCTTCTTCCTTACAAGTATTAGGTCGCGGCCTGTTAAGATCCTATAGAAAATTTTCCCTCCAGCGTTTCATAGGACGGCCCAGAGATCTTCGTCCTCTTGGTATATAATTATAAACAGCTTTGGGGATCCGATTTGAACTCATTCTTTCAAGATGGTGTTTCCAATTTAGTTGGTACTATTTAATATATTCCAAAATTGGTGTAGTTTTCAATTCTTTTAAGATATCAGTGTTCCTTTTCCGATCCCACCTGGTGTAACCCGCTGTTCTGCGCATGAATCTCATTTCACAAGCTGTTATTCTGCTTTCATGTTGTCTTTTTAGTGTCTATGCTTCACTACCATAGGTCAACACTGGCCTAGCCAAAGTGTTATATAAACGTAATCTGGCGTTTTTTTGTACAATTGATGGTTTCACAACTTAATTAATAATTCCCAAACTTTTATTATAACTAGTAATTTTTTCAGGGATATCCTTTTCATCCCAGATAGAGAAATAATATCGAAGATATTTAAATTGATTAGATCTCTCTAAAATTGTATTCTCAAGACAGATTTTACTTTGTATGGGTTCCTTCGCATGAAATGCCATAATTTTAGTTTTGTTAATTGATGTTTCCATATTACATTTGGCAGCTATTTTTTGTAAATTATAAATTGATCGTTGCAAATCATTTTCGGAAAGTGCCAGAAGAGCTAAATCGTCTGCAAAAATAATAGCATCGAGTTTGAGGTTCCTATTGATGGGTATATATCCTCGTTTGTGTTTTCCTCCATTCGTTTATTACATCTATTCTATAAGCATATAATCGAAGATTGGTCTATTATCTGCTTACAGGTAATATTACTATTTCGTTATATTAGATGGCATGCAATAAAAAACATGCTATTAGGTCGTTATTTATTTTTATTATTTTCTTATGTCATTGACCTTAAAGGAAGATTAATGAGAAACATTTTACTTAAGTATTCGCTTAGACTCATTAGCATTTGAGATATGATTCAAATATATTCTGGGGGTTAACGAAAGTCTATAGTCTATTAGACATTTGAATCCAGGTAATGACTTCTCCAAGGACAAGATAGATTGGGGAAGTCACTACCAGAAGCATCAGTACCAAACTTTACTCGTCCAGCTCCACAAGCATCTACATGACTAGACTATCCATCTCTGCAACATCATAATGAGTATATTACATTCAAAACACTTTTAATAATATTTATTTCAGTAGTTTTTGCAACAGAGTAGAAATTTCACAAAGAGACACGTAACATCTTAATAGTGACCTCCAGTAGTTACAGTTGATGTTTCTACAACAGTTGGCAGCTAGAATGACAGCAGAGAAATCTCAAAACAACCCATGGGGTAGGTAGCATACCAATCAATAATTTCTTACTAACCAGGAACATAATCCATTAAAGTTGGTTGAAAGTATGTACAGTGAAGTGCCCCAAAAGGAAGACATGAGTGGTTTAAGTGATTATAAAACAGATAGTCGAGAAATAAGTGTGGATGCTGCAGAAGTTGAGCAACATGGGCCTGTGAATAAAAGCGTGTGCAATGAAACTGTTAAAAGAACTCACAATCTACTCGACGACTCTCCCAAATTTCATTTAAATTTATCAAATGAATATATTCAAGAATATATTGATTATAAAGTAGACCTATTAAATGGATCCAAAAATATAAACAGTTATACACACAGTGAACAGTCTAATGGCACTGTTTCAGATTTAAGCAAACATTTATTGAACACTTTCTACAGTAAAATGTGTGGAAAATCAAACTATTCAACATCTTTAGAAACAATTAAACCAGTGACATGTAATAATTGGGGATTTGGAAATAATATAAAAAATGAGAGCACGAAAAACAGTTCTGTTTTCAATTATCCAACATTCAATATAAATATTTCATCTAGTTTGAAAGATTTTAACCATTCTTCAATTGGGTCTTCTGTAAACTCGTTTTCGATGTATGATAAACAAGGAAATTTGAGTATTGTGCTTGAAGATAATCCTAATATGAATTATAAATCATCTAATTATATTAAAAACTTATCACTTGAATATATAAAAAACGAAAGTGCTAATCTATCAATTTTTCACATTTTAACACAGAAAATGCAACGTGGAAATCCATCATCCTTGCCTGATTTATCCAGCAATGACTCACTAAGAATAAGATATGTGAACAGATGGCGTCTTCGAAAACAAAAACATAAATACAATAATTCTAAATTGTCCAAGAGGGTAGTCAGAGATCATTCACTAAATAAAAATGTTGAAACTGAAACGTTTGTGGTACCAGACATCTCAGACCATCAAGGGGATTCCCCTATAAATTACGAGGGGGAAAACATGGGAAAGAAAGTGATGAAAGTGACGCATTTCTCGAAGAAGGATATCTCCAGAACACAAAGAATATATTACGCCAATGGCTAGAAAGTTCTATAATAGATTTGTCTCATGATCATGAGGAATTTGATGAAAATTGGCAAGCTTTGTATGACGACCAGAATACTGACGAATGGCATCATGATTACGAGGTTTTAGACGAAATATTTAATCAAGATTGGATTCTTAATTCTGTGGAAATTTCAGATTGGTTTGAATCCGAGGAGAATGAACATTTTGCATGTATTGCAAGTGAACTTTGGGAACAATTCGTTTCGTTCGGTCATCATATATATAAAGGCTGCGAATTTACAAGTGATTCTGAACAACAGGAATTAGGTTTTAGGTGGCGGAGATTTATCTCGGGAGCTCCAGGAGGAAGACCAAGCAGTGTATTAATCCCTACCAAATGTAAAAAAGATACAAGACGTGTAAAAAGAGTGTGTAAAAAAGTGTGGTACAATTAGATTGCAAAATTTTCAAAACTTTTCCAGTCCCATCTTTTGAATTCAGGTGGGAATTTTTAAAAATGTTTTTGTGTATTAATACAATGTGCTGAACACACAAAGAAATGCTATTGTCAAACAGAAAATTTACATATTAAGTAGGTGCATAAAACCATATTAAGTTGCATTCGTTTTGCAGGTTGAGGTTATGTATAATTTCTATTTACACTTCATTAATGTTATGTTATTGTCGTTAATAAGTATTTTAAATCCGCCACTTCTTCAAAATTTCTCTGAGTTGTTGTGTGTCCATTCCCATATATGAATGTATTTTTACATGTGACCATATATTTAGTTTCATTGATATAACTTTCAGCAATATTAAAAAAAATAATTGTACAGTTAGTACGTACGTAGTTTTTTGTAATGATTATTTCCATACACTTGGTTGTATATGAGTAGGATGTATATGCTAGATCTATTGTTGTACATTTTCGCGTGTTATTGCGCAAATTCACTCAACATTAACATTAAAAAATAGTGAAATAGTGATTAATGATAAAATTGTACGTGGCAATGAAATTCCACATCAATATTTGTTATTTATTATTTTACTTAACTTCGTCCTATAGCAGCTAAGATCATTAGATTCGTAATTCAATTCTGGGCACAAAAGGGTCACAGATTTTAATCAGAGGCCTCTTTTTCGGGCTAAAGTTTATTTTATGTGCTGTAAATCTAAGACACGCAATCTACGACTTCAGTTTCCTTCCGAACCCCGGCGGGTTTGAACTTGGGAAGCTTGGAACCAGAGGCGAGCATTAGTACCACTACTCCAGCAGGACCTACTCCCATGTCTGTGTTGTCTGATAAAAAACGGTATAAAATTCCAAGTTACATCAGCAAGCACTATTTTTTTAAAATGGGACTTCCCGATTACGAGTTTCAAATGGTACCGGTAACTTTTGAAGTAGCACGTTCAATATATTATGTAAATACCAAGGAAACATCCCTCGAGGAAAGTAGACTGAATAATATGTTGAAGCTGGTGTAACAAAGGAAGACATTTTATGAATAAGGGGATATTTTATTCCGCATTTGGTAAATAAACTTTTATTGTATGAGTAATGAAAAATTATAATGACAAATACCTTATCTATCTCTTCTCCCTCCTGGTTTTCCTTAAAAATTATTTTAACAGATCTGCTACTATCCTTCCTAATTACCTATCGTTTTCTTTAAAAATTCTTTTTACAGTTTACAATCATATATCCTGATTACATGTCCGATGGGAGAACGAATTTCGTTGAATAAATACGCATACACAATTCATTTAATCCTTTTTAACTTAAATTACAAACCAATATTGGGTCGTTTATACAGTTGTGTTAATGCATAGTCTCCATCCCTCCTGATCTTGGATAGGTTCACATATATCTTCAAAACAATTATTTCTTATATATATATTATAATTAAATATTTAACATCTATATATATCCACCGCAGCGGGCCCAGGTTCGATCCCCGGTCGGCACGGTTTTTCTGGGTGAGGTTTTTATCGGGGTTTTTCCTCACCTGTAAGACAAATGTCAGGAAAACTTTAAGGCTGAAACGGTCCCCGAAATCATATGGCCGCCATAATCATCATCATCCTTATCATTATCATCATCGTCATCATCCTTCACCGGTGTGGAAAGCAACGGGAAGCTACCACACCTACAATTCCCTAGTAAAGCTGCAAAGCATAGCATGAAAATGCTATGATTGTAGTGAAACACCTGCCCTCGGGCAGAATTACTATGGATGGATATATATATATATATATATATATATATATATGACATGAAAAGAAATAAATGCCTGAGTCGGGATTTGAACCCGCATTTCTAAACTCTGTACATTTACCAATCTAACCATCTGAGCTACTCAGGAGTCCTAAAACAAACATTTATTTTTCTTATATAGGCCTATGTGTATTCTCAATTTACAGGAGAGATAGCTGGATATCATTCCAACTGCCATCTTGTGGCCACTATAACAAGTGGGCGCATATTTAAAGAGAATATTTACTTGATAGCAGTAAAGTTTGTTGTATATATATATATATATATATACCGACAAGTGTATCTCCTGAACAAAATGGGTTGCCTAAAGATACAACATATTTAAAAATAGAGTGTATATAAACGAATGTAAAAATATAGTTTACTAGTTGTGGGGGAAATTACTCCGACAGATTATTTTATTTGAAATATCAGAAAATCACATAAAATTTGACAGTGATACCAGAAATGAAGAACGTAGGACTAAGTAACATATCATAGAAGCATAGAAACATAGAGACGATTTTGAAGAATCTGAACAAAATATTTTATTATATTCACTCAACTATTTTAAAAAGTTTTCAGAGATAATCCCAATTTCATAAAACAGTCTATATAAATATTCGAAAATATTCCCCGAGCTCTATGAACTAACCAGTTACTTCAATTGTATCTTGGATATGATAATAGTTTCTAAAATATTTTATGCAGGCTATTTCCCCCCCCAAACGCAATTTCAAGTGAATTAACGGGCCACTGGGCCTAATACTTGAAAGGACGATGATGATTGAATTTCTTCTGTCATAACCCAGGTTTCGCATTCATGAATAATAAGTGATTCATATTATCTTATAATATGTAATTTTGTTTATTGTACAGTGTTTTCATTACTTTGCCAAAGAAAATAAATATTTATTACCTGTTGTCATTATTGTTTTTTATATCTTCGTTGCAGTAATTATAACTCGTGACTGACAATTGATAACAGATGATATACAAATAGAAAACACAATATAATACATTTAATCAGATTTCTTATAATTCTAGTCCAGTTCTGAACTAATTGAACACGATCATTTTACAATAAATTTAATATATTACAATAAATCTATTTTTTAATTGTATAGAATAGAATAAATATATAATCTTCATTATGATAAATACATCAAAATATAACTAATCAATTAAGATAAAAACTGCCTTTCTATGTAATCACATATCGAACAATTTTCCGACATTTGAATATGAAATAAAGCTTGTTAATAAACTAAACCAGATATCGAGTCTAAGTCAACCAAACGTAAGCTAAAGTAACATGGTTTATGACATTAAAATATTAATAGTTATTATTTTTAATCTAAATATTTTTAACATATGGTAACATGGATTTATGAAATAATTTTTAAATAAAGTTATTATTTTTAATCTAATTAGTTTTATTACATCGAAGCATAAGATAATTACTTGGAGAGAAATACTCTTGATCTTGATCCATAAATAAATCATCAGATCAGAATTGCCGGTTCTTGTTTTTTATAACTTTCTACTTATGAATCCATGACACATCTCCGGTCATAGATTGTTTATTATAATTTCTGTAGGTGTAAGGAATAATCAGAAGTGATGCAATTTTAATTAATCAAATCGTTTATTATCATAATGTATTCTTTACAAAATGTTCCCTGTGACATTTACAGTTAAAAGGTAGCATACTTTATGTTCTTGCATTTTATGACAACTGTTCGAAAATAGTTTGCAAAAGTAGGACATCCTACCCATATTGGATGTGGTGTAATCACGATACGTTTCGGGATGTTCTATAGGAAATTCCTCCATATGCTATTTGTGATGCATAAACTTAACCGCAAGAAATGAACGTGTAAAGGAAATGATGTTTTGTTGTTCCCTGTAAAATGAAAGGTATTTGAAATGTATAAATAGGCTTACTATCAGTGCTGCGATAATCGCTGAATTGTTTACTGTTATTTTACAAAAGATTTTAGGTATGGCTAATAGAAACACATTATTACTAATGTTAATTTCGGTCTCAGGGGTGCTAGAAACAAAGTGTTTCTTAATAAATAGACCAGAAGTGTATAACTCCAGTGAAGAAAAGTTTGGGATTTTCAATGACAGAAGCAAAGAAGATAATTCCAGCGAAGAAATGGTCGGAATTCCACGTATCTCTAAAATAAGTACTTGGGATAGAATTTCCAACGAAAGCAGCGAAGAAGATCATTCCAGCGAAGAAAAACTTGGAATCCCACGTTTTTCCAAACGAAGTACTTGGGACAGATTTTCCAATGAAAGCAGCGAAGAAGATCATTCCAGCGAAGAAAAGTCTGGAATTCCACGTATATCCAAAAGAAGTACTAGGGGCAGAATTTCCAATGATAGCAGCGAAGAAGATCATTCTAGCGAAGAAAAATTTGGAATTCCACATAGCTTCAAAAGAAGTGCTTGGAAGAGAATTTCGAATGAAAGCAGCGAAGAAGATCATTCCAGCGAAGAAAAACTTGGAATCCCACGTATATCCAAAAGAAGTACTAGGGGCAGAATTTCCAATGATAGCAGCGAAGAAGATCATTCTAGCGAAGAAAAATTTGGAATTCCACATAGCTTCAAAAGAAGTGCTTGGAAGAGAATTTCGAATGAAAGCAGCGAAGAAGATCATTCTAGCGAAGAAAAATTTGGAATTCCACGTATTTCCAAAAGAAGTACTCGGGATAGAATTTCCAATGAAAGCAGCGAAGAAGATCATTCCAGCGAAGAAAAACTTGGAATCCCACGTTTTTCCAAACGAAGTACTAGGGGCAGAATTTCCAATGAAAGCAGCGAAGAAGATCATTCCAGCGAAGAAAAGTTTGGAATTCCACGTATTTCCAAAAGAAGTACTCGGGATAGAATTTCCAATGAAAGCAGCGAAGAAGATCATTCCAGCGAAGAAAAACTTGGAATCCCACGTTTTTCCAAACGAAGTACTTGGGACAGAATTTCCAATGAAAGCAGCGAAGAAGATCATTCCAGCGAAGAAAAGTTTGGAATTCCACGTATTTCCAAAAGAAGTACTCGGGATAGAATTTCCAATGAAAGCAGCGAAGAAGATCATTCCAGCGAAGAAAAACTTGGAATCCCACGTTTTTCCAAACGAAGTACTTGGGACAGAATTTCCAATGAAAGCAGCGAAGAAGATCATTCCAGCGAAGAAAAGTTTGGAATTCCACGTATTTCCAAAAGAAGTACTCGGGATAGAATTTCCAATGAAAGCAGCGAAGAAGATCATTCCAGCGAAGAAAAACTTGGAATCCCACGTTTTTCCAAACGAAGTACTTGGGACAGAATTTCCAATGAAAGCAGCGAAGAAGATCATTCCAGCGAAGAAAAGTTTGGAATTCCACGTATTTCCAAAAGAAGTACTCGGGATAGAATTTCCAATGAAAGCAGCGAAGAAGATCATTCCAGCGAAGAAAAACTTGGAATCCCACGTTTTTCCAAACGAAGTACTTGGGACAGAATTTCCAATGAAAGCAGCGAAGAAGATCATTCCAGCGAAGAAAAGTTTGGAATTCCACGTATTTCCAAAAGAAGTACTCGGGATAGAATTTCCAATGAAAGCAGCGAAGAAGATCATTCCAGCGAAGAAAAGATTAGAATTCCACATACATCTAAACAAAGTATTGGGGATAGAATATTCAATGATAGCAGCGAAGAAGATCAATCCAGCGAAGAAGAATACGGAATTTCAAATGTATTGATAGTCAAACGAAGTGTATTGGATAAAAGTGTCAACGATAACAGCGAAGAAAAACATTCTAGCGAAGAAAATATTGGAATTTCTAGCCCATTTGAACCATCAGGAAAAACGAAACTCAAAAATGTGTTAAGAACAAATGGCGGCAAATCTCGTTTACAAGATTCAAGTGATGAAATTGTCCAATCTCAGAAAACTCTCATTCAAAGAAGAGATGCTAATGGGGCTAACGGTGACTCTAATAATAAAATTTTGTCTAATCTTCGTGATTATAATACTGATTATTTAGATGAGTTACTTTATAGAAGTGATTCAAGTGAAAATAAAGTGGTCTTAAGCAATACTGACAATACTGAAGATAATTATGACCTCACTGAATCACCTAACGAAGATTATAACTACGACACAACATATAGTGACGATGTTTATGAAAAGTATATTGACGAGATAGCAAGGATGTACGGTTACAAATCTAATGAAGACAATGACGAGGAAGAAGACGATTATACCGACGATACCGAAGATATTCAAATGGATGGTAGTCGTGATGAACGCAAGAGTGATAATTTGAAACTTTGACCTGGAGGCTTTGCAGGAGATTCTACGAGCAAATGTTCTAGAATCAACAAATTAACTACTTCAAGGTAAGATAGCTTAATATAAGTTCATAATGCTTATAGATAGTATGTTTTATATATGGACCCTATTTTTTAATATCAGAAAATGTTCTTGAAATATTACACTGAGTCAATACTAATAAAATTAATTGTTAAAACCGTTGAGGTGGGGAGTCATAAAATAAAATAAGTTAAAATATACCTTCTTAGGTAAAATCCGTCGTTCTCGACTTATAAAACGTATAATCTTTATGCCTGTAGGCCTTTCAGGACATCCATCCCGTCTTCAGCAGTTCATTCTTCTCTACAGCATCCAGTATGGTGTTTGATGCTGTAGAGAAGAATGAACTGCTGAAGATGGGACGGATGTCCTGAAAGGCCTACAGGCATAAAGATTATACGTTTTATAAGTTGGGGACGACGGATTTTACCTAAGAAGGTATATTTTAACTTATTTTATTACAGATTACACTGAGCAACAAAAAATATTTTTTTTTGTATCAGAAAGAAAAATATGTGATTCTGATAGTATTATTTCTCCTGAATTCAAATATGATATCGGATTTTCTCCATCACGCAAGGTTTCCAAGAGACAGGCATTTATAATTTCAAACAGTTTAATATTTTCTACATTCGTAACTACATAATATTCGAACATTCCGACTCATCTAGAAAGTAAGAAATTACGATTTTCTGCTATATTTCGCCTGTGGAGCATCCCTCTTGATGGTTCAACAATAATCGACCAGCATAATAGGATTGCATTTGCCTTGATATCTGTTTTCCATAGCTGAAATCTCATGATGAAAGATTTCCCCGTGCTCATCGCTCACTGCGCCAAGATAATAAATGGACGAGAAAACGTTTATTAAAATAATTATTATTTAAATCCATTAATTGAAATTTAAATAAAAAAACTGTGGGTGATGGAGAAATTCCGAACACATATTTGAAAACACGATAAAAAAACTGCATTAAGTACAACTATTGGTACTCATGAGACAAAAATCATGTTGACCAGTGTTGTGTGTTATTCTAACATTTTCGGCATGTCTTCTTAAAAGGATAAGAAGTGAATTGTCAAAAACTGGGTCGCGAAGTTCTTGTTATTTTAAGATTAAAATATTTTTTACAAAACTTCAACTAACACTCATTTCAATCCCTAAATTTTCCCAGTTGATAAAACCTCAAAATGTATTTAGCTTTTGTATAGGGGTTTCTACGGTTTTGGCCACATCTTCCAAATTCAGTCCTATGGTTCTCATTACTCTCAGAAAATTTTGTTTGCAATTAAATCTTGCATCTATATCTATCTATTATACTATATACATAAATCCCCACGTGGGACAAGGGTACTCCCTTATGGGGAATTCTTAACTAATCTAATTTAATCACTCCTATTTCCCCATAGATTTCAAGAGTGACAAGTGGTTAGCTCGTCGTCTCAAATATACATCTAGTAGGGGAATATAGGGTATTACTTGGATGGGTACGGATAATTAATTTTCGTCAGTGGCTCTAATTTTGGCTTGGCTTCATGCTTGGGACCCACAGCTTAAAATACCTCCCGGAAAACTTGTTCCTTGGATTTTTCCATTCTAAGGAAAACCATCGACCTCGACCGAGTTTGGACCTTCGACCCTTGGGATCAGAGGCAAGCGACACAACCACAATATATCTTTTATAAGTTTTATGTTACCCATAATAAATCATGTAGAACCTATAACAAATGGGATGTTTTAATTAACTTAAAAACAAATGAGGGTACTTGCTAGTTAATTATAGTACAAAATATGTGACAGATAATAGACAAGAAATTAAATTAATGCTACAAGATCAGGTGAAATATCTCATAGTGTTTTTAAATGATGAAACTGAGACAGAAATTATTCTTAGAATACAACAAGGAAGAAAGGTAATTGGTTGTCTAATTCAATGTTCATCATCATCATTATTATCATTCATCATATGTTACGAACCAATTCTGATCTGTTCCGGCTTCTATTGTTGTTGGAAACTTCTTTATGTTGCTGTCTTCAGCTGCTGTGTCCTGTGGGTTAAATTTCAATATATTATGGACCAGCTTTTCCTTGTACATTCTACATAATTTTAGTGTTCTGAAATAAATAAATGGGCTATATCTAGATATCTAGAGTGATTTAAGAGTGAGTTTGATGATCTTTATATGAAACCAGATTTTTTTGAATTGAATGCCACAGGTTTGTAATTTCGAGATTTTTTGGTGTTCTCTTCTGGCTCGGTTTGTAAACATTTTCCTCGATTCTGTAAAACACTTCGCAAACGTGCGTTGTACATTATTTTTTTGCGCGATGGTGTTTTCAAAATAATAAATAGTAGTAAAATAATAACATCTTTGGTTGGAAATATGTGCGTTCATTATAAACAATTGAGTAACGTTAACAGTGTGGGCAATGTTTATTAGTTGAAAGCGCAGGTGGCCGTGACACCATTAGTATTGATAAAATTACGCAAGTATCTATGTATTGTTTTATATTGTTTCAAATGAAGTTCAGTTCATTAAAATGCAGTGATTTGTTTCGTATAACGTATATTAACACTACCTTTAGTATATTTTTTTGTACATAGGCTACATTGTATGAAGTATACATAGAGGGCAGTGGTTTTACTTCCCGCACGTGGGTGTAAATGTAATATTACAGTATAGTTATGTTGGCAAACCCAAATGTAGGAGGCTGAATTTTCAATCATGGTCGCCATTGCTGAAAGCATTATCGCGCAAAAAAAAACACACACACGGATTACTTATCTACATTGAAAGAAATTAAAATATCAGGTATCATACGGTATTAAAATGTGGAAACTTGATGGAATATCAAATTTTTACGCATTGAAATCAATGTATACCTTCGAATTGGAAATAAACCACAATAGTCCTTTATAAGGAAGGAACTGTAACCTAACTTCCTATAAAAATCATGTTATATTTGTCAACACGGATTTTAGTTTCCTGGAAGTGTTATACCAGGAAGGAAAGTTGGGAAATAACTTTAGGCCTAATAATAATTTTGTTTGGATTGCTTGTTTTTTAAGTGCTGAAATATCTTCTTTAAATTACTTTATGTCATTGTTTTCTTTTCCTGTTTTGTTATTATTCACTACCCTTTTTTACCTCTTTCCGTTTTTACACAATAATAATAATAATAATAATAATAATAATAATAATAATAGCGTGCTGCCTTATCACGCAGCGGGTCCGGGTTCCATCCCCGGTTCGGACAGTTTTTCTGCGTGAGGTTTTTATCGGGGATTTTCCTCACCTGTAAGACATATGTCAGTAAAACTTTAAGGCCCAAACGGTTCCCGAAATCATATGGCCATCTCAATCATCATCATTCATATTCATCTTAGGTTAAGCTTAGGATTAGGGACTCTCCTGGCACACCATTATCATCATCATCACCCATCATATCATCGGGGCAACGTAATCCCGCCTTCCAGGCGTCCCAACCTCAGATGTGGGTTACAAGTACGCCATGTCAGGAGAGAAACCAAGAATGTCGAAAGACAAACCTGGGGCATTTGAAAAAAAATGATAGTAATAACAACGATGATAATGATAATAATAACAATAGTAACAACTATGATAATAAAATACGATAGTAACAATGTCTTCTTCTTCCTTCCAAGTATTAGGCCAAGGCCTATTACGATCCTATAGAAAATTTTCCCTCCAGCGTTTGATAGGACGGCCCAGAGATCTTAGTCCTCTTGATATATAATTATAAACAGCTTTGGGGATCCGATTTGAACTCATTCTTTCAAGATGGTGTTTCTAATTTAGTTGGTACTGTTTAATATATTCCAAAATTGGCGTAGTCTTCAATTCTTTTAAGATATTGGTGTTCCTTTTCCGATCCCATCTGGTGTAACCCGCTGTTCTGCGCATGAATCTCATTTCACAAGCCGTTATTCTGCTTTCATGTTGTCTTTTTAGTGTCCATGCTTCACTACCATAGGTCAACACTGGTCTAGCCAAAGTGTTATATAAACGTAATCTGGTGTTTTTTTGTACAAGGGATGGTTTCATAACTTGATTAATAATTCCTAGACTTTTATTATAAGTAGTAATTTTTTCAGTGATATCCTTTTCATCCCAGATAGAGATATAATATCGAAGATATTTAAATTGATTAGATCTCTCTAAAATTTTATTCTGGAGACAGATTTTACTTTGTATGGGGTCCTTCCCATGAAATGCCATAATTTTAGTTTTGTTAATTGATATCTCCATATTAAATTTGGCACCTATTTTTTTGTAAATTATAAATTTATCGTTGGAAATCATTTTCGGAAAGTGCCAGAAGTGCTAAATCGTCTGCAAAAAGAATAGCAATAACAATGTCAATGGCAATAACAACAATAAGAATAAGAATAATAACAATAATGATAGCAATGACAATGTCAATGACAATAACAACAATAAGAATAAGAATAATGATAGCAATGACAATGTCAATGACAATAACAACAATAAGAATAAGAATAATAACAATAATGATAGCAATGATAATGGCAATAACAAAAATAACAATAATAATAACTAGGACTAAGATTTGGATGTAATAAAAGATAAGATTGCAATGCAGATAGTATATATTATTCACTGTTTGTGTGTGAAACCCAAAAAAAAAAAAAAAAAAAAAAACGAAGTCTAACTTCTCGTTATACTATTCATCTGGTTGTACGTAAAACAAAACAAAAGATAGTCATAAGTCTAACTTCTCATTATAGTATGTTGCAATCTTAACTTATAGTATATAAAAATTCTAGCCCTAATAATGATACTAAAATTGCAATAACAATATTAACAATGCTTTTTAAATTCAATGTCACCAGGTTGTCTTTTGTAAACTTTCTGGCTTTATTGGCGGAATTGTAATCAATTTCTTAGATTGTGACACCTAGAAGGCAGAGTTAAGTTACCCCGATGTTATGATGGGTGATTTGTCGAAGTGTTTTGACGATTCGAATGACATTTATGTTTTTTTTACAGGTCAAATGGGGAACTATTTACACATTCAAGCCGGTAGAAAACTTCCCCGTGGAATGATAATTTCCTAACGAAACAGTGCATCAGAGAAGACACATTATCTTCTATTAAATAACTGAAAGAAACACGTTTAATTATTGTTTGTAGATATTTGTTAACGCTGTACCACTATAACCAGCAATAAAACACTACTATTATTCATTATTTTTATGATTATTTTATAACAAATTAAAATAAAAGTATCAATCTGCTATAATAGTTCAGTTGACAACATATTAGTATATATTAGTGCCTCAGTGGTGTAATAGTTAAGAACTTTGTCTCTAGATCCGTGGGTACGGGGTGAAACGCTGCATGGTTCTATTGAATTTTAGGGAAAAAATATACGGGATAAATCCTCCAATAGGGCTCATAAAAGAAACTTAAGTCTAAATTATAGCTTCTGAGCAAAATTTATCCTTCTTTTCCTATCAAAGTAATACTTTCTTCTGCTACTAGATATAATAATTTTAGCAATTAATATTAATATATTTTATTTTATAAAAATAATATATCGGCCGCGGTGGGTTAGCGCTTATATTCTTGCCCCTAGTTCCGAGTGTCGTGGATTCAAACCCGCCCGGGGTCGATGGAATTTTTAGGATTGAAAAGTCCACGGGGCAAGTTCAACGGGAGACACTTCAAGCCGTGGGTTCCGAATCTGAAGATTTTCAAGCTCATAAAATCAGAGCAAGTCTGAATAAAGTGGCCTCTTCTGTACAAAATTTACCGACCGTTATCCATACAAGTAATACCTTAGTTGTCCACTAGGTGTCTTATTGAGGCGATATGCCGACAAATATCACTTGCTGACATCTATGGGCAAATAAGCATAACTAAATTAACTTGGTTAAATCACTCCTATTCACGAGCTTCTTAATATCCCCACACGGGGAAGTACGGAGTGTATAGATAAAAAATAGTATTAAGACTGACAAATATTTTATGTTCTTGTTTTAAATATTGTATAACAGGCAAATTAGTTTATTATATCTCATTAGTTTTCGTAAGTAATGCCACGAGTGATTTCCAATTTATCGATAAATTCTCTCCTCACTTCGTGAGTCGTGAATTTATCTAGAGAATTTGGAAATCAACAGTGGCATTTGTTAGGACTATTTAACGAATAAAATTAAGCTGTTTACTCACAAATCATTATTTAACTATAGTTATTTTAAAATGTTTATTTATATTTAATGTAAACGGCGATGTTTCAAAACAAATGAGAAACGATTGGTACGCTTCATTAGCTTCTTTTGTTCGATCACTGCAACCAGATCATAATATTATTTATTGCCAAATAATCGCAATGTTGTAAGAATGCACCCTAGTGGAGAAATTTATAACCAACGTTATAGGTATTAATTAATTTCTGATGTCCTATGATGTAAATATGCCAATTATAATTTTCTGCGTCATTTCCTGGAAAATAATTCGTTTAAGAAAGTGCAAACAGTGGTTTCTATTTTTTTTTGTGGTGTAATCAATTGTTACAAATGTTTTTATATTATCTCTCGTATGCGCTTTCTGTTAACATTCATGCACTATATATACAATCTGGTAGCCGTATTTCTTTAGAGAGTCAGTCACTGCAAAATAATGTTATGACCTATTCAGAATGTTAAAAAGGAGGAGCTTTCTTTATTATGATAAACTTTAGTTGGTAAATTTTAGGCGAAACACGACTGTGATTGGTTGTAAATAAAACATCATTTAAATGTGACTCCCATTTGGGGCATGAGTTAAATAGTCATTGTAAATTTTTTCATGTACATTAGATAGGGACTATCTATCGAGCTATTTAATTTATCTTACTTGTATACATTATATTATTAGTTTTATTTTAATGTCAATTATCATTAACATTATTATGTTATCGATTTTATTCTTTTAGAAATTATTTTATTGGTCAAATTTTCATATAATATTTAATAAGTAATTCACTGGCCATATCGAATCCTGTAGGTTCATGGCCGCGTGGACATAAAAGCTCTCCATACATCCATATCCCGAGCTAATGTTTTTCAATCATCCCCTGTATAATCGATTTCCCTCAAATAATGGATAATGTTATTCTCTCACCTCAATCTTGGTCTACCATTTTCTTCTGGTTTTCCTAAAAGAAGTTTCCGTGTACATCTTTCATTCCTCATTCGTGCCACACGTCCTGCCCATCGCAGTCTACGAGACTTAAGGTAAGACGGTAGGCCAAAATTAAAAAAAAAAGTTTTTTTCATAATTAGATAGTCTGTACTTTTCTGAACATTTCTGTATATGGTTTTTTACTGAACGCCAATTGTAAGTGCGTTAATTATTTTTTAAACAATTAACAGCTGTCAGCCTGTAATATCATTATATTTTAAACCTTGTATTCTCGAAAGAGATAATTTTCGAACATTTGCCCCATTATCTCAGCAACTATTAGAGATATTTACATGAACTTTTTACAGGCGGTAAACCTAGTTGTTCTAAAGCTACGGAACCACAATCATGATGACCTCTTGTATAGATTCTCACTTATGATTCTTTAAAGTTATTTTTAAATAAATAAATAATAGTTTTAAAAAACTAAAACAACACGCTTTATTAGAAAACCGAACTAAAAAAATGAATGAAATTTGCAACACGCTTGGGATAAAATTAAAGTGGTCAACAAAAAAATTATCTCCAAAACATATAGAATAAAACCAGAGTTATCAACAAAAAGAAAGTAATTTTACCATAAAAAGCGTGGGATGCTTTTTATGATATTAACATTTTCTTCTTAGAGACTTTACATTTACTAAGATCTGTTTATTATCAAGTACATTAATTGATATAGAGCACCCCACGCTTTTGATGGTAAAATTATTTTCTTTTTGTTGATAACTCTGGTTTTATTCTATATGTGTTGGAGATAATTTTTTTGTTGACCACTTTAATTTTATCCCAAGCGTGTTGGAAATTTCATTCATTTTTTTAGTTCGGTTTTCTAATAAAGCGTGTTGTTTTAGTTTTTTAAAACTATTATTTATTTTTTAATTTTTAGTTTTAATATTTTACAGAATAAGAAAAAAAATGTAAATATCTTTAAATTCGGTACTGTTGTAGTATGAGCTAAAAGTAATACTCTTCTAAAAAATCCTCCCGGCCGGATTTGAACCAGCGACCTATTGATTACTGAAATTATATACCACTAGAGTTCACCGCTCTACCAACTGAACTCTTAAAACAATTGACTAAAAATCGACAAGTTCGCACCTATTATTCCAGTTTTAATTGTTTTTTTTTATTTTCTGATGATTCTGACCAGGAGTTTAGAAACAAAATATGAAATTATTGTATTGTCACGGGTCCGTTATAAGTATGCAAAGTTTCAAGTCGATCCAATGTTTCTAAGTGGGTGACAATCGTGTTCAAAGATTCCGTTACATAGATACAAAGACACTTTTTATTTTCTGACGATTCTGGTCAGGAATGTAGAAACAAATTTGAAAATGTTGTATTGTCACGGGTCCTTTAAAAGTATACAAAGTTTCAAGTCGATCCATGATTTTAAGAGGGTGAAAATCGCGTTAAAAGTTTCCGTTACATAGATAGATAGATAGATACAGGTCAAGCTAATATAAAGCGTGTAAAAATAGACTAGTGGCAAAATTATACAGGAGATCAGTATTCAGATACAAGTTTTACTGAGATTCATACATACCATTTAATATGCTATAAAAATTTCATTACAATCCATATAGTAGTTCCTGAGAAAATGGGTCTCAAATTAATATGTTTTAACTTTGATGGGATAGGGCCTGCCATCTCACCTTAACTGTTCTTATTATACCTGCCTTCATATATATATAATATGTAGCTCACTATTGTGTAGTTTCCTCCATTCACCTGTCTGTTCATATCTTTTTGGCCCAAATTTTTTCCTAAGAACTTTATTCTCAAATTCCATATAATATCTAATATAAGAGTTAATTGTGATCGCTGAATTCTAATGTGGTGTTTGTCTTGGTGAGTGGAAAAAAAGGCCACATGGCCTTAACTCCACCAGGCTAAATAAATAAACACGTGTGTTTGAGGTGAAGAGTTAACCAGTTGTCATTCGCTGATATTTGTAGGGAAAGAATCATAACTATATTAACTTGGTTAAGTAACTTATGCAAGGGAATATCTTACTCCCATGTATGGATATACATGTATAAATAAAATTCAATAATCCAGATGTTGAAGGCCGCGCGGACCTAAGCTCTCCATACATACCTATCCTGAGCCAATGCCCTCCAATCATTCCTTGTATAATCTACTTCCCTCAAATCATCGATAATGTTATTCTCCCCCCTCATTATTGGTCTACCAACTGGGCGTTTTCCCTCCGGTTTTCCTATAAGAAGCTTCCATTCATGTCTTTCATTTCCCACTCGTGCCACATGTCCTGCCCATCATAGTCTTCGAAACTTAACTGTTCTTGTTATATCCGGCTTCCTATAAAGACCATGTAATTCACTGTTATGCAGTCTTCTCCATTCACCTGTCTGTTCATCTCTCTTTGGTCCAAAAATTTTCCTAAGAACGTTATTCTCAAATACTCGTAATCTCCTTTCCTCCCTTAAAGGAAGAGTTCATGTTTCGCATCCATATAATATAACTGGTTGAATAATAGTTTTATATATCGTAATTTTAGTTTAACTTTTTTTTAAAGAAGTTGGGACGTCAAAGAGTCCCATATAAGGATATACATGTATAAGTAAAATTCAATAATTACACAATTTAATCCAGATGTTCATGGTCGCGCGGACGTAAGCTATCAATACATCTCTAACCTCAATTAATTTTTTCCAATTATTCCCTATATAATTCAACCTCCCCCAAGTAATTATTTTATTGTTCCCCCCCATTTTGTTTATCTACGGGCCACTATCCCTCTGATTTGCTTAACATATGGGTCCATGCCCCTCTTTCCTTTTGTACGAAAGATTGATATGGGGCCTTCTTTATAGGAAAACTGAAGGTCGTGAAAGGACACATTTTGCTCAAGGGCTCTTTTTTCAGGTTTGAGGTTCTTTTAGCTGTCTTAAATCTATGACATGGGACACTAGGCTTTATGCTCCTTCGAATATATTTATTTGTTTAGCCTGGTGTAGTTAAGACCATGTGGCCTTCTCTTCCATTCTCAAAGTCAAACATATGTTACATTAGAATATAGGAATCACAATTTAACTCCAAAAATAAATAGTAAATGAAGATTTGATCAATAAAATAATATCTATAAGATTTACAGGGATAATACAATAATAATAATTAAAATTAAGACTAAAACTAATAAAATGTGTACAAGCAAGATACTAAATTTTTGTGGACTATCCCTATTAAATGTACAAAAAATACAAAACAAAGAAACATAATGAAATATAGAAAAGTAATTTGTCGGTTATACAAAATATTATTTGTTTCACCTGATGGAGTTAAGACTTGCAGTTCTTAGAACCTTATATTCTAGTGATCAACCGACCGGGGGGGGGGGGTTTGTGGACAATGCTCTGAAATCTGTGGAGCCAACCCAGCAGGGGTATATCTATTAATTCGATTTAGTTCTTCTTTCGGAGACGTGTTAAAAACTTTCATAAAAATAATAAATAATTTAAAGATAAAGGCAAGAACCTCTTCCACGCTAAATACATTAATTTATTGTATTCTCTTCCACTTCACCAGGGTTAAATTATACAAATAATAACAATTATGAATTAACTACATGTTGACAAATGTTACATAATATATATAGGCTACAAAATATAAAGTTGAAATGGCAAGGAGACAAAAATAGTAATAATAATAATAATAATAATAATAATAATAATAATAATAGTAATAATATTAATAATAACAATAATAATAAGCTATAATTTCATTAAGTAATTGATTTGGTTCTAACGGAAATGAGTACCAGACACTTGTTCTGGGGGTAAAGGCAGCCGTCACGCAGGGCTTACAACCCGGCTGACATGAAGTGCCGTTGTCCAGAAAAAGTGGGAGCCTTAACCTTCCTCTACCCCAAGGGCCTCCTGAGGCCTATAGTGGGATCACTCTACCTTTAATTGACTTGGTAAAGAAATTTTAAAACATAACGGAACAATCAAAGTATACATACAGCATGGTTATACATATTATATTGTCTAAGGAAATGTGTAATGAGTAAGTTGAACTGTTTTTGAGTCGACCAGTCCTTGATATACGAGAGCAGGGAATTGCAGAGTCGGGTGGCTAAAACAAGGAAGGCTGAGGAATAGTGAGATGTTCGATGTAGAGGAACAGCCAGAACAAAGAAATGAAAATATTATTTTAATCTTAATGCTATTTTCTTCAATATATTAAATTGTTAATATAGCCATGCTCAGGATTTTCACGCCCCGAAAAAAATCCATGAACCATGTTGCTGTTGAATCGACGTATCTAGAAACCAGAAATAAGTATGGTTGCCAATAGTCTACTGGAACCAACAAACATTTAAATTATATTTGAAAAGAAAAATATACGCCTAGACTGGGGTTTGAACCCAGGACCTTTGACTCTCTATGTCAATGCTCTTCCATTTGAGCTACCTACAAACAATAATACTATCAATTTTCTAATAGAAATATATAATATTGTTAATTAAACAATTACTACTATATAGATATATTCCAATTTAATTTGTTTTGAAAGCACTAATTAGAGGTTAAACTCCTCTTTTAACTTACTGACTACTTAAATATGTTCACTAAATAATAAGAGAAATAAAAAAAAAGCTTAAAACCTTATTGAGGGTATTGTGGGTCTTATACTTTAATAATTTCCAATGGTCTTTGTTCTTCTGGTTTATTTTGTTTAGCAAATATTACATATGAACGGTTAGGTAGTCGTAGATTCATAATTAATAGGGGGTTATTGAATTTTATACCTCCTCCAATCTAAACGCATATTTTTCTCTTAGACATAGTTCATTCCCTAACCCCAAATGCTACGAGCCGTTGCTACGATTTTTGCAAATGGCGGCTTCTTTATTAAGGATACTTTTCATTGGGAATTTAAACATTACTTATAAAGCCAGTAGTGCTTCTTTCAATGTTAATATTATTCGTTTTTAAACATCTTAATGATGGACAAATTATATTTGAAAAGAAAAACATACGCCTAGACTGGGGTTTGAACCCAAGGCCTTTGACTCTCTATGTCAATGCTCTTCCATCTGAGCTACATAGGCCTCCAATCTAAACGCGTTTTTTTCTCTTACACATAGTTAATTCCCTAACCCCAAATGCTACGAGCCGTTGCTACGATTTTTGCAAATGGCGGCTTCTTTATTAAATATAATTTGTCCATCATTAAGATGTTTAAAAACGAATAATATTAACATACATTTAAATGTCTTAAGTTCATTTTTATTGCAATTGTTAATGACGTTTTACTGTATAAAAATTTCGTAACGTTCTTCAGTCTATATGCTGTTTCCTTAAAATGGATGTGGAAACTCAAAGCGAGTGTCGGATGTGGGTACTGTGGATGTAGCCATCACATATCCTTGTCAATTCTTTATCTATTCTATTGTGTGTCGTGAGTTTGACAATTTAAACGTGAAAATTTACACGAATAATATCTGTTTAAACATGAATTTATTGTATAATGGGTGCATTTCAGTTCAACAACATAAATATGCGCTGCGATGTTTGTGATTTCATTTATTTTGTTACAATATTCATCTATTTTAGATCAATATATATTAATTAAACAAGAAAATTAAGAATTTATAGATGAACACACAATTTATAGACGTCACTATATTAATTTACTGTATGGTTTTCCAAAAAGTGAACTTCTCTTGACGTATGAAAACTTAATACAATTATAATGAACTTCAGGTATTCGGTAATATTACTCATATTTATAGGATATGTAATATTGCTGTGTGCGGGTAAATACACTATTAGGTTTAGGAATAGACCTTGTCGTGAAGGATACAAGAGAAGCAGGGCGAATGGGCATTGTCGAAAAGACTGGAAATCGCATAAAAGGTGTGGTATGAAATATATAACTATTTAATGAATTTGATAAGTTCGTGTATATATGAAGGGGTATATGACACAGTGGTGTAAATCATTGGCTCAACTGCACTTTTACTAGCGCTTGAATTTTCAGTTATATTATTGTAAACTATAGCTCTTCTTTTGTATTTACTAACATTATTTAGTATTTTAAACTTTTTCAAACAATTTTTATAACATTATTAGACAGTTTTGAAGTATTTATTTAAATATACAAATCACAATATTATGACACTGTTAGAAATATTGTGATGCTAACTGCTATTTTCTCCACAGAGTATATTACTTAGCTTATGCTTTTTCTATAGCTGTTTTGGGTTATTGGTGGTTGGATCAGCGTTAGGGAGCGATAAGTAATTTTTAATAAACGTTTAGTAATTTTAATATTATTAATATATATTTTTAACATTGATTTGGGGATTTATTGCAAATATTGGTCATTTAAGTTTCATAGGGACAGATAGTAATCGAGAATGATAATCAATATGTGGTTCGATTGTGGGTTATCGGTGGCTCTACAAACTCTGGCGCATGCGCACTGTTATTCTATAGGATTTTGAAAATATTTCACGCTAGTTTAAGTGCAGTTTTTCCTAAATCATTTTTCTTCATTTGGAGAAAAACAGGATTTTTATAGTCTTCTTCTTAAACATAATTTGTAGGGTTTTCATCCTGTTTATTTCCAAAATCACTCCTCGGAGGAAGACGTGTTGGATGTGCATGCACTGTCTATCCATCTCTTGCTTGGCCTTCCTCTTGTTCTTCTCCGTCCATTGGTCTATCTTCTTTAGCTCTTTTTGCAAGTCGGTGTTCTTCCATTCTTTCTATATGACCCTTCCAATATTTTCGTCTATCTATAATAAATTTGGTTATGTCTTGAATGTGATATTTGTCCCTATTTTTTGTTTTGGTATTTTATCAAATAATGTTTTCGCCTGAATAGTTCTTAAGATTTTCATTTCACATGTGCTTATTATTTGTTTAGTTTTTGTTGTATCAGCCCTAGTTTCTGTTCCATATACGATAACTGGTAGAACTATCGTTTTGTATATACGGGTTTTGCTTTCTATTGGCATATGATGTTGCGCCAAATTAAATCTTGCATATATCCTGATATTTGTGCTGCTTTATCAGGTTGTTTCTTTACTTCTTCTTTTATTAAAATTTTAGTGTTTGTTATTAATACACCTAAATAATTAAATTCTGATACTTGATCTATAATTTTTCTTTCCACTTCTAATTTGCATCTTACTGGTTCTTTTGATATTGTTAAGCATTTTGTCTTATTCGTGTTAATTTCCATATTGTATTTTCTGGCATTTACATTAAGTTGATGTAAAAATCTTTGTAAATTATCTTAAGATTCTGAAAGGAGAACGACATCATCTGCGTAACATATTAAGTGAAATCTAGTGTTTCCTATTTTATAACCCAAACGTTGTGGTATGTTTTCAATAATTTTATCCATTATAATATTAAATAAGAATGGACTTAAAGAGTCACCTTGCCTGATGCCCTTTGTAAGCGTTATTTCTTCAGTTTGCTGTTCTTTTACTTTGATTACTGTTTTGCAGTGTGTTGATTGATATTATTGCTCTAATCAGTTCATTAGGAATTTCATTCTCTCTCTTATGTGTACAATATCTTCAAGCTGTACTCTATCAAAAGCTTTCTTCATATCTATGAAACATAAGAATACTGGTTTATTGAATTCCTCTTTGATCCTAGGCTTGATCCTTGGGACTGCTAGCAATGTACAGGGTGGACCGCTCGAATGGACCTAATTTCAATTGCTTGTTACTGGCAAACGGTTGAAGATAGAAACTTAAAACAACGTTCATAGTACAGAAAAACTCACCAAGTTTCGAATCCTGTCGGTAGATGGCACAAAGATACGTTTCTCGTTCTTAGATTTAATTGTTTGTGAAAATGGCGACTCCGCAGATGAAAGCGCAAGCTGTTTTGTGGTATGCGGAGTTTAAATCAATCATTAGAGTTCAAAGGGAGTTCCGGCGTGTGTTTAACCGTGATGCTCCAACTGCTAGAAGCATAAAGAAGTGGCGTGATACATTATTAGCTACAGGATCTGTGTTGAAGAAGCATGGTGGTGGTCGCAGAGCATCCGATGAAATGGTAGCAAATGTTCAAGCCGCATTTGAGCGAAGCCCCCGGAAGTCATTAAGAAGAGCTTCGCGGGAACTTCAAATACAAAAATCGACATTACAACGGATTGTCCACAAACGCCTCAAACTGCACGCATATAAAGTGCAGTTAGTGCAACGTCTGGAGCCGAATGACATGCCGAAACGAGTGGAATTCGCCAATACGATGCTGGACCGTCTCGGCGCTGATCCTGACTTCATGACCAAGATTTTCTTCTCGGACGAAGCCACTTTCCATTTGTCAGGCAAGTAAACCGGCATAATGTGCGGATCTGGGGATCGGAGAATCCTCACGCTATTCAAGAGCATGTTCGTGATAGTCCGAAGATGAATGTTTGGTGCAGTTTGTCACATAATAAGGTCATTGGACCGTTTTTTCTTCGCCGAGAAAACTGTTCGTGGTACCACATATCTTGACATGCTGGAGCAGTTCTTCTTTCCACAAATTGAACAACTGCAGCCTAACATCGTTTTCCAGCAAGATGGTGCTCCTCCCCACTGGTCCAATGAAGTTCGTACGACTTTGGACAACATTTTCCCTGGCCGTTGGATTGGTAGGGAGGACCAATCGCGTGGCCCCCGAGATCTCCCGATTTAACACCACTGGATTTCTTCTCTCTGGGGCTATGTCAAAGATAAAGTTTACACCACCCCAGTCAAAGACCTTCGTGATCTTCGTGAGCGCATCATAGAGGCTATTGAGAACATAGTGCAGAAGACCTACTCCCCACTCGTACTTGGCAAGAAATTGTTCATCGCTTTGATATCGTCACAGTGACTGCTGGGGCTCATATAGAGATGTGGTGATCTGGATATCAAAACTTGGTGAGTTTTTCTGTAATATGAACGTTGTTTTAAGTTTCTATCTTCAACCGTTTGCCAGTAACAAGCAATTGAAATTAGGTCCATTCGAGCGGTCCACCCTGTATAAGATAAACCTTGAAGTGGCTTGCTAGCCCGTTTTCATGGCGGGTTTATTATTCGGGGTTTCCTCCCTAGGCGGATTGCCTTCACCTAGCTCCAGAGCTCAGCCTGCCCCGTTTTATTTCGGAGTTGTCTCTCCTAGATGGGTTGTCTTGCAGGACTAACGAACCCCATCCACCCGTTTGTCAATCTACAAGGCAGTAGATGTAGAGTTGCCTCTGCCGTCAGGTACACCGTACCGAAGGACTCCTTCTCCGCTGTATCTGCCGTTGAGGGTTTTGATAGTAAGGGTACACAAAATCAAGTTTCCTTAATATTGTTAATCATGAGATATTAATTATCCTTAGTGATGGTATTAGTTGTTGATGTATCTGAAATACAGTATGAAGTTTCTTCTTTACAACCGTGTACTTTACTCATTTTTGTAAAAAAAATAATCTACACCACTATGCCATATACCCCATCATATAGAAGTATGAACATGTAGACAGAATGATTGAGGAACGATATCCATTAAGTTACTATCCAGGAACTATCAAGCAAGAGGACAATGGGCTGACGTCTTGTGAAGCTAATCGTTGAAGCGATTATGATTATATATATATATATATATATATATATATATATGTATGTGTGTGTGTGTGTGTGTGTGTGTGAGCGGGCTTATATATGAGAATTTATTTATAATATAGCACCATTAGAGTGATTTTGAATGCTTGTGCATGCTAGTTTTTTTGTGCTGTTGCAGACCAACTTGATAGTGGACTTTTTGGCCTGCTGGCGATTGTTCAGTTGCATTTAAACCAAGTTATTAAAGACGAGATGTCTGCGGAAGAAGCCATCATCTGGATTTTCATGAAAGATTGGTACAGTGGTAAAATGTATTTATTGTATAACAATGTACTTTTCAATAATATTAACACTTCTTAATTATACAACCCATGTATGGTGAATTAATGTTATTCACAATATTACATTAGAAAAAGTGACAAATATGTGACATGATATGTTAATGAATTAAGTTTTATTTTCACAATACTAAAACATAAACAAAATTACTTCAAAATAATAATAAAGTTTTGTGTAAATGTTTTTATTCTTGTGAAATCTTGCAGCAACCATACTTTAAACACATGATCACATCATAATCTCTTGCTTAATATACCTCAGTATAGGACATCTGGTTACTCCATTTCCCGCAATTGGAATTCCCATCACAGGAAAACAGGGGCTGCTGAACTTTATAATAATTTCAACACCAACAACAAGGATTAGACGTTAAGGTCTGTTCCGATCTCATGTTAAAATTGGTCTGCCCATCTTTAACTGGATCTTCCTACATTTCTTCGTCCTAGTGGTTTGTAGTGACTATTTATTTCATGCCTCGAATGGGAGTCAATGACCAATCACGTTTCAATGAATTTTGTTTTACAACCAATGACAATCGTGTTTCATCTCGCTATGTATCGAATTCTGTTTACCAAAATAAAGAAAGTTCTTCCTTTTTAATGTTCTAAACAGGCCAGAGCATTATTTTGCAGTGACTGACTCTCCAACAAATACGTTGAATATAGCAAATAGTGAACATATTCCTTCGAACTACACATTTGATAACAATATGTTCAATAATTGTGTTTTTAAATAATGATTTTACTGAGTTCTTTCCTAAAAATTAAAAACCTAATGTTGGTTATAAAAGACAGTGTAATATGTTTCATTTTTCCTCCATTAGGGTGCATTCTTACAATATTGCGATCTTAGTGAGTTATCGCTGATTGCGATCCTATTTGGCAATAAATAAAATTATCAAGCACAAATGTCTGTTTTGTTTTCAAACATCGCCGTTTACATTAAATATATAAATATTTTAAAATACCGGTAACTATATTTAAATAGTTATTTTTGAGTAAACAGCTTAATTTTATTTGTTGAAGAGTCCTAACATAGGCCACTCTTAAATTCTAAATCCTCTAGATAATTTGGAAATCACTAGTGGCATTACTTATGAAAAATCTGTTTCTGGATTCTGTTGTTATCCATTCTATTGATGTGATCCATCCATTCGTCTCTGTATTGTGCAATCCCATCTGATAACTTGAATATATTTAGTTCTGTTCGTATATCTTCATTATGTTTCCGATCTGCTATTGTATATCCAGATACATCCCACAAGAACTTCATTTCTCAAGTTTTCATTCTTATTAGAATTATTTATAGTATATACTTGGCTCAGGATAGGGATATATGGATAGCTTATGTCCGCGAGGCCATGAACCTACGGGTTCGATAGTGCCAGTGAGTTAGTTAGTTATACACTTATAAATTTATATTTGATTAAAACGTTACATAGTCCCGCGCCGTATCTGAATGGTCTAAGACATTATAGGCCTATGTTGACGCAGATCTAAGGGATATGAGCTGGTTGACGTCCCCAACAAAAATAAATGTTCTCGTGGAATTTCAGCCAATATGGAGTCGGTGTTCACCCTGCATTCTGAGGAAATCTGATAGCTGCAGTTATTAGCTGTTCCGTTTTGAGAAATATATAGCTATGAAAGCTGGGGGACTCGATATTCAGAACGCACGATTCTACTGTACTGGTTGGATTACCGTCCACTTCTATATATGACATGTGGATTGTAAGATGAGCTGTCAATTGGTTAGGTTAAGGGCGTATTAGGCCTGTCGTGCATTGCATTTTTTAAAAACTTTCGTTTAATATAATCTTGATGCTTATCTATATAGGCCCTAATATATTAGGACTAATTGGCGGTTTATTATTATTTAATTATTTATTTAAGCTATTATAATTATCCATAACGAAGTTATGGAAATAATTACAAGTTTCTGTGTAAAATATCTTCATCATCATCATCATCATCATCATCATCCAGGGATTAAGCCTGTTGGCTCGTTCCGGTTTCATGAAAGCTAGAATTGTTAAAATTGTTCAGACCATCTTCTGTGTGGGCGTCCAACATTTCTCTTTCCATGCGGTTTATAATTTAGTAATACTTTTGGAAATCTTTCCTCTGACATTAAAAATTTGGTAATATTTATTCTACTCTATGTCCGGAATAAGGTGCAGAAATAAATTAAAGTTAGTATCAAGACTGGAAACCTATACTATCTTGGATTATAGGATTCATGTTATCCCAATTTCTCTAAAAAAATGTTAATCTAAAAAATATATACAACGGTCTAATTTAAGAGAGAGAAAAAATAATAAAGTGGTAGGAAACATTTTGACCAAAGAGAGACGAATAGACATGTGGAAAAAGAAAATGATATAACAGTGAAATACATTACCTTTATGGGACACCAAATATAATAAGAATAGTTAATTCTCATAGGCTAGGACAGGCTGGACATATAGCACCAATGAGGAATGAAACAAGGGAATGGATACTTATTTTAGGAGAGTCAGAGGGAAAACGTCCAATAGGGAAGCCCAGAGTGAGATGGGAGAATAACATTAACCACGGTCTGAGAGAGGTGAATTACACAGGGATTCATGCAAAAACATTAGTTCAGAATAGGGATGTATGGAAAGCGGCTATGAAACTTCGGATTCCATAGTAAGCCTACCAGTGAAAGAGTTAGGTATTTTTATTGTGAATGATTAGGTGAGAAAACGAATAGATTTATTGTGATTTATATATTTTACACGACCCTGGCGAAGCGGAAGAGAAGACCTTACGGTCTTAACTCCATCAGATAAATAAATAAATAAATAAATAACTACATACTATGAATTATATGTAACATTATATTTTTAAAAAATGAGAACATGTACTATCTTCATGCTTTCCTTCCATGTTAGTTTTGGTCTCCCTCTTTTCTTCTTTCTGTTCGGTTGCCATTGATATAGTAGTTTCGGCCATCGCTCATCTTCCATTCTTAAAATGTATGTTCTAACAATTTTAATTCATTCTCCTCAATTCTTTCAATTATGCTTTCTTCTGCTTCCATTATGTTTCTAATTTCCTTATTTGTGATATGTTCTAATTTTGACTTTCTGACATTTCTGCGTAAATAATCCATTTCTAGTGTTAAAAGACCTAACAATTGTATAACTCTCTATTACATTATTATTCTGTTAATTTGAGAGTGTAAGTTTTACATTTCATAAAAAGTTATTAACCTTTATCCAAGGTTATCCGTAGCAAAAAAAAAAAAAATGGAAATAACATAATCTTCGTAAAAACATACAAATCCATTAGAGGAATTTGTTTCTTTTGTAATTGTAAAATGTCAATGACATCTGCGTAAGAGATAAATTGAAACCGCAGATTCTGTTTTAAGTTCAAAATGTTAGTTTATGAGAAGCAGTTATACAAAATAGAATATTTCATATTAGCGTCATTTTTTTCTGACAAACTATGTGTTGCCGTGTTCAGAAACTGTGTGCACTTCTGATGAAATGCATTTTCCTTCTTGGAGTTGACTGCCGACCATTCTCTCAAGATTACAACGATCCTTCAGTCCTTCAAGGACTCATCTATCCTGATGAGACAAATGCTAACTTCCAAGATTATCCCTATTTTCAAGGTTATCCATATCCTATCCCATATCAATATCCACCTAATATTGCATATCCATATGAACCTTCGTATCCAAATCATAATCCAGGAAATACATTTCAAGATATTGGAAATTATCCTTTGTTCCAATCAGATCCACACATGGGGTTATTTTATCAAGAGAGTAACGATATAAATAATTACGAAAACAATTACAATACACAGTTTAAGGAAAACAGCCTTCAACAACAAGGATGTCCTTATGAACAAGCAATTCTCTGTCACTGGTTAGATCCTAGAGAAGTGATTTTCTGTGATAATGGATTAATGGCACCAGCGTATAAAGACACTAATAATGATATATCTTCTGCTTCTGTGGATAAAATAACAAGTTCAACAGAAATAACAACTGAGTCATTTCAAGAAGCAATGTGGGGCAAAACTTCAACATCTGTAACAGAAATAGTAAATGAAAACATAACAAAATCAATAACAAATCTACCAGAAGAAGTAAGTACAAAACTGGGCCTATTCTCTGAAGAATCTATTACAGATCACAGGGAATCTACTCTACAAGAAAAACAAGGTACCATGTTGGAAATACTACTCGATACCGATCCTAAATCTTTAACGAAGTTAGCTATGCCTTCAACTTCAACAGAACCTACTGTAAATCCAATTGACTCAACAATCTCTTCAACAGATGCCACCACATCGGAGACACATCGCAGTATCTTAGCAGAACATATATCGTCAACGGATCCTACTACTTTAACAGAAGTGACGATGTCTTCAACAGAATCCAGTAAATTTATAGAACACATGACATTTGGTACTGAACCGACTGCACTTCCAAAACTACCCATGGAGTTTAGTACAGACTCCTCTACATCTCCTAGAATAGAGGTAACTACATTTTCGGAAGAATCGGTAGCAAGTAATGCGGAAACTATTAATAATTCTAGTGAACACATGATTTCTGTGAGTGAACCAACAATACTATCAACGAAACAAATTCAAATGGAACTTACAAAACTACCTCCAGAGCCTATTACTGACATGGTAGACGATATCCAAACGACAATCATTGTTACTTCTACTAAAGTGAGTTACGATGAATCCGATGCAGTAATGGAAACAAACGAAAACGAAGAAAAACAAAGGATTTCACACTTGTATGACACAACCACAGAATTTTATGATTATGTGACTATCGAACCAGAGTAAAGGTAAGAGTTTATTTATTATACCTTCATTTCTTTCACAAGTGTTTAAGAATATTTTATTGCATATTCAAGTAAATATAAGTATAGATATTCGCTGTGTAACAAAATAATTTTTGCGCGATAGTGTGTTTTATCGTATTTACAGCAATGGCGACCATGATAGAAAGATCAACTTCCTACATTTCGGGGTTCCCAATCTAAATAACTATACTGTAATATTACATATTACAAACCACGTGTGGGAGGTAAAACCACTGCCATCTATGTAGCCTATACTATGTACAACGTATATACAAAAATATATCCAAAACGTAGTCTTAATATACATTATACGAAACAAATCAATGCATTTTAAATTAACTGAACTTTATTTGAAACAACGTAAAACAATAAATACGTACTAGCGCAATTTTATCACTAATTGGCGTCACGACCTCCTGTAGTTTCAACTAATAAACATTGCCCACACTGTTAACATTAGTCAATTGTTTATAATGAACGCAAATGTATCCAACAAAGATGTTATTATTTTACTATCATTTATTATTTTGAAAACACCATCGCGGAAAAATAATGTACAACGCACGTTTGTGAAGTGTTTTTAAACATTTTCCTCGATTCTGTAAAAACAACTTCCCAACCTCGCATCGTAATATACTATTAATGGGCGGCGAGCAAACTGTACGTCGACAACGCATAGGCTACACCCGTTCACGCTGAAACGATAATTTTGCCTCTTCCTGTTGATAAAATTGTCTCTTCCTGTTGATAAAATTACCTCTTCCTGTTCGTAATGAGAGATATCTCCGCAAATTAACTTCCTTGACAAGGATATCAATTCAACAATAATTGATATTGTACAGCAAGAAATGCCAGAAGAAAACAACTTCAAAAATGACAAAAAAAGTTAGTTATGTTGCTCTAAAAAATATTAAATGTTGTATAATGAATCTGCAGTATTGTTAATAGTTATTTCTCATACAATAATCTGTTATTGATTTTTCCCAAACTCAAGGAGATTCAACAGTAAAGATAGGTCTATGCTATTTATAACTATACAGCCGGCTTAGAAATCGCCTGTAAGTAAGATCGGAATACATAACCTCATAATTGGTAAGTATTAAACATTATAATTATTTTTAGCTTCTGGTGTTATATTATTCGCTAAATAGTCACTCCAAATCCAACGCGAGGTTGAGTTTTTCATTAGACAAAATCACAACATCTTGTTAGATTACTGTTGATAATGTTAAATACATTACTTTACATGAGATACTCAAAATGTCCTTCCTTATTTTTAGGATCCACTTCTATAGGAGAATCTTAAAATATATTACCCACTTTAATAGATTAAATAAGCATTGTTTTATTCTTACGCATGCGCAATGCAGAATACATTGGAATTTCAGTTGTTTCAAAATGGCCGTTTCTGTATAACTAATTATAAAATATTAGAAAGTAAAGTATTTAAAAAGCGGAGAGAAACAAATTATTTTGAATATTTTCAAACAATTTAGTGACAAATGCCCTACATTAGCCATTGAGGATATGGTGAAAAAATAGTAAAATTTGCAGCTGAATCAGCATGGAGCATAAATTCTACTCGTAATGAAATTGTAAATAAAGGATATCTATCGACATCTGATTATATAAGCCCATATATGGGCTTATATAATTAGATGACGATAGATATATATGGGCTTATATAATTAGATGACGATAGATATATATGGGCTTATATAATTAGATGACGATAGATATATATGGGCTTATATAATTAGATGACGATAGATATATATGGCTTATATAATTAGATGACGATATATATATATATATATATATATATTTATATATATATATATGGGCTTATATAATTAGATGACGATAGATATATAAGGGCTTATATAATTAGATGGCGATAGATATTATATGGGCTTATATAATTAGATGACGATAGATATATATGGGCTTATATAATTAGATGACGATATATATATATATATATATATATATATATATATGGGCTTATATAATTAGATGACGATAGATATATAAGGGCTTATATAATTAGATGACGATATATATATATATATATATATATATATATATATATATATGGGCTTATATAATTAGATGACGATAGATATATAAGGGCTTATATAATTAGATGACGATAGATATATATGGGCTTATATAATTAGATGACGATATATATATATATATATATATATATATATATATGGGCTTATATAATTAGATGACGATAGATATATAAGGGCTTATATAATTAGATGGCGATAGATATATGGGCTTATATAATTAGATGACGATAGATATATATGGGCTTATATAATTAGATGACGATAGATATATATGGGCTTATATAATTAGATGACGATAGATATATATGGGCTTATATAATTAGATGACGATATATATTATATATATATATATATATATATGGGCTTATATAATTAGATGACGATAGATATATATGGGCTTATATATTAGATGACGATAGATATATATGGGCTTATATAATTAGATGACGATAGATATATATGGGCTTATATAATTAGATGACGATAGATATATATGGGCTTATATAATTAGATGACGATAGATATATATGGGCTTATATAATTAGATGACGATAGATATATATGGGCTTATATAATTAGATGACGATAGATATATATGGGCTTATATAATTAGATGACGATAGATATATATGGGCTTATATAATTAGATGACGATATATATATATATATATATATATATATATATATGGGCTTATATAATTAGATGACGATAGATATATAAGGGCTTATATAATTAGATGGCGATAGATATATATGGGCTTATATAATTAGATGACGATAGATATATATGGGCTTATATAATTAGATGACGATATATATATATATATATATATATATATATATAATATATATGGGCTTATATAATTAGATGACGATAGATATATAAGGGCTTATATAATTAGATGGCGATAGATATATATGGGCTTATATAATTAGATGACGATAGATATATATGGGCTTATATAATTAGATGACGATAAATATCCTTTATTTACAATTTCATATATATATATATATATATATATATATATAGGCTTATATAATCAGATGTCGATAGATATCCTATATTTACAATTTCATTACGAGTAGAATTTATATATATATAGGCCTATATATTTCTTTTGTCATAAATAGGAAGCGCATTTTTATGTTGTAAAAGTTAAGATTGCAACATAGTATAGTGGATAAAATTAATGTAATAAGCTCTTTATATCCAATCAACTGATTTGTTTATAATACAACTTACAAAAAGTTTCTTAATAATTTTTGTGTGGAACCTAGCAATATTACATTTATATTACACGTTTTACTTTTAAATTAAAAAGAAATAGTGTTCTATTTGCATTATTTGTTTTTTAATTTAAGAGTAAGATGTAAAATATAAATGTAATATTGCTAGATCCCACACAACAATTATTGAGAAATAGTTTTGTAAGTTATATTATAAACAAATCAGTTGATTGGATATAAAGACTTACTAAATTAACTTTATCGCTATACTATGTTGCAATCTTAACTTTTAGAACATAAAAAATCCGCTCCTTAGTCATAAACAAACAAGAAATGGAGCAAGTTCCTAATTATTGGTACCATCTTATCTTGTATTCAGTGTTATTTCCCGTAAAATAGAATGTTGCCTAAGAACAATTTTTTATCTATGACAGTGCTCGGAATGCCTAAAAAGTTAGTTAGACTTATACGAATGTGTCTACAGCTCGAGACCAAGCTCTGTGTGTTTGCGGGGAGAAGTGTGGGCAGTGGGAGGAGGTACACTTCTCATCATCATCATCATGAACAAATTCGTTTTAGGCCATGTGGCCTGTACGGTAAACCTAGCGAAGATGGTCTTGATCTTTCCACCGATGTTTTGGTCTTCCTTGGTCCCTATGTCCAGTTGGGGTACACTTCTATGCTTCTCAAATACTAAAAGCTGAGTCAGCAAATTCCTTTCAGACACACGGAGCTGGGTCCCGAGCAGTAAATGGCACAAAGAATAGGGTGCGTGTAGGCAAACAGTTTTCGGATACTTTTGAAATCCACAATGGATTGAAGCAAGAAGATGCACTATCTCCTCTACTATTCAATATTGTACTAGAGCATGCCATCAAATCTTTAGAGGATGAAGAAGGCCTACAACTCAATGGTATTAATAAGCTGTTGGTTTATGCTGATGATGTAGTACTATTGGGCGATAGAGAGGAGATACTTAAGGCCAACATGCACACACTGCAGAGTAACACTAAGAAATTGGGACTGGAAGTAAATATCAATAAAAATAAATAGCCTATATGGTCACACATAGAAATACATTATATAATGGAAATGGACAGCTAATGACAAATGAGGAAAATTTTGAGGAAGTGGCTGAATCAAATACCTAGGAACAATAATCACAAATAGGAATGAGATGCACAAAGAAATTAAATATGGGATCAATTCTGGAAATGCGTGCTATTATGCATTACAGAGACTTTTGACTTCCCAACTCCCTTCAAAAAACGTTAAACTGAAAATATATAAAACTATTATTCTACCAGTTATATTATATGGATGCGAAACATGGACTCTTACTTTAAGGGAGGAAAGGAGATTACGAGTATTTGAGAATAAAGTTCTTAGGAAAATTTTTGGACCAAAGAGAGATGAACAGACAGTTGAATGAAGAAGACTTCATAACAGTGAATTACATGGTCTTTATAGGAAGCCAGATATAATAAGAAGAGTTAAGTCTCGTAGACTGCGACTGGCGGGACATGTGGCACGAATGGGGAATGAAAGACGTGCATGGAAGCTTCTTGTAGGAAAACCAGAGGGAAAACGCCCAGTTGGTAGACCAAGAATGAGGTGGGAGAATTACATTAACTATGATTTGAGGGAAGTAGATTATACAGGGGATGATTGGAAAACATTAGCTCAGGATAGGGATGTATCGAGAGCTTGTGTCCGCGCGACCATGAACCTACGGGGTTTGATAGTGCAGTGAGTTAGTTAGTTAGACATTTCCGTACACAATTCAGTCAAATGGCGGATAAACGTAGAACCACGGTTCCCCAATAGACGGTGCCAGTGAAGTAATACTTTAGGCAAGTTTGTTTAAAGTATAACTGGAACTTAGCTCGGAATTGGTATAACATAAAAATACACTTCTATAAATAAATGAATAAGTTGTTTAAACACCAAATTTATTACAAATTAAATGTATTAAAATTTGTAATTTATTAAATTACGATATTAGAACATAATATTATACTTCTATAAATATTTTAGAAGTAGGCTCATGATTCTTGGATGCAATATCTCATATGAAGAAGAAAAGGATGTAAATGCAATAATATCTAAATTTTTAAGAATTTTAGGGTTAATAAATTCTATCTTCAAGCCACAGTTAGTCCAAAAGCATTCAAGACTGAAAGGGTATAAAAACACTGGCTCTTCCAACTGTTTTATATGGTAGCGAAGTATGGACGTTGAAACAGAAGGATATACAGAGACTTAGATCTGCTGAAATGAGATATCTTCGAAGGACTGCAGGATACACACTACTAGATCACAAAAAAAAATGAAGACATCTTAGAAGAATTACACATGGAATCTTTAGAAAACAAAATTTCTGATTATAAGTCAAGATGGATACAACATGTTCATCGAATGGAAGATCACAGAATACCCAAACTAATGTTAAGATATCAACCTGCAGGAAGAAGAAGACCAGGACGTCCACTCAAAAGACTTCTGGATGGTGTTTCTCTTGAGGCCGAAACAGGTCAACAAATGGCCTAAATTCGTGAATGTACTATGATGATGATGATGCTTATGATTCTTTCTTTTAAATAGGTTATTGATCGGCAGATTCAGTTTTACAGCTGTTACATTGTTATGGAGAACATTACAGAAGGTTTATTTCAGTCATTGGTCTTTTAATTCAAGTCAATGAACTTTCATGTAGACATTAAAATATTCTACTTTACATAGTTTAACATTCAATTCTTATTCAACTAAGTTACAGAGAGACACTTCAGTTATCTTCTGGACGCGAGAGGTCGCGACACGAGTTACAAACAAATAAGCCAACAGAGATCAAGTGTTATCGTAACTGGTTCCCCTCCACATGTCTGATTTAATATTATTAACATCTGAATCACGCATTTGTGCCGTCCTCAGCCCAACTGTACAAATGTGCCAAGTACTGCTGTACAATTTATTTTAATTAACTCTTTCCATCACAATAAACAGTAATGATGGTATGATTTATACTTATTATCTTCTTTCTCGTTCTTACGAGGGAACTGTATGCTATTGCATACCGAAATCTACTTTGAAATTTCTTCCAGAGGACAGCTAATGACAAATGAGGGAAATTTTGAGGATGTGGCTGAATTCAAATACCTAGGAACAATAATCGCAAATAGGAATGAGATGCACAAAGAAATTAAACATAGGCTCAATTCTGGAAACGCGTGCTATTATGCTTTACAGAGACTCTTGATGTCCCAACGTCTTTCAAAAAACGTTAAAGTGAAAATATATAAAACTATTATTCTACCAGTTATGTTATATGGATGCGGAACATGGACTCTTAGTTTAAGAGAGGAGAGGAGATTACGAGTATTTGAGAATAAAGTTTTTAGGAAAGTTTCTTCTTCTTCCTCTCCAGGATTAGGTCAATGCGACCTGTTCCGGTCTCAAGTTCATCGTTTCCTTGTCGTCCCAAAGATCTTTTTCCATGTGGTTTGTAGGTGTTGATCGTTTTGGGTAATATTGTATTATCCATCCTGTCTAAATGATCGTTCCATTGGTATTTGTGCTCTTCTAGTTTATCTAATATTGAAAATATATCCAGTTCATATCTTATTGATTCATTGTGTAATCTATCCATGCGTGTACATCCTTTTACGGATCTTAAAAAATTCATTTCAGTGGCTTGAATGTGTGAAATACCTTTTATTGTAAGTACCCAAGATTCAGATCCATATAAAAGAACAGGAACAGCCATAATTTTCTTAGGAACATTTTTGAACCAAAGAGAGATGAATAGACAGGTGAATGGAGAAGACTTTATAACAGTAAACTGCCTTTATGGGAAGCCGGATATAATAAGAAAAGTTAAGGCTCATAGATTGCGATGGGCAGGACATGTGGCACGAATGGGGGATGAAAGACGTGCATGGAAGCTCTTTGTAGGAAAACTGGAGGGAAAACGCCCAGTTAATAGACCAAGAATGAGGTGGGAGAATAACATTAACTATGATTTGAGAGAATTAGATTATACAGGGAATGATTAGAAAACATTAGCTCAGGATAGGGATGTATGCAGAGCTTATGTCCGCGTGGCAATGAACCTACGAGTTCGATAGTGTCAGTGAGTTAGTAAGTTAGAAGTGTTTTGATGTACCAAACCCGTGTCCAAATATAAAATTGCCGCTTTTAACTGCAATGTACTAAAATCAAGCGGAAATTCTCTCATTTAAACTATGGGGAAGTAGTGCAACACCTGTATTGGTAGATTGGATAAACCTCACTACCAGCCGTCCGTGTTGCGTCCCGCCATACTTCACACGACTCTTACTCATGTATGGAGTCCATCTGTTCCGTACTGTGGATTGACATTGTTGGATTCTGGCTTCAATTTCTGTGCCTTGCAATTAAAAACGACAGCTATTTTTTTTTGGTCACGAGCATGGTACGTCACAACACTTCTTTGGGAGAAATTTCAAGGTAGGTTTCGGCATGCAATGGTGGACAGTTCCCTTGTTAGTTTGGCCTCTCCCTTTAAGCACTTTTACATGGTCCATGCCACGCGGGACTTAGTAACACTACTTATCTGGAGAGATGTTTAACCTTTGAATCGCATACATTCCTTTTTCAACCATACAAGTACATGGAATTAATACAAATAAAATTCATATCAAATTGCGTTGAGATGAATAGTAATGAAATAAAAGTTAAAAAATTAAAATGTACTTGTTGGCAGGTGCCGTCGCCCTCAACTTTATTAAAATGTTGTATACAAAATATTAACTGGAGGCCTTTCGGATGTTAACTTCCATCATCAGCAGAATCAGCTTCTGCTAATTGTTGTTGTTGTTTACGACGATGTAGACTCCAAGTGTCTGTAGCAGCAGTTGATGTGTTTCATTTTTTCTCCACTAGGGTGCATTCTTACAACATTGATTTATTCAGCAATAAATGTGATCTGGTTGCAGTGATGAACAAATGAAACATAACGTTTGTCATTTGTTTTCAAACATCGCCGTTTACATTAAATATATAAATATTTTAAAATAACTAGATTTAAATAATTATTTGTGAGTAAACAGCTTAATTGTATTCGTTAAATAATCCTAACAAATGCCACTCTCCATTTCCAAATTTTCTAGGTAAATTCACTCCTCACTTCGTGAGTCGCGAATTTATCGATAATTTGGAAATCACTCGTGGTGTTACTTACGAAAAATGCTTTACATAGATATAATCTAATGTCACTTCGAACTTTCTGGACAAGACGCGGAAAATAACACACATTCGTGAAATTAACAACACACAATCATGAATAAAACCAGCCTCTTGAGCTAATTTGTCAGCGTTTCTGACTGCTGATCATGCGGTCCCGGGTTGGATTCCCGGTCAGCCCACTGGAAGTTTTACTTAAAGGAATTATTCCTGTGGTTGCCCATGGTCTGGAATCTAGGTTAAGTTTAGCTTAAGAACTCTCCTGGCACTTCATTATCATTTATCTCCATCAAATCATCGGAGTAACATAACTCCGCTGTCTAGGTCCTCCAACTTAAGAAATGAATTACAATTCCACCAATGCCTGAGGAGAAAGCCAGAAATGTCATAAAAGACAAGCTGGTGGCAGTAGACCAAAAATATATATTCGTAAATAAATATACACACAAAATCCAATTACACTGAGCAACAAAAAATAAACTTTTTTTTGTCTCAGAAAGAAAAATATGTGATTCTGATAGTATTTTTCTCCTTAATTCAAATATGATATCGGTTTTTCTCCATCACGCAAGGCTTCCGAGAGACAGGAATTTATAATTTCAAACACTTTAATATTTTCTACATTCGTAACTACACAATATTCGAACATTCGGACACGCCTAGAAAGTAAGAAATTACGATTTTCTGCTACATTTCGCCTGTGGATCATCCCGCTTGATGGTCCAACAATAATCGGTCAGCTTATTAGGATTCTATTTGCCTTGATATCTCTTTTAAATAGCTGAAATCTCCTTAGTTAGCTCATTTGATTTTATTTTACAATGGACAAATGGACGAAAAAACGTTTATTAAAAAATAATTATTTAAATTCATTGATTGAAATTGAAATGAAAAGAAAAACTGTGAGTGATGGAGAAATTCCGAATACATATTTGAAAACACGATAAAAAAACTTCTTTAAGTACAACTATTGGTACTCATGAGACAAAAATCACGTTGACCAGTGTCATTAATACTACATAACTCTACTGTTTACATTAATTGTTTAATTTGCAATGCAATTGTAGTGCTATCTATTATTTTGGCTTGCTTTATTTTTTACTAAACTTTGAAGTATTGATCAGACTGTAAAAAAAGCACGCACGGCTTATTGCTCAAGCGATCCATTTGTAAACAACTCTACATTGTACTATTATTTTACCATAATAGAGTCTACTAGCCTACTAGCCGGTTGCTGGCCTCACATCCACACGTGTTAACCACAGAGGTGGACGATCATCCAGACAATATAGGGGTGACATGGCGTTATAATTTTGTTTAACCTGATGTATAAGTGAAACACATATGAGGACTTTGCAGTGACTGTATGTGTGTGCGTATGTGTTTTGGTTTTTATTTTGAAAAATAATCTTTGGGTAAAGACTGACTTTATAAAGAGCAATAACATGCACTTTTAAGGTCAAACAGAATATTACTGGGAGAAACTGTAGGTCTTTTTAGTTTCACATTCTTGGAAGTAAGATCGCCACAGACCATTAAATTTGAACTTAGCTCGATCGAATATCAGCGAAATGAAAATAAACCTTTGGAGATCAAAAGGTTTACGGAACTGATAACCTTCCATGGATTCACAGAAACGTCATTTTCTCTTATTGAAAATCATTTGATTTTTTAATTTATACATTTTCTTGGGTCGTCAATAACAAATACGAAATGTTGACTAATCGAAATGTGTTACAATTCATACGTGGGATACAACTTATGGTGAAATTTGGGATATAACTTGGGATACAAACATCATCATCATCATCATATACCAATCGTGAACATAGACCAATGTTGACTAGTTTCGGTCTCAACTAGACAGGGTTTATTATTATTGAATCTCCAATTATTTTGAAACCCTGTTTCGCCACAAAGGCATGTTAGGGTTGTAGCTTACTACAACAATATTATACTATACATTGTAAAACAGAAATATTATCTTATGGTTTTGAATGAGTGTTATGAATTGCATAAATCGCCTATAAGTGTCTTAGAAAATACTACACATTATTATGAATGTTTGTTATGGAGTTCATAAAATGTTTATAATAATTTTGGTTCTTAAAAATCACTTCACACATTGAGGCAGAAGCCTCATCATCATTTAAAAGTAAGTTTAACCAGAATCGCTGTCTTTCGAATATAAGACAATCAAATAAAACATGTTTTACAGATTGTATTGATTCTTGACATTTACAATTATGATCACTGTCTGGATTAATATTAAATCTCCTAAAATAACTTCAACATTTTCCATGGCCAGTCATAAATTGTGTTAAAATGAAATTTGGAATAAAATGTTTTACATTTAGCCTATGGTGTACTGTAGGAAAGAAGAGCTCTTTAGTCAAAGCGCCATTTGTACTCCTTATCCAATGTTCATTCTAATCAGTGATGATGTAGTCTAACGGTTTCTTTTTGACGTAGGATATTGGACACTTTGAGAATGAATAATGAAGCTCAGAAGATGCTGCGGATTCATTTCCCTCAGTTCGCTGGTGCTCTCGTACCCAAGACAGACATAGGTGTTTTGTGTAAATTTTTATGTTATTTCTGTTTTGTGATTTAGGGTTTAACAGTCTTTTTGTGGACGTCCAGATCGTCGTCGCCCTCGTGGGCGATATCGAAGAACTGCATTGGGGATCCTAGTTAGTAACATTCCGGATACATGTCGTAGCCATCTGTCTCTGCAGGAGAATGTATTTTCTTCTAAAGGTTGCATGTGGAGTTCCATTAAAATTTCTTCATTCATCAGATGGTCAAGTAGAGTATATCCAGCAGTTTGGATACAATCATTGTAATTTAAACTCAGGAATTAACTGTGAAAGTGATTATGGTTTTGATAATGGGCATGGATATGGGACGATAGAGTTGCAGGTCACAAAGATTTAATGCAAAGCTGTGAAGCCTTGTTTAGACATAATCAGGAATTTTTTATTCCTTCACATTAATCAATGAAGAATGTATCAGCTAGTACTGTCTTTAAGTACTAAAATAGTTACATTAAAATTTATTTTTAGAACAGGGTTAACAATACATAAATATTCTTCTGTATCCAGTTAGGAATTCCTAAAAAGTTAGATGGACTTATTCGAATGAGTCTAAATGGCACATAAAGTAGGGTGCCTGAAGGCAAACAGTTTTCTGATATTCTTCTTCTTCTACTTCATGAAATTAGGCCTCTTGACCTGTTTTCACATCAAGTGGGATTTAAAGAATCTTCCCATCTAGTAAATGGGTGTCCAACACTTCTATATCCTATTGGTTTGTTCTTTAGTAAAGCTGGGGGATTCTATCTGTAGGCATTCTTTTAACATGTTCATACCAGTTGTTTCTCATATTGTCAATTCTATTTGTTAAATTAAAAATATTTAAATCTTTTTTAATATCTTCATTTCTTTTTCTGTCCAAAATTGTCACACCTGCTACTGAACGTAAGAACTTCATTTCTGCAGTTTCTATTTTTCTTTTGTCTGACCGGTTAAGAGTCCAATTCTCACATGCATATGTTAAGAGAGGCACTACCATAATTTTATAGAATTTTTATTGTGTGCTTCTCAAAGTTTTATTTTTCAATGTCCGTTTTATACTGCCAAACATTCTATGAAATGAATTAAATTTAATATTATTATCTTCCGTGTGGCAGTTTGATACATTGCAACCTAAATAATTGAAACTCTTCACCTGTTGTATTGTACTGTTATTAATGCTGATTTTACACCTCATATGGTCTTTTCCGTTGAATGCCAATGCTTTCGATTTACTTTCAGAGATTTTCATATTGAATTTATTTGATATTTCATTTAATTTATACGCTGCTATTTGTAATTTGTCTTCTGAAGAGCTAAGGGTTGTCTGAACTCTGCAAGGGTATTTAAAATTGTACTGCTGCAGTTTTCTGATACGTTTTGAAATGTACAATTGGTTATGGCAAGGAGATGCACTATCTCCTCTACTATTCAATTTTGTACTAGAGCTAGCTATCGTATCCTTAGAGGATGCAGAAGGCCTACAACTCAATTATATTGATAAGCTGTTAGTTTATGATGATGCTGTAGTATTGTCAGGCTATATCGAGGAGATACTAAGGGCCAACAAGCACATTCTATTGAATAACAGTAATAAATTCGGATTCGAAGAAAATATCAATAAAACTAAATATATGTCCACACATAGAAATACATTATATAATGGAAATTGACAGTTGATGGCAACTGGGAGGATTTATGAAGAAATTACTAAAATCATATACCTAGGAAGAATAATTACACATAGGAGTAAGATGAACACAAAAATTAACATAGGCTCAACTTTGGAAATCTATGCAGTTAATGGATATAGGGATTCTTGTCGTCGGGCAACACCTCTCAAAAAATGTTTAATATTTGGAGAAGACTTAAATACTAAATGAGATCTCTAAAACATTATTTATTGTATTCGGTCAAAGAGATACATCTGAAAGGGTAATAATAATAATAATAATAATAATAATAATAATAAAATAATAATAATAATAATAATAATATAATAATATAATAATAATTATAATAACAATAATATTTTTATATACCCCGTTAATTCCCGTGTGGGGAATAGAGCGCTCGCTAGTGGGATTATTTAACCAAGCTAATTTCAAGTTTATTTACGCATATATGTCAGCGAGTGATATAGGGTCGGCATATCACCTCGGTGAGATACCTAGTGGCCAACTAAGGTATTGCTTGAATGGGTAAATTTTGCACAGAGGCCTCTTTATTCAAGCTTGTGGTTATTTTACGAACCTGAAAATTTTAATTCTCGGGATCCACGGTTTAAAGTCCCTCCCGGAAGACTTTTCCTGGATTTTACCATCCTAAGATTCCATGGACCCCGGCCGGGTTTGAACACGCGTCCCTCAGAACTATATAGAAATAATAATAATAATAATAATAATAATAATAATAATAATAATAATAATAATAATAATAATAATAAATATATTTAGGCCTATGTACAGATTTTCAAAGTTTTAACTCATCTTTCTGTGTCTAAAGTTTTATTTTCCTTCTCCACTCGTCCCTATCCATCCACTCCATGTCCTGTAATTCTCTTGTTCTCATTCCAGTTCTCATTTATTGCATCCACGAGTTTCGAGATCTTCCTTTCGTTCTTCTTTCAGATGGACACCATTCCAATGTTTTTCTGAGTAACCTTTCATCTTGCATTTTCGATCTTATGGGCGACTTTCCTAAAAAGGCTATTATTTTTGTCTTCTCTAATAGATATTTTAAAATCTTACTCTTTACTTATTTCATTTAAACAGCGTAGAGAGAATTGTAAGTCGTTCTCTGTATTTTGTATTATAATAACATCGTCAGCATAATTAGAATTTGTTATATTATTTATTCTTATTCCTTTCTTAACAATAATAATTTAAATAGTAACATAATAATAAAATTACTACTACTACTACTACTACTAATATATATATATATATATATATCCGGTTTTAACATTGTAGATACATTTTTCCGGCACCAATGATTTGTGTTCAATTTCGCTTTATAATTTTCCTCCATTCGTCTCTATTATAACACATTTCTTCCTCTACTTCCCAGTCCTTCAAAGATTCTCTAATCCTTTGGATCCACGTGAGATTTGGTCGTCCTTTCCTTCTCGTTCCAGATAGTGTACATTCCATTATCTTTTTTGGTAATCTTTCATCCTCCATTCGCCTAATATGCCCGTACGATTTTAGTTGGTTTTCATATAATAATAATAATAATAATAATAATATTTTGATATACCCCGTTATTTCCCGTGTGGGGAATAGAGCGCTCCCAAGTGGGAGTGTTTAACCAAGCTAATTTCATGCTTATTTACCCATATATGTCAGCGAGTGATATAAGGTCGGCATATCGCCTCAGTGAGATACCTAGTGGCCAACTTAGGTATTATTTGAATGGGTAAATTTTGCACAGAGGCCTCTTTATACAAGCTTGTGGTTATTTTACGAACCTGAAAATTTTAATTCTCGGGATCCACGGCTTAAAGTTTCTCCCGGAAGACTTTCCCTGGATTTTACTATCCTATTATTTAATGTTATTTTTTTCTCGTATCATTTCATTCATTTATTTTCAATTTTGAACATCTAAATTATCATCTCTATTATATCACATTTCTTCCTCTATTTTCCAGTCGTTCAAAGTTTCTCTAATCCCTTGGATCCACGTGAGATTTGGTCGTTCTTTCCTTCTCGTTCCTGATGGTGTCCATTCCATTATTTTTGGGTGATCTTTCATCCTCCATTCACCTAATATGCTCGTACCATTTTAGTTGCTTTTCATATAATAATAATAATAATAATAATAATAATAATAATAATAATAATAATAATAATAATAATACATAACATCTCACTTCAATTAAATGTGGCTGCCACATGTGCAAGAAGGCATAAGTTGTCACTTTATAATTAACATTTGTACCTAATAAAAAAACCTGACTGAGCCGCATCACATGAGATCAAGTCAGAGTTGTAGATTCCTTGTCATATGAAATATGTCTTATCTTCCCACAGTTCAACATGTTGCACCAAAGTTCAAGTTCTTGAGCCGAGTCGAGACAACTGGAATCTAACAAGTTGATACAGAGAAACAAATCAGTTTTAGTGGAAACATTAATTGTGTCGTAGCTGTATTAGATTATCGTGTGATTAGTTTTCTGTTATCTAAATTATCATGAAACTCGTTAACGAAATTTGTTAAGCGTGAACGAATAATTTATCGTTTTACTATTCGCATCACTGCATTAAATCTGCATCTAATTTCGCATATATATTTATCGTAGTAAAAAAATTAACGATGAAGAATTTGGCTGTAATATTTATCATACTAGAATTTATTATGTCTTTCGACAAAAACTGGGTCAATGGGTTTGTTCTACATAGAAAACAAGGTTTTGTGCTTCCAATTTTGGCACACTACCTGAATGATTATCCAGGGTATGATTATGCTGATGGATACGATGCTGACGTCACAGATTGTAAAGGGAATGATTGTTTTAATCCCAGCGATAATGAAGTTAAAAGTCTACCCGATGTAGATTGTTCTACAGGATATGCCAAAAATGATATGTCAAATGAACTTCCTATTCTAGGACAATTTTCCAAAAACGATATACATAAATATTCTGAAAAAGAAATATCTACAACTACAGAAAAAGGCATTTCATTTAGAGTATCTGAATTATCAGATCTGTTAGATAAAATTTCAAGTATTTTGAACTTGGAGAGAAACTTGGAAATCGGTTCTTCTCTTGATGATCGTGGAGAGAATGTAAATAATTCAGATTATGTTGATTTACGTGATGCTGAAGAACCGCCTGTACTTGTTTTGGGCTTTGAAAATAGTGACAGTAGTTTGAATTCTAATGAGCTTTTAAAAGCTTTTGGAATTAGGGACGACGGTCATATTTCTCATATTCTCGTGGGGGAGAGTGTTCCTGACAATAGCATGGAATGGACAGATGATTCCGATGAATCCCACAAAGTTGTCGAAAATGGATACATATACTATGACATGGGTAAGTTCAACACTTGATTATTATAATAATAACACTGGTCAACATGATTTTTGTCTCATGAGTATCAATAGTTGTACCTAATGAAGTTTTTTTATCGTGTTTTCAAATATGTATTCGGAATTTCTCCATCACCCACAGTGTTTTTATTTCAATTTCAATTAATGGATTTTAATAATTATTTTTAATAAACTTTTTTCGTCCATTTGACCATTGGAAAATAAAGCCAAATGAGCTACCTCAAATGGTTTCAGCAATGGAAAAGAGATATCAAGGCAAATAGAATCCTAATATGCTGGCCGATTATTGTTGGACCATTAGGAGGGATGCTCCACAGGCGAAATATAGCAGAAAATCGTCATTTCTTACTTTGTAGGTGAGTCCGAATGTTCGAATATTGTGTGGTTACGAATGTACAAAATATTAAAATGTTTGAAATTATAAATTCCTGTCTCTCGGAAACCTTGCGTGATGGAGAAAAACCGATATCATATTTGAATTCAGGAGAACAAATACTATCAGAATCACATATTTTTATTTCTGAGACAAACAAAAAGTTTATCTTTTGTTGCTCAGTGTTATATTGATAATATATTCTGCTCAACAGAGTGTCTTTTGATATATTAAGTGGCAATGAGAAATAAAGGTAGTCCACATTTGATCACGGCTATTCAAAGTTTATATGTAAACAATAAAATTGCAATAGACATGGGTTTTAAATCAAAATAACAAACCAAGAGTTCCTTTATCACTTTTTTATTTAATTTATATATAGACGAAGTGATGTTAAATTGGCAGATCAATTTAAATAAACATTTTAAAATAAATAATAAATTGTTTGATACAATATTATTTACCGAACATCAAGTGGTGATTTGCAGTTCAGATCATGATCTACAAAGAGCTATTTCTAATTTGGGAAAAATAATTGTCAATTATTATTTAAAAATTTCAAAAATAAAGCTAAATTTAAAATTTAAAGGGATATAATACCTCAAAGAGCAAAAATGGTAATTGATTATAACATTTTAGAGGCAGTGAATAGTTTTAAATATCTAGGTTTCATATTACAAGATGACAATAAAAGACCCAAATCACCAAATTAAAATTTAAAAGAGCCAACTAGTTTCAATAGCGAAGCTATCATTTTCATGACCAATTACTGACTGTCAATAATTAGTCTTGAAAATGATAGCTTCTCTATTGAAACTAGTTGGCTCTTTTAAATTTTAATTTGGTGATTTGGGTATTCTATTACCTTCTTATAATATACATTTATCATGAGTAATGCCACGAGTGATTTCCAAATTATCGATAAATTCACGACTCACGAAGTGAGGAATGAATTTATCTAGAGAATTTGGAAATAAAGAGTGGCATTTGTTAGGACTACGAATAAAATTAAGCTGTTTACTCTCAAATCATTATTTTACTGTAGTTATTTTAAAATATTTATATATTAATGAAAACGGCGATGTTTGAAAACAAATGAGAATCGATTGGTACGCTTCATTTGCTTCTTTTGTTCATCACTGCAACCAGATCATATTATTTATTGCCAAGGGATCGCAATATTGTAAGAATGCATCCTAGTGGAGACATTTATAACCAACATTATAGGTATTAATTAATTTTTGATGCCCTATGATGTAAATATGTCAATTATATTTTTCTGCAACGTCATTTCCTGGAAAATAATTCTTTTAAGGAAGTGCAAAAGTGCAAACAGTGGTTTCTTTTTTTTTGTGGTATAATCAATTGCCAAAAATGTTTTTATATTATCTCCCGCATGCGCTATATGCTGACATTCATGCAATATATACAATCTAGTAGCCGTATTTCTTGGAGAGTCAGTCACTGAAAAATAATGCTATGACCTATTCACAATGTTAAAAAGGAGGTGCTTTCTTTGTTATGATAAACTTTGGTTGATAAATTCGGGGCGAAACACGACTGTGATTGATTGTAAATCAAAATTAATTAAAACGTGATTGGTCATTGACTCCCATTTGGGGCATGAGTTAAATAGTCACCAAGAAGATCCTTCTATTGTATTAATCTAGGTTTCAATTTATCATATGTTAAAATTGAAGATATTAATAATAAATAAATTTAATATAATATGTGGCACTATTAAAAGAACCCTTAAAATTACAAGAAAAGAAACAAAAAATGAAATTTTATAAAGTAATGGCTGTTCCTGTATTTTTGTATGGATCAGAATGTTGGACAATCGCTGAAAGACAGGAACAAAGATTGGAAGCAATTGAGATGAGATTTTTTAAGCAATATAGCAGGATATACTCTGCTGGATAAGAAAATAAATGAGGTATAAGAAAGGAACTAAATATTTTCAAACTTTCAGATCGAATAGTTAAATATAGGAAGGACTGAAAAAAAAAGTTAATAGAATGCCAAAAGAAAGATTTCCAAAATTATTGCTGAATTATAAACCACAAGGAAGGAGAAATGTTGGACGCCCACACAGAAGATGGTCTGAACAATAATATAATAATTCTAACTTTCATGAAATCGGAACGAGCCAACGGCTTAATCCTTGAATGAAGAAGAAGAAGAAGAAGAAGTTGAAGTATGAAGTTTGTTTAATAAAGATATGTCAATTGCATGTATGGTTAGTTTCAGTGATATTGTTCCACAGTTAAGTGTTAAACTGTATTAACGAGACATGTAGCACAAATGGGAAAGGAAAGAGGGAATGGAAAGTTCTCTTTCCAAAAAGAAAGAGACCAGAAGGGAGATCAAAAATGAGGCGGAAAAAATAACAACCACGATTTGAGGGAGCCGATTTATACAGGAATGATTGAACAGATATTAGCTAAAGAGAGTAAAGCCCATGCGGTCATGAACCTGCGGGTTTAATAGTGTCAGTGTGTTAATTCTTAAACACGAAACACGAAATTTTCATTATTGCTTATGTTAAAATGCAGGTAACAAATTTGTAATATTTTGTTTTCTCAAGATGTAACGAATTTATTTCCTTCAATATTTCAGGAATATTTAGCAAATCTTTGTAATAACTGAGCACAGGGATTTATGTTATTAGAAATCATTAATAACGATTTAGACATAAATTATATTGCAAATTCATAATATAAAGGCCTGTTGTCAAAATACGTTTACACAATGAAACTAGAAAATATATATTATATATCTACCTACAATGGCGTGACAGCCAATTTTGGGTCTTAGCTTCTCCTTTGTTAAGAGTTACTAGACAAAGTTATATCAGTGTTTCCCCCCCCCCAAACATGTCATGAACTGTATGTGGTCAACATACCGACCCAATAAGGCATCTAGAAGGCAACAAAGTTATTACTAGGATGAATAAGGTCAGTATATTTTGCTTAGAGGCCTCTTTATTCAGGCTTAAGGATCTTTTACGAGCCTGAAAATATTTAGACACGGACCCACGGTTTAAAGTCCCTCCCGGAGGGACTTGCTCCTTGGAGTTTTCCATCCTAAAAAAATCCATAGGCCCCGGCGGGTTTGAACCTTCGACATCGGGACATAATATTTTAATTTTAACTTAATGGACGAAGGTAAAAAGTGAAAAATTCCATATGTTAACCATTTTAAACTCACTTATTAATGACTACACATTAATTATTTTTATAAGTAACAACTCAATCACTGGCTCTATCTGGCCACGCGGACATAAGCTCTCCATACATTCCAATCCTGAACTAACATTTTACAATCATCCCCTGTATAATATACTTCAGTAAAATCATGGATAATGTTATTCTCACACCTCATTCTTGGTAATTATTTTTCATACATTAATGAATAGTAAACTAAGGTAATGGCATTCCAAGGGAAAAATCAAATCAGATCCAAAATAGTAATAGGAAACAAAATCATAGAACAGGTGAACCATCTCAATTATCTAGGATGTGACATTTCATTTAATTATGATAATGATATAACTAATAAAATTACAAAATTCCAGGGAATATGTGGTACGATAAAACGATCACTAAATAATAAAACAACAAGAGAGACCCAATTGAAATTTTATAAAACATTCTCTAGTGGAGAAAAAATGAAATACATCAAACTGTATAATAATTGATTTCTGATGTCGTATGACAATTATATTTTTTCTGGAATGTTATTACCTGGGAAAAAATACATTTAAGAAAGTGCAAACAGTTTTTTTTTGTGGTATAATGAATTGCTACAAATGTTTTTATAGTAACTCCCGCATGCGGTATGTGTTGACATTCATGAATTATATATACAATTTGGTAGCCGTATTTCTTGGAGAGTCAGTCACTGCAAAATAATGCTATGACCTATTCAGAATGTTAAAAAGGCTTTCTTTATTATGATAAACTTTAGTTGATAAATTCTAGGCGAAACACGACTGTGATTGGTTGTAAAAAAATCATTGAAACGTGATTGGTCATTGACTCCCATTTGGGGCGTGAGTTAAATAGTCTTCGTATACTCCAGTATTCTTCTATTTGTATATGCAGGAGGTTACGTTTTGCAAGTTTGAAGATGTTCTTCAGTATTCTTTTCTTCTTTGTAGTATAAAAGGAAAACTTGGATTGGTGTTAATTCTAATTCTATTTAGGTGTTTTGCTAAATAGTATGTTCTGCAATGTCTACATTTGTCTACTGAAGTTTCACATGAAATTTGAGGAATAATATTTTTAGCAGATTAACTGAGGCGGTTTGAAGCAAAGGAGCGCAACTGTAAGTTTTTCAGTATTGAAAAAGTGGCAGTCAGAGCAAAAATAGTGATCAATAATGAAATAATAGAACAGATAGCACACTTTAACTATCTTGGTTCATATATAATATGTAGCTACGATTGGGATATACATAATAAATTAAACCGATATCATATGATGTGTGGCACCATAAGAAGAACCCTCCGAAAGACTCGAAGAGAAACTCAGCTCAGGTTTTATAAAATGATGGTTGTTCCTGTTCTTTTATATGGTTCTGAATCTTGGGTACTTACAAAAAAAATATCTCACACATTCAAGCCACTAAAATGAAATGTTTAAGATCCATAAAAGGATGTACACGCATGGATAGATTACACAATGAATCAATAAGAAATGAACTGGAGATATTTTCAATAGTTGATAAACTAGAAGAGCACAAATACCAATGGAAAGAACATTTAGATTTTAGACAGAATGGACAATACAAGATTACCCAAAAAACCAACACCTACAAACCACATGGAAAAAGATCTTTGGGACGGCCAAGGAAACGATGGACTTGAGACCGGAACAGGTCGCATTGACCTAATCCTGGAAAGGAAGTAGAAGAAGAAGCAGAAGAAGAAGGAGAAGAAGAAAAACAGATTTAAAATTGAAGTTGTATAAGAAAATAAATTGTAATTAAAAATGATAATCATAATTTATTTAGTCCTAACGCATACACTTACATCCTTGTGCCACTAAATAAAAAAGTATGCGTCAATAAGGTAATTATGCACTGAACTCGTGTTTTTGCAAAATAATCTTCCAATAATTTTATAATATTATAATAAACCTATTCCCTGTTTTGCCTTTAGCTTTATTGTGTTAATTTTGCAAGTGATTCTCGTTAGATTATTTTTACAAATATGAAAGGTAGGTTTGTATTCTTATGTTGGAAGAATGTAAAGGTTAGTTTTTTCAAGATTAGCAATGGGGTTTTTGCGTAAGTGTTCTATGTAACCACTAGGCGTATTACAACTAAAAACCTGATGTCCACAAAAAACTGATACATATATGCTTAAGTAATGGGATCCTCTTTAGTTAAGTTTTCCAGAGTTAAAGTTCCCATTTTGGATCTTCGGATGGGGACATATACAGGACGGAGGGTTTTTTTTAATAGAAGAGTATTACTTTTAGCTCATACTACAATAGTATCGAATTTAAAGATATTTACATTTCTATCTTATTCTGTAAAATATTAAAACTAAAAAATAAAAAATAAATAATAGTTTTAAAAAACTAAAAGAACACGCTTTATTAGAAAACTAAAAAATGAAAAATAATTTTAATTTCCAATACGCTTGGGATAAAATAAAGTGCTCAACAAAAAAATCATCTCCAACACATATAGAATAAAATTAGAGTTATCAACAAAAAGAAAATAATTTTACCATCAAAAGCGTGGGGTGCTCTACATCAATTAATATATTTGATAATAAACAGATATTGGTAAAAGTAAGCTCTCTAAGAAGAAAATGTAAAAATCATAAAAAGCACCCCACACTTTTGATGGCAAAATTATTTTCTTTTTGTTGATAACTCTAATTTTATTCTATATGTGTTGGAGATGATTTTTTTGTTGACCACTTTATTTTATCCCAAGCGTATTGGAAATTAAACTTATTTTTCATTTTTTAGTTTTCTAATAAAGCGTGTTCTTTTAGTTTTTTAAAACTATTATTTATTATTAGGAATATTCCACAATGCAACGTTTCTCCTTCAACCCAAAGTGATTTGTCGCCAGAGATTCCTGTTTAAAGCATCTTCTTCCCTCAAATCTCTAGCTTCCATACTTCTCCTCACTCCAACTATCCAACGTTCTCTAGTTCTGCCTCGTCCACTTACTGTATTAGCTTTCCAATCAAGGATCTTCTTTAGTGTTCTATCTTCTTCCATTCTTATGAGCTGTCCATACAATTTCAAACGTTTTTCTTCTATTTTTTCTATTATTTTTTTTTAACTTGCATAATTTCCTTTATTGTGCTGTTTCTAACTTATCACTTTTTTAAATTCTTGTCGATCGCCTCCAAAAATCCATATGTACTGCTAACAGTTTGTTGGCTTGTTTTCTACTTACTAACAAGGTTTAGGACCCATATAATAAAGTGCTTTGTAACAGAACTTCAAATATAGTTTTCTTCGTTTTGTATATTATTCAACTGAATGATAATAAAAAAAACCTAATGTTGTAAGTTTCGGTCGTGTTTCTATGTATCTGTGTATTTCCAAGCTCCAGGGTTATCAATATAACGAAGATCAAGTAGGTCACATTTCTTGCTAGAACTTGTAAACCAGATAATTTGTTCGTTAGTAACTTTAATTTGTAATTATTCATTCTAGTAAAATCTTGTTGTAGTATGGAAATTTTAAATTGTGTATCGGTAATTTTCGTAATGTTTTTTCACTTTGAATTCGATATTGTCGTGACTGCACCTGTAACAGTTACTGTACCGGATATGGTTGAGGATATTCCGGATGTAACTGAAGGATCAACGAAAAATTCTAGTATATTTTCGAATGCTACAAGTGACCAAGAAATGGCAACGCCAACGGATGGATACGAACTCGAATATCTTACTACGGAAGTCGCCATTACACCAAGTGTAAGGTTCTTACCACTTTGTAACGGAACGTCGTCACTTGATGAACCTTGCATTTCCAGTGACCGCATTCATTTAGCTGAACGACCACGTCCTTGTCCAAAAGGGGAGTACAGAGATTTGCTTGGAATTTGCCGGAAAATATGGTGAAGTATTGATGTATGTATTTAAGCCTACTCATTTAATATATATCATATACTTTTACTAGGAAGAAGAAAAAATGTGCAGAATAATCTGCAAATAACATAATACAATGATTTGACTGTAAATCAACGTAGGACTAAATTACAATTACTGTAATTATAAAATTTCTTAAACACAAGTTCTATCAGATAACTAACTAACTAACTATAGTCTCTCTGGTTTAACTTTACGAGAAATTTGTAGAAAGAGACAGCTGTGCTCATCTCTCTAACTCACACCAGTGTTGTCGGATTTTCTTCACCAGATGTTAATAGGGACGAGGGGGAAGACGAAAACTGACAACTGGTTGGATTCTTTCTTTTGTATCTTGTCTAAAGTTGTCAACGATCTACCCTTGTATCTCCATCTCTCAATCTGCCAAGTTAAACCAGCTATACAATAACTAACTCACTGGCACTATCGAACCCGTAGGTTCATGGCCGCGCGGACATAAGCTCTCCATACATCCCTATCTTGAGATAATGTTTTCCAATCATTCCCTGTATAATCTACTTCCCTCAAATCATGGTTAATGTTATTCTCCCACCTCATTATTGGTCTACCAACTAGACGTTTCCCCTCTGGTTTTCCAATAAGAAGCTTCCATGCACGCCTTTCATTCGCCATCCGTGTCACATGTCCTGCCCATCGTAGTCTACGAGACTTAAATGTTCTCATTATATCTGGTTACCTATAAAGATCATGTAGTTCACTGTTATGTAGTCTTCTCCATTCACCTGTCTGTTCATCTCTCTTTGGTCCAAAAATGTTCCTAAGAACTTTATGCTCAAATACTCGTAATCTCCTTTCCTCCCTTAAAGTAAGAGTTCATGTTTCGCATCCATATAATATAACTGGTAGAATAATAGTTTTATGTATTTCAGTTAAAGTTTTTTGAAAGAAGCTGATACTTCAAAGAGTCCCTGTAATGCATAATAATAGTATAAGATAACAAATCAGATTTGTAAAGTACCTCTCTCTGTATGTTTATCTCCATCTTTCTGTCTGTCATTCTCTATGTGTGTTTATGTATTACCATTTAACATTTTTTTTTAATTTTTAAAAATATTTCATTAACAGTTTAACAATAATTTATTTCTGCATGTTCCATTACGTAATATGCAATACAATATGAAATTATGTTAATTTTTTTACAGATAATCATTTTATCACATTATATACATTTTTTACCTTTCTACTCCGTATTCTATCATGGGCCTCATGTTTGGAAAGTATCAAGGTTCATGTGTCATTCACTAACTAACTAACTCACTAGCTCTATCGAACCCGTAAGTTTATGGCCACGCGGACATAAGATATCCATACGTCCTTATCCTGAGCTAATGTTTTCCAATCATCCTCTGTATAATCTACTTCCCTCAAACCATGGATAATGTTATTCTCCCACCTCATAATTGGTCTTACAACTGTGAGATTCCCTCTGGTTTTCCTACAAGAAGCTTCCATGCACTTCTTTCATCCCCCATATATGCCGCAGTCTACGAGACTTAACTGATCTTATTATATCTGGCATCCTATACATATAATGTAGCTCACTATTATGTAGTTTTCTCCATTCACCTCTCTGTTCATTTATTTTTTGATCCAGTGGTAGGAAGTTGAACTTTCAATCATGGTCGTCATTGCTGTTAGTACGATAAAAAGCACTGTCGCTCAAAAAATAACGTTTGGTAATAATATAACATAAAACAAACAAGAAAACACAATAATATTACAATTAGATAATAATACAATAACATGATACATTAATTAGGTTATGTATAATTATTAAGAATGAATTATATTACATTTTGCTAACATAATTATTCATTCACGAATGAGTGTTGTTCTTATTTTCCGCGTTTTGTCCAGAAATTTAGGAAGATATCTGTGATATATATTTTATTTCGACTACTATAGAATTATATTTCGTTATTGGGTCCCTTACAATCTCAGCTGATCCGCCATTAATAAAGAATTATAAAGAATTATTTAATAACAAACTAACTTATACACTTACTCATAGTATTCTTTTAACAATTAATAAATTTAATAATTTATGAAAATAATATTAAGATTAACAACAATTTTCTTTGTTTCGTTTTAAATGTTGCATAATCGTAAAATTAGTTTTCTATATCTCATTATTTTTCTTTGTTTTTTATATACACTAGACAGGGACAATTTAATATGTTTTGCTTGTATACATTTTATTATTAGTTTTAGTCTTAATTTTAACTAACATTAACTGGTTGCATTATAGATAAAAAATATAATAGATATTATATTTTTGATCAAATTTTTATTTAGTATTTAATATTAGAGTTAATTGTGATTGTTATATTCTGATGTAATATATGTTTGTCCTGGTGAGTGGAAGAGAAGGCCACATGACCTTAACTCCACCAGGCTAAATAAATCTAATCTAATCGAATCATTATTGTAAAAGTTCATAGAGAACATTCTGTATAAAAGTATACATATTGTATTTCCGCTTGGAATTTGATATATAAATTACTGTAAAGCGTCTGACAAAGTAATATTAACGTATGTACGGGTCAAAAAGTTCATGCATATTAACAACGTCAGCTATGATAAACTATTGGCATGTGTTCAGTTAGTTTGCCAAGATCATCAGCTCTACATTGAGTTATTTAGTGCTAATAATTTTCCATGTGAAATAGTCAATTTTTAAAACGCCCAACAAGTGATCAGGTGATCGCAATGGCCAGGTCGCCCAACATCAGGATTCTAACCGTATTTCTCGTGCTATTGTTGTGCGCAAGTGATTTGTGGAAAACTGGCGAATCGCGTCACATTCCAAGTAGTACTACACCATCACCTAATTCTACAGATCCACTGTCGATACCTAGAATTATCAAAACACCTCCAAGGAAATCTCTAAGTTGTTCCAATGGTGCAAGACCGGATTCCCATGGCAATTGCAGAACAGTCTGGTGAGAAGGTCAGCAAATTTTCTACACTGATTTCTTAATACAATTCTATTTCATTTTACTTCGTACATTTTTATCAATTTTGATACTGGTATCTAAAATCTGGAAACGTATTTCCTGACCAAAGCCGACACACTTTTATTTCGTTTCATAGGTGTTACTTTTTTTATCCAATGCCAACAGGTGTTTTTTATGACATTTAAGACTTCCTCCCCTAACATTGGATATATTGTAATCCATGTCTTATTTGGGGCACATGGAAGACGGAGTTACATTAATCCGATGATGGGTGATAAATGATAATCAAGCACCAGGGAAGTGCTAAACCTAAACTTAACCTAAATTCCAGATGATGGACAACCACAGCAATATTTCCTTTTAAGGAAAATTTCCAATGGTCTGACCGGGAAATGAACCCCAGACATCATGAAATTTAGTCAGAAACGCCAACCACTAGCCCATGAGGCTGGTCATAGGTATTAAAATTAAGACATAAAAAGAAAGGAAGATAGTTCTAACTTACAATACTTTTTGGTTTCACATAATTTAATATATTATGATTATTTATTATTATTGTTATTATTATTATTGTTATTATTATTATCTAACTAACTGGCACTATCGAATTCGTAGATTCGTGGTGGCGCGGGCACAAGTTCTCCGTACATCCCTATCCTGTGCTCTGCATATATATATATATATATATATATATATATATATATATATCCCTATCTAACTCGCACTATCGAATTCGTAGGTTCGTGGTCGCGCAGGCATAAGCTCTACGTACATCCCTATCCTGAGCAAATATTTTATAAACATCGCCTGTAAAATCTACTTCTCATATGGTTAATTTTATTCCACCTCATTGTTAGGCTACTTATCGGGCGCTATTCCTCTGTTTTCTTATAAAGAGTTTTCATGTTTTATTCCCCATTCATGCCACATGTCCTGCCCATAGCAGTCTACGAGACTTAACTATTCTGATTAGCTATTTCTGGTTTCCCAAAAAGATCATGTAGCTCACAGTTAAGTAGTATTCTCCACTTCTGTTCGTCTCTCTTTGGCCCAAAATTTGTTCTTAGAACTTTATTCTCAAGTAATGGGAATAATTTTTCTTCCCTTAAAGTAAGAATCTATATTTCGCATCCAAATAATATAACTTGAGGAATAACAATTTTATATATTTTTAGTTTAACATTTTTGTAGAGAAGTTGGGATAACAAGAGTCCCTGTAATATGTAACAGCATACATTTCAGATTAAGCCTATGTCTAATTTCCTACTGCACCTCATTCCTAGGTATTTTAATGTATCAACTATCTCAATAATGTCTCCAGTAGTTATTTGTTTTGTACAAATTGTAGAAACACATTATGAAGTTTAAATGCAAACATTGGTTCCAGCATTAATCTGTATGAAAGTCTATTATTCATTTTTTAAGCAACACAACTTCTCTTGCATTTACCAGACGATTCCGGTGGACTCGTATTTATTTCTCGTTCTGAGGTTCGCGCTTGAGAGATTTTAAGGGAAAGGAAGTAAAATCGCCTAAATAAATGAAACATTTTATGCTTAGATGAATAAGTAAAAAGGAAAATAATTAAATATTTATGTCCTAATTATTTTTAGATACCCGGTGCTGATTACCCGGCTATGCCCAACAATCTACTTATCCCGATCTTCTTGGCATAAATGAGCTGAAAGACAAAACTGGTTATTGAGAGTTATCCGTAAGAGAATAAATACCCGGTGTGCGTTGCTACGCTTAAATAAATGTAACGTGTTCTTATGTTTAGATGAATAAGTAAAAAGAAAAATAATTATACATTTATATCGTAATTATTTTTAGGTACCCCGTATTGATTACCCGGCGTTGCCCGGGAATCTAGTCATCCCAAACTTCTTGGTATCATTGAGCTGAAAGATAAAAATGATTATTATGAGTTATCCGTAAAGGACAGACATATGCTGTCGCGGACATTTTTTGTAGTTTTCTTTTTAGATATTCAATTCTGTGTACATTAATTTGGTGTATATGTTGTGGTGGGGCACGCCGTAGCGTAGTGGTTAAGGCACTGCGCTACAAGCCGGAAGGTCGAGGGTTCGAGTCCCGGTGAGGTCAGGATTTTAAACTGACCCAAACCTTTTGGCGGCACTATGGCCCTGGGGTCGACTCAGCCTCTAACTGAAATGAGTACCAGACGCTTGTTCTGGGGTAAAGGCGGCCGTCACGCAGGGCTGACAACCCGGCTGACATCAAGTGCCGATTGTCAAGAAATAGTGGGAGCCAAATAGTGGGAGCCTTAACCTCCTACTACCCCAAGGGCCTCCTGAGGCCTGTAGTGGGTTCACTTTACCTTTACTTATATGTTATGGTTTAGGCAGCGTAAGCCATTTAAGCGTCCAAAAGAATTTGCAAAACAAAAATTTTCATGACAAAGGGTGATTTTTAAGGGTGATGGGGTTGGATATTACAATTCTCTTTATAGCCTGAAAGCTTCCCGGGACACTCCTGAACATTTTGCTTAAAGCCACATCACAATCGGGTGATCGGTATGGCAGCGCATAAAATACGAACAAATAAACACACATTGATTTTTTATAATTATATTAGATTTGCTGCTTGCCAAAGTTTCAGATTGGATTCACTTTGGTATTTTTATCACAGGTGGGCTACATATCACAGTTTGTAAACATGAATTCTAAGAAACATAACGCAAAAAATAAGCATGACGCAGTTAATGTGAGTTTCTTAGCGGGTCAAAAGAAATGTCACACGAAACACATAACACTTGTTCAAGAGCACGAACTCTTTCAAACGCGCGTGCAATTCTAAGAAGAGCTTTAATTCTACATACGAGTTAATTAAACAGCTCAAGATATGTCATTATCTACATTCCGCCAATTAGTGTGTTTACTGTGTTTGTTCATTATGTTAACTGCCCTTGTTGCACAAGAAAACGTCACTGGAATCGATGGGAAAGGCACCGAGTCTCCATCAGCGGATCCTGTATTGATACGGGCACCTAAACGTAATCCACCACCATGTCAGCGTGGTTACATGAGGGCAGGTGGAAAATGTAGGAGAGTCTGGTGAGGTGAGATAGACTATTATATATTAAATTTATAATTTTTACTCATCATTAGGGCTGTAAAAAAGTATTGGTTATAGGCTAGACTGAATCGTACTTAGACCGCTCTGTTTACAAACTACACGTTGACACGCGCTACTCGGAACAGACTTCTAGTACAGTCCGCTTTGTGTAGGAATGGATTCGTCTTTGCACAATTTTTGTTTCGGCATTCTGATACAACCACCCGTCATGTAAACAGGTCTATTACTGAGCAGAGTCGAACATACACACTCTCCGCTCCGAGCAGGCAGTTGAGACGATCTACAAAGACACACATTTTATAAACAATGTGTATAGAAATTAGTTACTACCCTGATACCGATACTTTTTTTCAGCCCTACTCATCATCATCATCCGGTATCATGGCAGCTGCCGCTGTCTTCCAGAAACCAAGCCTCTCTGTCCATCCATTGTTCTTCCTGCAATCCTCTGATAATCACAGCCGCTTGCACTTCTTCTAACCAGGTCTTCTTTTCTTCCTCCTTTCCATTGGGATTCATTCCATAATAGGTTTAGGCAATCTTTGCTCTGGTTTATTTGATATGGCTTGCCTATCGAGATACCACTATAATAATAGTAATGATTAGACTCTAACGAACTAACTAACTGGCACTATCGAACCCATAGGTTCACGTCCGCACATATAAGCTCTCCAAAATCCCTATCCAGAGCTAATGCTTTCTAATCATCTCCTGTATAATTTACTTCTATCAAATCATGGTTAATATTATTCTCCCACCTCATTCTTGGACTACCAATAGGGCGTTTTACCTCTGGTTTTCCTACAAGAATTTCCCATGCTCTCTTTCATTCCCCATTCGTTGCAAATGTACTTGCTATCGTAGTCTTACGAGAAATTATTATAATAGACTAATAATTGTTATTTCCAGGATTTGGTTTATGTTATTTAAACAGATTACTGTCTCGACTTCACTTTATCCAAGTTGGCTTTGGTCTAGCACGCTGTTACTTTTCCAGGATGTGGATACATTTCTAATATAATAATAAGAATAATAATAATATATAATAATAATAATAATAATAATAATAATAATAATAATACTAATAATAATAATAATAATAATAATAATAATAATAATGATAATACCAATAATAACATAACTTCGGTTCCGGTGGTATAGTGGTTACTGTACTCGCTTCTGGTTCCGAGATTCGAAAGCTCAAACCCGCCTAGAGCAATGGATTTTTTGGCGTAACATTCCTATGTATACCTTCTTTCGAAAGTGACGTAAAGTCGTGGGTTTCGTATTATAGATTTACCCACTAGAGGGGCGGGGGAGCCGCAATAAAAATTATAATATAAAATTATAGTCTAAAATTAGGTATTTTATAAGTTCCAACTCCCTCCATAAAAATATTAAAACGCTTAGAAAGAGTTAAGGAAGACGGAACTTAAAAAAGTACCTAATTTTATAATTTTATATTAAAATTTTTGTATTCTGATTAACACTTCAACGGAATTTTAGCATGAACTTTGGTGGTATGGAAAAAGGTCTCTGAGAACATTTTTCAGCCCCTTACACACCTAGATTTCGAAGCTAATGATACGAGTTGTTAAGAATATAGTTAAATAATATATAGACCCTACTAACTAAATAATAATAATAATAATTTGTTTATTTATTTGAACTGCCAGAGTTAAGACCATAAGGTCTCTTCCACCCAATTAATGAAAAATAAGTCTATTAATACAGACGATGAACATAAGATCATAGTGTACAGGGTAACCTCGGATGAATCGGGACAAAAATAGGAAAATCAGTAATAATATTTGTAAGACATATATGTTTTGTAATTCATGATTTAATAAAATATTTCATGAATATTTTGTGCCATTTATAGTGTCATCAATCGAATGCACGAGGAATTATTGAAACTTATATTCCAATACTGCATGTCTCTATTCATCCTAATTTTTTTGGGTAAATAGGGATAGTCTTTTGAGTGAAACCAAAACAATTTCGAATTGCTTATTTCGGTAAAACATTTACTTGTCAGGCATTTTAAATACAATTTTATAATATTTTCTATATAAACTATCATATAATCAGATTTATTCATTTATATTAGGCCTATAAACATGTGTTTTTTCCTCGGCTCCAATACACTTTTTATATCATACACGTTCTTTAATATGACATTATATTTTATAAACAAAACCCACACAAAGTGTTATTCTTTTCCGGATCTCTAGCATTATCATCATCAATACATTTTCTAATTCTCCTTTTCAAATCCAATATTTTTCCTGCCATTTAAGAATTTAGCAGCCATCTTCTCTTCCCTTTATAAAGGGCTTATTTGTTTTAATCCAGACGAATTCCACGAAATTGCGCTGTATTCTATTACAGCATTATTATAGGCTTATTTGTGTGTGCATTTCCTTTATTATTCCCTACAAGTATAAAATGGTGAAGGAATTTAAACCTTGCACATTTCCTATAAAATATTAGGATGATTTTAATTCTTAGATTTCATCTTCCGATAAACATTTATTATATTTCTGCGCCGATGCTTTTTTTTTTTAAGAGTCTTCATATGACAGCATGCTCCACTACAATTTTCTGCAGTACTACATGCTTTGGTTTAGCAATATTAAAATATCTCTATCATTTTATGTGTGTTGATATTCCTGACTATGCATTTATAATGTTATTTACTAGTTCTAAAGTGTGAAATTATTTTTTTTTCTATTTTCGATTCCTTAAAATATAATTTTGAGTTATTGTGACGCTAAATTGTTCTATTTCGTTGTGGTTTATATTTGTATTCCAAACAATGCTCTCTGTTAATTATACTTAAGCAAGTTATGGTTCCTCTTACCACTAACAAGTTATGATTAATATTTACAGTTGCTTGATATTGTTCCTATTAGCACTTACTTAACCCTTAAATAGGCGAAACAATAATTTCTGTGCCCGCCATTCAAGTGTTTCGGACCGCAAAGAAAAATAAAATCATGTAAAAGTAAGTTATTACTGTATTTTTAACGTAATTTGACACAATCTTAGGTAATTTATGATAATTTGTTTTATTTTTATTTCAATTCCTTCTGGCTTTTTTCGTGTTGAGACTTGAAAGTAGTTTTGAAGTTCCTTAGGACAGGTTACTGGCCCGACGCTAAGTAGTCCAGTGGTAGGGCTGCTACCTTTTAGTCTCTGGACAGACATTAGGATACCGCATTTACTCAGTACCTGATGGAACGGTTATACCGCCGTGACTCGGTCCTCAGAGCCTCGTTTGTGAAAACAGGTTGTACCACGAGAAGGTGAGGATGAGAATTGGGTAGGAGAGGTTATACACACGTCACAAAAGCATTCAAGACTGAAAGTGTATAAAACACTGGCTCTTCCAACTCTTTTGTATGGTAGCGAAGTATGGACGTTGAAACAGAAGGATATACAGAGACTTAGATCTGCTGAAATGAGATATCTTCGGAGGACTGCAGGATACACACTACTAGATCACAAAAAAAATGAAGACATCTTAGAAGAATTACACATGGAATCTTTAGAAAACAAAATTTCTGATTTATAAGTCAAGATGGATACAACATGTTCATCGAATGGAAGATCACAGAATACCCAAACTAATGTTAAGATATCAACCTGCAGGAAGAAGAAGAACAGGACGTCCACTCAAAAGACTTCTGGATGGTGTTTCTCTTGAGGCCGAAACAGGTCAACAAATGGCCTAAATTCGTGAATGTACTATGATGATGATGATGTTTTATTTTTAGTGTTTAATAAACTATAACAAATAAATTAAATCAATGTTTCTTATAAGATACATTGTAAGTTAAGGGTTAAATTAGTGCATTCTTCATTACTATTCCTAACAAAATATAGTTCCTATTTACATTTAAATTGACTAATCCTATCAAGCTATAATCTATATTTACACGCTAAGTTAATATTCTATCCATTACTAATCTAAGAAGATATAACTCCTATTTACACTTAAGTTACGGACTAATTCTAACATTTTATGAGTAATCTACTATTGAAAAATATTTTACTGTCCTTACAAGTTCTAAAAAATTAGGTTATTAGGTTCCTATTCTTGTACTCGCAAACGATAAGGGGGTAAATTATTCATTTCACAGTAAAATATCAACTTACGAAATACTTATTTCAAAAGTGGATACTAATTATATAGGTATTAATAGAATAATTTTCTAACATAATGTTCGTAATGTGATAACTCTCCTTACGAAAATGAAGATTCATGGCATCATAAAAAAGAAAGGAATTAAAGCAATGACATCATTCAACATGAAATTTACAAATGTTCTACTGGGATGTCCATTGCGCAATCTGCATATGAGATAATACGTTAAGCTTCATCAAATGTTTTTATCATATTTTGTTGATACTACAACACAAGAAACATAAAGTTACCAAAAAATGTAAATCCCCTAAATTCAGCGAGAAGCTGATCCAAAGTTATATAAACCGAAACATTGTATCAAATGAATCATTTTATACGCTTTCGGCGTCAAATTCGTTAACTACATTTTATTGCATTATATTCAGTCTATAATCCAGGACTATTTGTTCAATTACTAGATTCTGGTATATTAAGTAAAAAAACTTTCCATTTGCCAACAAGATTGCAATTATTTGTACCGAAATCTAAAAAAAAAAAAAGTAAATAATTTTATAATATTGATTATTTGTAGCTACTGTGTAAGTAGGAGGTTTTATGAGAGTTGCCTTATATTTAATTTTAATATGCCAGCATAGATATTTGATTCTTATTCTTGTCGATAAAGAACAGCCAAGACATGATTTTTAGATTAAAACGTGTTGGAATTGTACTTTTGTCCTTATTAGTGATTTTCGCATTAACAAGCGTAATGGAAACGGAGTGTTTCCCATCCAATGGAATAATTATTGGGAATATAATAAAAGCTCCAAAGCTCAAGAAAGCACCCAAATGTAAAAAAGGATATAGTAGTCTGAATGGAAGGTACAGAAGAATTATGTAAGGTGAGTTCAGCTGAATTTTATGTTGGAATGTTAATTATTATTTACTATAATGACTGTAGAGAACAGTTACAGATATAATTCAGTTTCATGTTTTTAAAATTACATTTTTTGCGCGATAGTGTGTTTTGTCCTATTTACAGCAATGACGATCATGATTGAAAGTTCAACTTTATATACCGGTACACACACACACACGCACGCACGCACGCACACACACACACACATATATATATCCACCATAGTAAATCTGCCCAAAGGCAGGTCCTTCACTGCAATCATAGCATTTTCATGCTATGCTTGCAGCTTTACTAAGGAGTTAATTGTAGGTGTGGTAGCTTCCCGTTGCTTTCCACACCGGTGAAGGATGATAATGATGATGATAATAATAAGGATGATGATGATGTCCATATGATTTCGGGGAACGTTTGGGCCTTAAAGTTTTCCTGACATTTGTCTTACAGGTGAGGAAAAACCCCGATAAAAACCTTACCCAGAAAAACTGTCCCGACCGGGGATCGAACCCAGGCCCGCTACGTGACAAGGCAGCACGCTACCTCGAGACCACAGCGGTGCACGTATATATATATATATATATATATATTGTGAAACATACTTGTAATTTGTGCTGGTTGAGTGGAAAAGAAGGACTTATGGCCTTAACTCTGCCAGAATAAATTTATTATTATTATTATTATTATTATTATTATTATTATTATTATTATTATTATTATTATTATTATTATTAGTATTATTAATTAGAGTAGAGTCCAGACCTTTAGGACTGGAGGATTAACAAGAAGTAGGAATTAAAGTTCGCTTTAGCAACAGCCACACATTTTTATTTTTCGCGACGGAACTCTGTATATGCAATTAAAAACGGAAAGCTATCCAAAAATCAGTAAACTCTGATCATTAGAAGCGGTGGTTTACCTGAAAACTGAAATTAAAAATTGCTCTAGCAGTCGTCATGTCTGCTATCATGTAATCTAACTGTATACATGCATCTTAATTAACAAAAGAAGTACATATTCTGAACATCGGTAAAATGAAACATAAGTTCACTTGCAAAGAATTAGTATACGCAGTTCCTGAGCGACGGACATTTCTTTCCTTGGTAGTTTGGAGTTTTCAATCCAATCCCAATATGAATCTGGCTATTTCTTCATCTATCTTGCCTAGTTTCGTCTACCTTTAGATTAGTATTGCAGGGCTATTTTAGAAACTCTGTTTCTTTTTGCCATCTCAACACGATGTCTCCATTTTATCTTGAACTTTTCAATGTATCATTTACTTATTAAGCAGAAATTTGGACAATGCCAAAACAATATAATATACAACACAATCAGCTGAAAATATATTTTTTAAGATCACAAAAAATATTGCAAAGAAAGTATAATGATGGGATCCAACATGAATTATGATAGAGAAAATATTTTTTTATTCAAGAGTTTTCTCAACTCTTTTGACTTAAAATGTAGGTATACTATTTATACCAAAAGTTAAAGTATATCTGAATATAAATTTAGATTTATTTTAAATGATTCTAACCAGGGACAGCCCCTCGTATCCTGTAGTGGTAAATTGAAATTACAGCAAATGCTATTAAAATTAATTTTTGACAAATGTTTCCTACATGTCAGATATAAAACATTTTATTTGGTTAAATTAAGAATATAACTATACTATAGGATTGAATCTGAGCATTTATATTATTTCAATTTTGCAGACTAAGTTTTTTTATTGTGTTCAATCTCCGGTCGGAAGAGAAATCCTGGACGTGTTTTTTTTTGGGGGGGGGGATTTCCTCATCTGCATGACAAATATCGGAAAACTTTAAACCCCAACAGTCTCCGTAGATAATTTGGGTAATATAATAATCATAAGTAACGCCACGAGTGATTTACAATTTATCTAGAGAATTTGGAAATCAAAGGTGGTATTTGTTAGGACTATTTGACGAATAAAATTAAGCTGTTTACTCACAAATCATTATTTAAACATAGTTATTTTAAAATATTTATTTATTTAATGTAAACGACGATGTTTGAAAGCAAATGAGAAATGTTTGGTTAAATTTCATTTGTTCATCTCTGCAATTTGATCATACTATTTATTGCCAATTAGTATCGCTATATTGTAAGAATGCACCCTAGTGGAGAAAAAATTAAACACATCAAACTGTATAATATAACCAACATTATAGGTTATTAATTCATTTTTTTCGGAAATAACTCAGTAAAATTAGTATTTAAAATACAATTATCGAACACACAATTATCAAATGTGTAGGTCGAAGGAATCTGCTCATTATTCGTTATATTCAACGTATTTGTTAGAGAGTCAGTCAATGCAAAATAATGCTCTGACCTGTTCAGATATTAAAAAGAAGGAGCTTTCTTTATTTTGATAATCAAAATTCGATACTTATCGAGGTGAAACACGACTGTGATTGGTTGTAAAACAAAATTCATTGAAACGTGATTGGTCATTGACTCCCATTTGGTGCATGAGTTAAATAGTCTTATAAATTTCTCCCTGTTTAATACGAATGGTGTATCCTGTCTTAAATGTTTCTATTGTCTTGACATTGTGCTGAACACCCTTCATGATCTTATGTGGCTAAATGAAATATATATATATATATGGTATGATAAGAAAAATAAATGCCTGGACGGGATTCGAACCCGGATCTCTGAGTCTGTACCTCAGCGTGATATCCATTACACTACCAGGCGAATCCAATGCAAACACTTATTTTTCTTATATATGTATTATATTCTCCATTATTACTAGATGTCGCGAGAACTCGGTCTTCACTGCCATCTAGTAGCTGACTATAACAAGTAAGCAAATTAAAGAGAATATTTTTTACCTTATAGCAGTGACGCTTTATAGATGTTATAATTAAATGTTTAACATTTATATATATATATATATATATATATATATATATATATTTGATCGAAAGTTAAAAACTTCTCTCCCTGTAAAGCCTGGGACGCGTGGACACGTTAAGTTGCTACAAAGGTAGAGATTAAAATAATTACTTATTTTTGCGAAAGTTTCTTGTGGCATCAAGATGTGAGATGTAAAAAAAACTTAATTTTCTGAGTAGTTTTCACGGTTTGTTAAATATCACAAGCTGTAGTGAAGTTAGAATGTATAGTATATCCCGGAAATGTTGTGGGAATCCTACCTTATATAAATAGAAACTTTACAGAAAGGAAATCATTTCTTGTTGTTAAGCGTATGTTTAAGAAATTGTTTAAAAACAACTTTAGAAGCCCTTTGTAGAGCTGCTTGTATTCAGGAAATATTGAAAAATACATCAATTATATTTTAATCTTTTCCTGAAATTTAAGGACAATCATTTTATAACTTTATTATATATAATTTTAAAGCTATTTCACTAGCATATTTTTGTGAGGGTAGTTTTAACATCAGTTTAAAAGTACGTAACGTTACTGACCAGAAAACAAAATGATTTTTGGATCGAAATATGTTCGAATTGTGCTTATGTCCTTATTGGTACTTTTCGCAATATCCAGTGTTTTAGAAACTGAATGTTATCCACGTACAGCAGACGAGAATAAAATAAACGTTGATGAAAATATAATACAAGTTCCATCTTTCAATCATACAACTTGTGAAAATGGATACCGTTTAGTGAATGGAAGATGCAGGAGGATAATACAAGGTGAGTTGAACTAAATTCACTAATCTAATATATAAAAAAGGATGTTTGTTTGTTCGTACTTTGTGCGCGGTCATACCGTTGATCCGATTGTGGTTGAGCTTTTTGCAAAATGTTCAAGAGATTCCTGGGATGAACATCGGCTGTAACAGAGTTGTGATATTCAACTCCTACACCCTTAAAACTCGCCCTTTGTAGTGGAAAACGTGAAAAAAGTAGCTCTTCGGACGTTTAAATGAAGCGATGTTTTTGATAAACAGGCGAATGAATCTTTGCCTAATTCCTAAAGATAATTTATCAAATAAAACATAAACCATAACAAATACACAAAATTAATGTAGGCCTACATAGAAATGAATATCTCAAAACGCTCTACAAAAAACGTCCGTGACAGCATATGTTTACATCTTATGGATAACTCACAATGACCATTTTTGTCTTTCATTTATGCCAAGAAGATCGAGACAAGTAGGCTACGTAGATTCCTGTGCAAGCATAGCAGCAAATGGCGGGTACTCATTTACGGATAACTCACAATAACGAATTTTGTCTTTTAACTCATTTATGCCAACAAGATTGAGATAAGTAGATTCCCAGGCAACACCGGCTAATCAGCACGGGAAATCTTAAAATAATTACAATATACATTTATAATTATTTTTGATTTGACTTATTCAACTAATCATAAGAAGTACATTATTTTTGGTCTTTCAGCTCATTTATGCCAAGAAAATCGGGATGAATATATTACCGGACAACGCCGGGTAAACAGCACGGGGTATCTAAAATAATTACGATATAATTTTTTCCTCCCACTTATTTAACTAATCATAAAACACATTAATTTTCGTATTTCAGCTCATTTATGTCAAAAAGATCGGGATAAGTGATTCCCGGGCAACGCCGGGTAATCAGCACGGGGTATCTAAAAATATGTTCTAAAACCATTAGGTGTAGGAGTTAAACTGAAATGAAAATTTAAAAATCGCTCTAGCGGTCGCAATTTTAGATTTTCAGAACGAAACTCAGTATAATCTATTGAAACAAACCAAGGCAGGTATTATCCAGGAATCAGCGAAATGCGAACGTCAGAGATTGATGTTTACCTGTAATTCGAAATTAAAAATTTACTTAGCAACCTCCTTGTTGTGGTTCGTCGCATATACTTTAATTAATATTTTATTTGTTTAGGCGTAGCAGCTCACACCGGTATTGTATGAAATTGTTTGATATATATAATTTTTATTAGCAAATTTTTATAACTTTTTTTTCATTAGGAATATTCCACAGTAAAACTGTCGGACTGCAGTTAAAACAAATTATGCATAATCGTAAATTATTATATATTTGCACATTGCTGTATAATTTAACACACATTTAAATAACTCGCACTTATTAATTTTTACATTATTTTCTTAAAAATATTGAACTAACAACTTACATTTTGCAGATGAACAATTGTTAATTGCACAAGATTATGAAGATTTAGAATATATGACTAGAAAATTAATAGAAGAATATGAAACATGGGGATTAAATTTGAACATGAAAAAAACAAAATATTTATCAATTGTTGAACCAGAACAAAATTTAATTTTGGAGACTGCAGAAATAATAAAATTTTGTAGTGAGATCACATATTTAGGAATTAAAATAAATAAAAATGGGATTTATGGAGAGGAAATAAGAAATATATATATAATAAAAGGAAATTTGCAATTGCTTGCCTCAATGGAATATTGTGGGATAAAAATATAAGTAATGAAAATAAAATGACTATATATCATGCAATTGTTAAAAGCATCATTACTTATGGAGCAGAACTTTGGCCATTAACAACAAAAACAAATAAGTATCTTTTGGCAACGGAAATGGATTATATACGAAGGGCAGCAAGAATTTCAAGAAGAGAAAACGTTAAGAACTCAGTTATAAGGATAAAATGAAGATTGGAGACACTATTTTAGATTATATTAAAATTCAGCATGTCCAGCGAATGGAAGAGGATCGGCTACCAAAATGTGTTTTGTAATGGAAACCTAAGGGAAGACGAGGCAGAGGAAGACCTAAAATCTCCTGGAGTCAGGGAATATGTTTATACATGAAGGAGAAACATCTACAACCAGGAGATTGATGGACCGACAAAATTGGCTATTAGGAATCGGATGGTGTCAAAGACATTAATCAACCGATGATCTATCTAATATTGAACTAATGATCTTATATGATACATTGACATTTCAAGGGTTTCTAAAATTGTATGGTATACCGTACATGTCGACGAATACAGTGTTCTCTTTCAACCCAAAGTGATTTGTCACCAGAAGGTTCTATCTATAGCATCTTTTCCCTCAAATCTCTAGCTTCCATACTCCTCTTCACTCCATCTATCCAACTTTCTCTAGGTTTGCCTCCTCCACATCTTCGTACTAGCTTTCCAATCAAGGATCTTCTTTGGTATTCTCTCTTCTACCATTCTTATTAGGTGTCCATACCATTTCAAACGTTTTTTCTTCTATTTTTTATTATAAAGTTGATACTATTCAAATTCATAACAAAACACCGTTGAGACCATCGTTTCGAAAGGCCTTCTGTATATTGACAGCATTTAATAGTTCAGGACTACTGAGATCTTGACACTAATTTTATATTTTTAAGTGTTTAAATTATTTTATATCATATCTTAAAACACATTTGCTTTTATTTACAACAAAATCTCTTCCTCCAAAGTTTCAAGATTTAACTATAATTTATAAAATGGCTTTTGTCGTTATCCGCTGAACAGTCCGGCTGTCTCTTTGGAGCTTGTAAGTATCTATAAATGTCCCCTGAGTACGGTACTAATGTTCTGCAGGGTTAGTCCTTTGGAGGGGCTGCCTCCTTAAAGCCTTTCGACTTGCTTTCTTGTGTTTTATACCCACAAGGAGGGTTGCCTCTTCCGCCTACTGCCATTGAGGACTTGACTCTTGTTTTCCCGAGCTGGGTCCCTTATTTCATCCCCAGAGATTGGGTTGCCTCTTCCGCTATTTACGCCGTTCCAATATTTCTACCTCCGATATAAAAAAAAATGTTTTTTAAAGACGCACATCCAGTTCGGACAAATATCATATTAGAAAATAAACGAATAAAACAAGTGGTAACATATAACTTCATAGGTTGCGAAATATCATATACAACGGAAACAGATATAAATAACAAGCTAAATAAATTTAATTATATAACAGGGACACTAACATGAACTTTAAAAATAAAGCCAGGAAAGACTCTATAATGAAATTATACAAGACAATGGCAGTTCATATTATTACTTATGGATATGCCAGAATGCAAGCTGATGAAATTAATTTCCTCAAACCAATAGCAACATATCAAAGAACAGACAAAAAAACACAACACAGAAATAAGACAACTAAAAGTACATTAATTTAACACAACAATAGTGAAATACACAACAAACTGGATGACTGAGAATAAAGTACCAAAAGCAGCATACAACTATTCGCCACGAGGAAGAAGAAGTTTGGGAAGACCAAAGAAAATATGGAAACAGCAACAATTTGGAACCGGAACAGGCTAGTAAATATGCCTAAATCGTGACGAAGAAGAATATAAAATGGCTACCTCACCAACAATGTTTATTGATTTCTACGTACGCAGTCTTTTTTCATGAACAGGACTAAAGAACACAACCAACTAAGCTTTGACCAAATCAAATTAAGTAAAATTAATACATTTATTTATAGATTTATTTTCTTCTAATTTCCGGGATATAATGAGCTACGTAGATGAAGTTTTGTAAGATAACTCGTACCTACAAGAGTACGCATTATTACCTGGTGCATCTTAGATAACGAGTTGAGGAATTTGATCGAATTTGAGCAACTCTGTAAAAAAGCTGTATTTTTGTAACTTGAGACATTTACATTATCACATACATTAAATGTATAATAAAATGTGCATAAATAATCTTCTATTTGCTGACGATGTAATCATAATACAGAAAAATGAAGACGACTTACAGAAATCAATGCATGCATTAAATGAAATATGTAAATTATACGATCTAAAGATTTCTGTAAGGAAAACGAAGACCATGGCTTTTAGAGGAAGAGATCCAGTGAGAACCAAAATTATTTTAGAAAATCAAAGTATAGAACAGGTGTCTAGTTTCAAATATTTGGGCTGTGATGTTGGCTACAATGTGGAAAGAGATATTGACTCCAAAATAAATAAATTTCAGACGGTGTGTGTGGAACAATACAGAGAACATTCAAAAATAAAATTAGAAAAGAAACCAAGATAAAAATGTATAATGTTATGGCGGTTCCCACAATATTGTATGGATGTGAAACTTGGGCTCCAGTGAAAAGACAGAGGGATAGAATACAGACGGCAGAGATGCGGTTCCTAAGACAAGTAAAAGGATGTTACAAGACTTGATAGAATAAGAAATGAGGATATAAGAGAAGAATTGAAAGTACAGCCTTTATTGGATAAAGTCACGAATTACAGACAGAAATGGATTGATCACATGGATGGAATGAGTAAGGAGAGATATCCATTGTTAGCCAGAAATTATCAAGCAAGAGGAAGGCGTGATGTTGGAAGACCTAGAAGACGTTGGGCTGATGCAATATGAAGTCGGAACGGGCAATTGCCTAATCCCTGGAGTGATGATGATGATGATGACATACATTAAATGTAGAAGAATTGAATGGCTGGACCATATCTGTAGGATGAATACTAATCGAATACCTAAAATGGTTTCGAACTCCAAACTGGATAATAAGAGAAGGATTGGTTGATATGGTTGAATGATGTAGAGGAATATCTAAAACAGGCTGAAATCAAGAACTGGAAATCAAAAACAAGTGGTCGAAGTGAATGGATGGCTGTTAAAGAGGATGTCAAGGTCAGACTACAAGCACCAACGAAAAAGAGGAAGATGAAGTTATATAATAGATAGATATATCATCGGTTGATTAATGTCTCTGACATCGTTCGATTCCTAATAGCCAATTTTGTCGGTCCATCCAGTCTCCTGGTTGTAGATGTTTCTCCTTGATGCATAAATATATTCCCTGACTCCAGGAGGTTTTAGGTCTTCTTCTACCTCGCCTTCCCTTAGGTTTTCATTCCAAAATACGTTTTGGTGCCGATATTTCCTATCTAGTCTTTCTGGACTGAACACTTGTTGTTTTCCGATCCCGATGGTATTAGAGTATTCGAGGCCTAGGGGATCATTTAACCTTATCTTTTCTTTTTTGTCAAGTTCTTCCTTATTAAGGGCAGATCAGTTCTTAGCTGTACTGAAAGCAACTGATCTAAGGATGGACACCTGAAAAAAATCCCTGGTCTTACAGGTTGGGGACTTGATACGATTTAGGCCAGCGCTCTCCCATCAGAAACAAAACAATGCTAAAAAACTAATTAGTTATATAATATACTATTTTATCTACAGAAAAGACAAAAATTATGGCATTTCAAGGTGTAGATCCTGTCAGAAGTAAAATTGTACTGGACAATAAAATTTTGGAGCAGGTGAATACTTTTACATATCTAGGATGCAATATCTCATATGAAGAAGAAAAGGATGTAAATGCAAAAATATCTAATTTTTTAAGAATTTTAGGGTTAATAAATTCTATCTTCAAGCCACAGTTAGTCCAAAAGCATTCAAGACTGAAAGTGTATAAAACACTGGCTCTTCCAACTCTTTTGTATGGTAGCGAAGTATGGACGTAGAAACAGAAGGATATACAGAGACTTAGATCTGCTGAAATGAGATATCTTCGGAGGACTGCAGGATACACACTACTAGATCACAAAAAAAATGAAGACATCTTAGAAGAATTACACATGGAATCTTTAGAAAACAAAATTTCTGATTATAAGTCAAGATGGATGCAACATGTTCATCGAATGGAAGATCATAGAATACCCAAACAAATGTTAAGATATCAACCTGCAGGAAGAAGAAGACCAGGACGTCCACTCAAAAGACTTCTGGATGGTGTTTCTCTTGAGGCCGAAACAGGTCAACAAATGACCTAAATTCGTGAATGTACTATGATGATGATGATGAATATACTATTTTAAATTTAATAAATACATTTTATTTGTTTGAATGATCACTATACTGTTATGGTGTACCATGGCTGAAAGTGATTTTAGTCGATTTTAAATTATTCACTCCCATTCTTTCATCAATTTAACGTAAAACAGAAATCGCAACGTATCCTATCCGTCTGAGTACTCACGGTGACAACACTCGAGTCACAGGTAGATCAAGGTTCTCACAGAGAACGTATTAATAACTTATTGTTATCCCTTAAATTGGCAAAACACTAATTTCTGGTGCCAGTTATTTAAATGTGCCGGACCGCAGTGAAAACAAAAAAATATAAAACTTTAAATTATTATTGTAGACCTACATTGTTTAATTGACACAAATTTAAGTAATTTCAATTCGTTGGCTTTTCGCTGTGGCGTAGTCGGTAGAGTCCCTACCTTCAACTCCGGCGATCCGAGTTCGATTCCCGGTAGGGTAAGGGATTTTTAAAACAAATCTCAACTTTGGGACTGGGTGTGTGTAGTGTCCATTGGGTTTAATTCCTCTAAAAAAATTCGTTGGCTTTTTATTCCTTTACTAGATTTAAAAAATAAACATATCATATAGGATAAATTGCCAATTTATGGATTAATAATAATGATAATAATAATAATAATTATTATTATTATTACTATTATTATCATCATTATTATTTTTAATTTTCTTACTAGGTTACTTAGTTCAATCTCTCCATTTGAGGTTATTTTACGTGCCTCACATTACTGAGACAGACCGGTCGGGAGAGGATTTTTAACTATGAAACACATTTGTCCCCTTTTGGTCATATAAGACCATGAAGGTATCCTTGGATGAGTTTTCAGCTCAATGTCGGGCCACATCGGAGACAGCACGAATACTTTAGATAAGATGGGCAGTTAGAGTTTGGGGAAAATTTAGACCTCAAACTTTCCTGAGATTTACCTTAAAAAAATAATTAAATGTCGGGTCAAATCTGGAATCGCGTGCTATATGCATTGCAGGGACTCCAAACTTCATTTAAAATATGTTAAACTAAGAATATATAAAATGAAAATTCTTCCAGTTATAAATTTATATTTATGGGAACATGGTCTTTTACCTTAAAAGATTAATAAATTTCAAGAATAAAGAGTATAGGAAACATTTTGGGTCAGAAAGAAACGAAAATGGAAAAAAAACTTATTGTCAAGGAGTTATATTATCTTTATGGGAAAACATTTTTGATAAAAGCAGTTCAGTCACGTACCTTGCAATGGGAGGGAATGTGGCATGAATGGGGAACGAAACAGGGCATAGAAACTCCTTTTAAGAAAACCAGAAGGAAAATGTCAGTAAGTAGATGAAAAATGAGGTAGGAGAATAACATTACCTTGATTTGAGGGAGGTAAATTATACAGAATATGATAAGAAAATATTATTTATACATTCAATGTCCAAGGTTATCTTTTCGACATTTCTGGTGTTCTCTCCTGGCACTGGCGTAATTGCATTCCACTTCTGAGGTTGGGAGATGAAGTTACGCCGCTTTGATGATATGTTGGGCAATGATGGTGATTATAGTGGTGCGCCAGGAGAGCCCTTAATCCTAATCGTAATTTAAGGCGAATATTAAAGATGATTATGATGGTCACATGTCGTTAGGGGACCGTTTGGGTCTTAAATTTTCCTGACATTTGTCTTACAGGTGAGGAAAAACCCCAGCAAAAACCTCACCCAAGAAACTTGTTCCGACTGGCCAGCTACTTGACAAAGCAGCACGCTACCTTGAGACCATAGAGGTAGACAGATATGAAAATGTTAGTTCAGGATAGGGACGTATGGGGAACTTATGTTTAGATTAGATTAGATTAGATTTATTTAGCCTGGTGGAGTTAAGGCCATGTGGCCTTCTCTTCCATTCACCAGGACAAACATATATCACATCAGAATATAACAATCTTAAATAACTCTAATATTAAAAACTAAGTAAAAATTTGATCAAAAAGATAATATCTAATATATTACGATCTATAATACAACCAGTTAATGTTACTTAAAATTAAGACTAAAACTAATAATAAAATGTATACAAGCAAGACATATTAAATTGTCCTTGTCTAGTGTATATAAAAAACAAAGGAAAATAGTGAGATATAGAAAACTAATTTTACGATTATACAATATTTAAAAGAAAACAAATAAAAATATTTGTTATTCTTAATATTATTTTCATAAATAATTAAATGTATTAATTGTTAAAGAATACTATCAGTGAGGTATATAAGTTAGTTTGTTATTAAATAATTCTTTAGTTTGTTTTTTAAGGATGTTATAGTTTGACAGTCTCTGACATAGGGCGGAAGGGAATTCCATGTTTTGGTAAGTGAGACAGTAAAAGATAATGAATAATATACAGTGTGATGAGGAGGGATATAAAGGACAATATGCTGATGGGATCCAGTATTGGCTCGGCCATGAACCTCGGGGTTCGATAATTGGTTGCTCAATTAGTTATGGGGTTAAATATAAGACAGAAATTTAATAAATGTCAACTTGAAAATTGCACATCAGTGTGTTAAGAATTCGCAAGATTAACTGCCTTGGCCTACATAATTAGAAAAACTTGTTTTGAGATCTGGATGACAGATGAAGTGAACTTCAGTTGAAACAGTGGCGCCAGCGTGAAAATGCGTACACGATACATCACGCTTGTGACGGTGACAATATTGGTGATTGCTGTGATATTTTGTGATTCTTGTAACAGTAGGACAGGACAGGCTCAAGTTGTCCAAGATGCGGAAGAATTTGAAACCAACAATACAGATCCAAAATCTATGGGGAGAATAATCGATGCTCCTGTTAGAAGATCTTCAAGCTGCAAGAAGGGATATAGATATGTGCAGGGCAAATGCAGAAAGATATTTTAAAGGTAATTTTAAAAAATAAGAATAAGTTTTATTCACAAATAAATGTTGTATACAGTATTGACACTCGAATGAGCGGGTGCTCGTGCTCGGGTGCAGTTCAGTTACAGAAATTATATGTATAAAATATACACACTACAAAGTTTTAGTTACATGCGTCAAAAAAGCAAAATAAATAATACGCACTACCTAAATATAAATATATATTTTAGGTTAAAATACTATGAAGTAGTTTCAAAATAAAAAAATTAAAAAAAACATTGTTAATCCAGAAATAATTAATAGGAAAGTATTTAATCAATCCCTAAAAACGAATTAAATCGCATTAATAAATATGTATTTGTAGATATATCATCAATTTCCCCGCGAACCTTTAGTAATTAATGTAGAAATAGTAAAAATCCACTGATTTCATTAAGTTGTGAACCCATTGTTAAGATAATTATAATTGCATAGGTCCATGCAAAAAGTATTTAGCTTTGTGATTCTAAACATAGGATGTAACTACACATATTTGAATAGATTTCTTACGGTACTTGTTTGATTGTTCAGTTTGATCTCAGAGTACAACAGTCAGATGTTTGGTCCCGGTCCATTATGCATTTTCCTCGTATTTTATTAAATATATTACTTCAAATTGATGGTCAAAGCAATATAATATCATTTATATATTAAACTCATTTTTATAAAAAAAAGTATCAAAATAATTATTAATTTAATTATTTGTATATAATCTAGTCCACCGCTGTGGTCTCCAAGTAGCGTGCTGTCTTGTCACGCAGCGGGCCCGGGTTCGATCCCGGTCGGGTCAGTTTTTCTGGGTGAGGTTTTTATCGGGGTTTTTCCTCATCTGTAAGACAAATGTCAGGAAAACTTTAAAACCCAAACGGTCCCCGAAATCATATGGCCATCATCATCATCATCCTTATCATTATCATCATCTTTCACCGGTGTGGAAAGCAACGGGACGCTACCACACCTACAATTCCCTAGTAAAGCTGCAAAACAGAGCACGAAAATGCTATGGTTTCAGTGAAAGACCTGCCCTCGGGCAGAATTACTATGGATGGATGTACATTATCTCATAACCTTTTCTCAGAATTTTCATATAGCGGAACGTGATGTAGTATTTAGGAAGCTCAAAATGAGTAGTTACAAAATACATAATTATTGTTAATAATATACAATACGTCTCAAACGATTGTCGACAAATTGTAGATTCGTGCATAAGAATATAATACGGCCTATCTAATATATAAAAATGAAAGTTTGTTAGTTAGTTTATTTTTTCGGCCATACCGTTGATCCGATTTGATGGGGCTTTTTGCAAAATGTTCAGGAGATTCCCGGATGAACATAGGCTATAAGAGAGTTGTGATACTCAACTCCTACACCCTTAAAAATCACCCTTTATAGTGGAAAAGGTGAAAAAAGTAGCTCTTCGGACGCTTAAATGGCTTACGCTGCCTAAACCATAAAAAATACACTAAATTAATGTACACAGAATTTTTAATATCTCAAAAAGCTTGCTCTTCGGACGCTTAAATGGCTTACGCTGCCTAAATCATAAAAAATACACTAAATTAATGTACACAGAATTGAATATCTCAAAAAGCTTGCTCTTCGGACGCTTAAATGGCTTACGCTGCCTAAATCATAAAAAATACACTAAATTAATGTACACAGAATTGAATATCTCAAAAAGCTCTACAAAAAAGCCCGCGACTGCATATGTTTATCTCTTACGGATAACTCACAGTAATCATTTTTGTCTTTCATTGATGCCAAGAAGATCGAGACAAGTATGTAGATTCCTGTGCAAGCATAGCACCACATGGCCGGTAATTCTTCTACGGATAACTCACAATAAGCATTTTGTCTTTTAGCTCATTTATGCCAAGAAGATCGAGATAAGTAGATTCCGGGACTACGCCAGGTAAACAGCACGGGTTTTCTTAAAATAATTACGATATAAAAGTTTCCTTCTACTTATTAAACTAAACGTAAAAGCACATTAATTTTCATTTATTTAGGTGTAGGAGCGCACGCCGGGTATTAGCTAGTATTTAATAAATATTTATTTTATTTAACATTCATAACAGCTGTTTCAATACATTGAATCTTCAACAGGTGAATGTCATAAATATTAATAAATTTGCATTTTATGAGTATAGTCAACTATGTAAACAAATGTAATCAAGCAATACAATATAAACAAAAGGTAAACAAATTATATAGCAATGTGTAAAACGCAATTTTTATATACATTTGAGAGAGGTGAGTCATCTAAACTGAATGTAAAGATGTTTAGTTCCTTCCTTATATCTTCACTTCTATTTTCGTCCAGTAAGATATGTTTACAACAGATCTCAGAAATCTCATTTCTGCTGCTTAAATTCTCCTTTCTTATTTTCTTGCCAATACTCGTATCTTCGAACCATAAAGCAACATTGGTAGTGCCATTATTTTCTAAAATTAAATTTTTATTTCCTTTCTGGTGTTTTTAGGGATATTTAATAAAGCAGAGAAAATAAATTACCATTCTACAACTTCCACTAAATTATGAGAATTTGAGAATGGAAGTGTTTAGGAAATTGTTTGGACCAAAGAGAGACGAACAGACAGGCGTATCTAGAGGAAACTAAGTAATTGTTAACTACATGATGTTTAAAATAATCTAAATAAGAACAATTAAATTTCGTTAGATTGCAATGGGCAGGACAATTGGCACGAATGAGGAACGAACGATCAGGGAAACTTCTTATAAGGAAACCAGAAGAATAGCGCCCAGCAGGAATGCCTAGAATAAGATGGGAGAATAATATTAAGCATTAGGTCTACTTGTTGGAATAATTATACAAGGAGTGATTGGAAAACATAATAGGGATGCATGGAGAGCTTAAGTCCGCGCAACCATGAACATCCGGCTCGATATTCCAAGTGATTTAATTAGTTTATCACTGTGATTTGGAAAATAATAATAATAATAATAATAATAATAATAATAATAATAATAATAATAATAATTTTTATTTATTCAGGATTGTTTCTGTTATTTACTCTGGTACATACAATACAAAATGTACATTTTTTTTTCTTCCACACTTCCCGATCATGTGTGCCTGCTTCTGTAATAATAATAATAATAATAATAATAATAATAATAATAATAATAATAATAATAATAATAAAATCTAACAATCTAACAATAATGATTTACTGGGAATAGCCATGAAACAAACTTCTGGCGAATTGGTTATAGGATCTTGAATATAAGAGTTATATTCATAATTTTTGAGTTGATAGATTTTTAAGGGAGTAAATATTACGAGTATGGCGTCCACCGCTGTGGTCTCGAGGTAGCGTGCTGCCTTGTCATACAGCGGGCCCGGGTTCGATCCCCCGTTGGGACAGTTTTTCAGGGTGAGGTTTTTATCGGGGTTTTTCCTCACGTAAGACAAATGTCAGGCCCAAGCGGTCCCCGAAATCATCATCACCCATCATATCATCGGGGCAACGTAACCCCGCCTTCGAGGCGCCCCAACCTCAGTAGTGGGTTACAAGTACGCCATGCTAGGAGAGAACACCAGGAATGTCGAAAGACAACCTGCGGCATTTGCAATATATATATATATATATATATATATATATATATCTTATATTACGAATACCGGTATGACTTTTTGTAATCCATCCATCCATAGTAATTCTGCCCGAAGGCAGGTCCTTCACTGCAATCATATCATTTTCATGCTATGTTTGCAATTTTACTAGGGAATTGTAGGTGTGGTAGCTTCCCGTTGCTTTCTACACCGGTGAAGGATGATGATGATGATGATTATGATAATGATAAGGATGATGATGATGGTCATATGATTTCGGGGACGGTTTGGGCCTTAAAGTTTTCCTGACATTTGTCTTACAGGTGAGGAAAAACCCCGATAAAAACCTCACCCAGAAAAACTGCCCCGACCGTGGATCGAACCCGGGCCCGCTGCGAGACAAGGCAGCACGCTACCTCGAGACCACAGCAGTGGACGACTTTTTATAAAGGGAACTAAAACCGAAGGTCCCGTGTCGTAGATTTACGGCACTTGAAAAAACCTGAAGCTTGAAATATAAGGCCTTTGAGCAACATTTTCCGTCCTTTTCATGTCAAAATTTAAATTGTGACCCTAATGACAGTAGCTGTTTAAGTGCGTCGTTAAGTCTTCTACCAGTGTGATATTGTACATGCCACGAATTTCATTCCCATATGGCGTATTGCGGTAACCGTATTTAATCGTGTTTTATGATTCACAAATTAACCTCAAAGTCAACAGTCTCGATCTGCTCTACATAGCTGTTTCCGTGTAAACAGGCTGGATTATCCAGCAGAAATTGCTTAATCTAGAACGTAGCATCGTCATCAAGATGGATGACCTCTTATTTACAGAGCCAACATAACACTATCGCTAGTGGCATGTGTTTATATTCAGACGTGAACATGTTGATGTCAGCAACAACATGGATAATCTACTTGTTAGAATAATCAGATTTCTAAGCCTGGTGTTGGCGTTCCTCTACTTCGTCACTGTTGCAAACTGTTGTGTATGTCAGTCCAGAGACTTTTTCATCATAACTTATATTATTAATCCTGAGAATGCATCCTTTACGAGTGAGGGGGCCACTGGAAGGAATCTTATCGATACACCTAGGAGAAACTGTCCACCGGGAGAAAGAAGAAATCGTTCTGGAAAATGTTTGAAAGTTTACTGACCGTTCTATTAAAAGGTAAGATTATAGCCTACAGATACAAACATGAACATAAATCGGCTCAACTGCAGTTCAACTAGCGCTTGATTTTTCAGTTATATTGTTGCAAACTATAGCTCTTTAATATTTTAAACTTTTTCAAACAATTTTTATTACATTAGTAGACAATTTTGAAGTATTTATTTAAATACGCAAATCATAATATTATGACACTGTTAGACAATATTGTGATGCTAACTGCTATTTTCTCCACAGAGTATATTACTTAGTCTATGATTTTTCTATCGCTGTTTTGGGCTATCGCTGGTTTGATCAGCGTTAGAGAGTGATAAGTAAGTGTACACCCATTTTTAATATACGTTTGGTAATTTTAATATTGTTAATATATTTTTAACATAGTTTTGGGGATTTATTGCAAAGATTGGTCACTTAAATTTCATAGCGACGGATAGTAATCGAGGATGATAATCTATATGTGGTTCGATTGTGGGTTATCGGGCTCAATAAACTGTGGCGCATGCACACTGTTGTTCTATAGGACTTAGAAAATATTTCACGCTAGTTTAAGTGCAGTTTTTCCCATTAATCCAGTAGGCATGTATTATTATTTCTTACAGGCCTACTTTATCAGTTGTTTGAATGTCTTAGGATCTTTGGTTTTAAGTTTAAGGCTTTGTATGTCATCTTTGTATGTTATATTATTTTTTTTAATGTTGGTTTAATATAAATGATAGCAGTTATAGTGGTAGTATAATAGGACTTTAGTGGAGCAAACTATCCTAAATACAGAGTTATTTATAAATGGATCGCGGGAGCAGCAAGTCGTGCGCGCGTTTGACCGTCTCTATTAACAAATCAGAGTATAATGATAACATGAAATATTCTAAACAAATAGATAACATAATTATATTGACTATTTAACCCATGCCCCAAATGGGAGTCAATGACCAATCACATTTCAATGATTTTTTATTTACAACCAATCACGGTCGTTTTTCACCTCGATTTTATCAGTTTAATTTTATCACTGTAAAATCAAGCTCCTCCTTTCTAACATTCTGAATAGGTCATAGCATTATTTTGCATAGAACACATGTGGCTACCAGATTGTATATAGTGCACGAATGTAACCTTATCGTGGTTGCGGGAGATAATATAAAAACATTTGTAGCAATTGATTATACCACAAAAAGAAGAAACCACTGTTTGCACTTTCTGAAACGTATTTTTTCCCAGGAAATAACATTGAAGAAAAATATGATTGACATATTTACATCATAGGACATCAGTAATTAATTAATATACGGTTTGATGTGTATCATTTTTTCTCCACTAGAGTGCATTCTTACAATATTGCGATCGTTTAGCAATAAATAATATGATCTGTTTGCAGTGATAAACAAGTGAAACATAACGTTTCTCATTTGTTTTGAAACATCGCCGTTTACATTAAATATATAAATATTTTAAAATAACTATATTTAAATAATGATTTGCGAGTAAACAGCTTAATTTTAATCGTTAAATAATCTTAACAAATGCTACTCTTGATTTCCAAATTCTCTAGATAAATTCATTCCTCACTTCGTGAGTCGTGAAGATAATTTGGAAATCACTCGTGACATTACTTATGATAATTAAACAGTTGGCTTAAGCTAAGTAGTAAAACTGTTATATCTCTCTCTTTGGTCCAAACATTTCTTAATAACTTTATTACCAAATACTCTTAATCCTTTCCCTTCATAAGATATTGATTATTTACTTTTTTTTAATTTCCTTTTTTGTCGTTTTCTTTCGTTTACACTGTTCTTCCTTTTTGTTTTAGCTTTGTTAATTTTTTTATCTTATTCACACATACAAACACAAGACAGGACACACACCCAGACCCAAGGTGGAGATTTAAAATCCCCTACCCCGCCGGGAATCGAACCCGGGTCGCCGGAGTGAAAGGTAGGGACTCTACCGACTACGCCACGGCGACGGACCTATTAAAGAAAGCAGCTCCTTTTTAACATTCTGAATAGATCATAGCATTATTTTGCAGTGACTTACTCTCTCTATTAATAATTACATTGTGTTTACATATTTATTTATTTACGAATGAGTGTTATTCTTATTTTCTGCGTTTTGTCGAGAAATGTGTCTATGTTTCTGCAATTTCCTGAATTCACAATTAATTCGAGCCATGTTATCTATTACGAATTGCATTTAGAAGACTATCTAACATGATCAACATGATATTTATGAGAAAATATGTGTAATAAGAACAATTAAGTCTCGTAAACTGCGATGGATCGGTCGTGTGGCACGAATGGAGAATGACGAGGGGAATGGACATTTCCTGTAGGAAAACCAGAGCGACAGCGCCCAGTAAGTAGGCCAAGAATGAGGTGGGGGAAATTACATTCATCATAGGTTGTGAGACCTCTGGTATAGTGACATTGAATTAGTTGGTTAGATTTTCAGTAGACCTATATAAAACACAAAGCCTCCGTCATTTAAACGCGGCAACAACGCTTTATAATCTCTCTTATAAGATATATATGTATTATTCATTATCTTTTACAGTCTCACTTGCCAAAACATGGAATTCCCTTCCGCCCTATGTTAGAGACTGTCAAACTGTAACATCCTTCAAAAACAATCTAAAGAATTATTTAATAACAAACTAACTTATACACCTCACTGATATAATTATTTTAACAATTAATAAATTTAATTATTTATGAAAATAATATTGAAATTAACAACATTTTCATTTGTTTAGATATTGTATAAGCGTAAAATTAGTTTTCTGTACCTCATTATTTTATTTTGTTTTTTATATAGGCCCCTACATTTGACAGGGACGATCTACCAACAATTTAATTTATCTTGCTTGAATACATTTTATTATTAGTTTTAGTCTTCATCTTAACCATCATTAACTGGTGGTATTATAGATCATAATATAATAGATCTATAAAGATAACTCCCGCTTGTGTTAAAATTGGAAATATAATGTCTAATCCTATAAAAACCACAAAGAGATTGAAACAAGGGTGCAGTCTATCGCCAATTATATTTAATATTTATGTAGAATTTATATTTATGTAGAATTTATATTAATGAAATGGAAACAAAGCTGCAAAGGTATGGGGATCCGAATAGGCAACAGATTTTTGCTGACATTACAGTTTGCCGATGATCAACTGGTTTTAGCGCAAGACAAATTTGATATGGAATTCATGATAAAAAGGTTGAAAAACACATATGAATCATGGGGTCTCACAGTAAATTCACAAAAAAACAGAATATCTGGCAATAAATACCAATGAAAGAGAAAATTTGATATTGGAAGAAGGAATCCAAATAAAGCAAGTGAAAGAAACTCAATATCTGGGAATAATTATGGATAACATTGAAGGTATAGGCAAAGAGAACATAAAACATAGAATTGAATTGAGTAGCAAAATAATATCATCGTTAAATTCCATATGGTGGGATAAGCATATTTGGAAAGACACAAAAAGCTATATTGGTAAAACATTGGTGGAATCTGTTGCAATGTATGGGAGTGAAGTATGGATAATCAATAAATACTATAAGAATAGAGTAATAGCTTTAGAAATGGATTATTTTACGCAGAAGTGCCAGAAAGTCAAAATTAGAACATGTCACAAATAAACAAATTAGAAACATAATGGAAGCAGAAGAAAGCTTAATTGAAAGAATTGAGGAGAAGGACTTAAAGTGGTTAGGACATGTTTTAAGAATGGAAGATGAGCGATGGCAGAAGCAACTTTATGAATGGCATCCGAACAGAAAGAAGAAAAGAGGGAGACCAAAGTTAACATGGAAGGAAAACATGAAGACAGTTATGCAAGCTAGAGGGCTAAGCATCGAAGATGCCCAAGACCGTAGGCGTTGGAGGTTGGGCACGGGAAGACGGCAGCAGCTGTAAAAACCCGAAGATAGATAGATATAATAGATCTGACCTTATTGGTCAAATCTTCATTTAGTATTTGATATTAGAGTTAATTATGATTGTTATATTCTGATGTAATATGTGTTTGTCCTGATGAGTGGAAGAGAAGGCCACATGACCTTAACTCCATCAGGCTAAATAAACAAATAAAGTAAATAATAAATATACCGTATTTTTAATATAGAGCAGCTGTACCCAACTTAAACTTGAATTAACTTAATACCTTAACAGTTAAAATCTAAGGTTACTCTAGTTACGGCTTAAAAGTTACACAACGTATGGGCCTAGTTGTAATAACAAATAAAAGTTTTCATAAGCAATGCCACAAGTGATTTCCAAATTATCGATAAATTCACGACTCACGAAGTAAGGAGTGAATTTATGTAGAGAATTTCGAAATCAAGAGTGGCATTTGTTAGGACTATTTAATGAATAAAATTAAGCTGTTTACTCACAAATCATTATTTAACTATGGTTATTTTAAAATGTTTATATATTTAATGTAAACGGCGATGTTTGAAAACAAATGAGAAACGATTGGCTCGCTTCATTTACTTCTTTTTGTTCGATCACTGCAACCAGATAATAATATTATTTATTGCCAAAAGATCGCAATGTTGTAAGAATACAGCCTAGTGGAGAAATGTATAACCGACGTTATAGGTATTAATTAATTTCTGATGTCCTATGATGTAAATATGTCAATTATATTTTTTCTGCGTCATTTCCTGGAAAATAATTCGTTTAAGAAAGTGCAAACAGTGGTTTCTTTTTTATTTTTGTGGTATAATCAATTGTTACAAATGTTTATATTATCTCTCGTATGCGCTAGGTGTTGACATTGATGCACTATATATACAATCTGGTAGCCGTATTTCTCACAGAGTCAGTCACTGCAAAATAATGCTATGACCTATTCAGAATGTTAAAAAGGAGGTGCTTTCTCTTTATTATGATAAACTTTGGTTGGTAAATTTTAGGCGAAACACGACTGTGATTGGTTGTAAATAAAAAGTCATTGAAATGTGATTGGTCATTGACTCCCATTTGGGGCATGAGTTAAATAGTCGTAATTACTCACCTCTTCCTTGTGATTCAGCGAGAAGGTTGCGCCTGTTTTCCATGGCACAGAGCTTTGAAGTCAGGAACCACAGAAGTTAAATAAAGTCTCAAATCACTTTCAGCACAAAATCTGTTTCTGTATTTATTTTTTTAACTAGGGATATGAAGAAAAAGACTTTTCGCACAAACAGGGGAATACATATGTAACAAGGGGCATTATAGGGTTAATTTCATTTTAGAATAATAATAATAATATCTATCTATCTTCGGGTTTTTACAGCTGCTGCCGTCTTCCCGTGCCAAACCTCCAAAGCCTACGGTCTTGGGCATCTTCGATGCTTAGCCCTCTAGCTTGCATTACTGTCTTCATGTTTTCCTTCCATGTTAACCTTGGTCTTCCTCTTTTCTTCTTTCTGTTAGGATGCCATTCATATAGTTGCTTCGGCCATCGCTCATCTTCCATTCTTAAAACATGTCCTAACCACTTTAATTCCTTTTCCTCAATTCTTTCAATTATGTTTTCTTCTGCTTCCATTTTGTTTCTAATTTCCTTATTTGTGACACGTTCTAATTTAGACTTTCTGGCACTTCTTCGTAAATAATCCATTTCTAGAGCTATTAGTCTATTCTTGTAGTACTTATTGATTGTCCATACCTCACTTCCGTACATTGCAACAGATTCCACCAATGTTTTACCAATATATTTTTTTGTGTCTTTCCAAATATGCTTATCCCACCATATGGAATTTAATGATGATATTATTTTGCTACTCAATTCAATTCTATGTTTTATGTTCTCTTTGCCTATACCTTCGATGTTATCCATAATCATTCCCAAATATTTAGTTTGTTTCACTTGCTTTATTTGGATTCCATCTTCCAATACTAAGTTTTCTATTTCATTGCTATTTATTGCCAGATATTCTGTTTTTTGTAAATTTACTGTGAGACCCCATGATTCATATGTGCTTTTCAACCTTTTTATCATGAATTCCATATCAAAATTGTCTTGCGCTAAAACCAGTTGATCATCGGCAAATTGTAATGTCAGCAAAAATCTATTGCCTATTGGGATCCCCATACCTTTGCAGCTTTGTTTCCATTTCGTTAATATAAATTCTACATAAATATTAAATAAAATTGGTGATAGACTGCACCCTTGTTTCAATCCCTTTGAGGTGTTTATAGGATTAGACATTATATTTCCCATTTTAACATAAGCGGAGTTATCTTTATAGGTTTGTTTAATAATTTCTATTAGGTTTCTGTCAATATTGTATTTCTCCAATACTTCCCCCATAATTTGTTCCTCGGAATTGAGTCATAAGCTTTCTCTAAATCTATCATTGTCAAATGGGTTTGTTCTCCAACTGCAGTCCGTTTTCAATTAACTGTTGTATTGCAAATATATTGTCAACACATGACCTTCCTGGTCTGAATCCATTTTGATCTTCTCCTAATTTGTCTTTAACATCTTTTTGTAACTTTGTTTTTAATAACTTCGTAAATATTCCATATAATGTGTTATTTATACTTAGTCCTCTGTAGTTTTTTGCGTCTCTTCTATCGCCCTTCTTGTATATTGGTACTATGTAGCTTATTTTCCATTCATCAGGAATCTTCTGTACTGCAATGCACTTATTATACAAGTCCCTCAATCTACCTATTAAATTTTTTGGGCCATATTTAATTAACTCATTTGGTATGTTTCCCGGCCCTGGTGCCTTTTTATTCTTTAGGGTTTAAATTTCTAATTCTATATCTATTGTATCAAATTCCAGGGCGTTCATTTCTATGGATGGATTTTCTGTTGTTTCCATAAACTCATTTCTAGTTTCTGACAGTAAAGCTTTGTAATGTTTTTCTGCGTCTGATTTTGCTAACAAATTTATCTTGCTGGGTCCTTGGTTGGTTTTCAGTGTTTTTAGAAATCTCCATACTTCTGATGATTGTGATCCTCTTATATAACTTTCTATTTCTTGGCATTTGCTTTTCCATAATTTGTTTTTTTCTTCTATCACTTTCCTTTTAACTTTGGCGTTTGTTCTCTTGTATTCTATCCAATTTTCTGTTGTTTTATTTGCCAACCATTCTAAGTAGCATTTTTTCTTCTTTTTGGTTAATTCTTCAATATCATCATTCCACCAATCTTGGGTATTTTGTTTTTTATTTATTGTGCCTAATGCTTCTTTTGCTGCCGAATGTATTATTTCCTTTAATTGATTATATTCTTCTTCTATGTCTTCCTTGTAATCCAAATTCTCAATTTTAATCCTCAGTCTTTCTTTATATAAGTTTTTGATACTATCCTGATTAAATAAATACAGTTTAAATTTTTCTTCCTGCTTCGGTTGCATTGTTGATTCCCTTGCTTCATCATGCACTTTTTTCCCTGTAGGGAATTTGGGGATGATCTGTGCTGTGAGTAGATAGTGGTCAGAACCACAATTTGCTCCTCTTTTAACCCTTGAGTCCTTAATAAATAAGGAAGTATTTTGCTTTACAATTATGTAGTCTATTATTGATTTCTGATTGAGACTAGGTCGTTCCCAAGTAAATTTATGAATATCCTTATGGTCGAAAAATGTGTTTACTATCTTTAAATTATGTTGTTTGCACATCTCTATGATTCTATTTCCATTATCGTTGACTTCTTGTTCCCCATATTTTCCTACTGCTTCATCATTGTTTCTTCTACCCACTTTCCCATTTAAATCTCCCATTAGTATTAATTCTTCATTACTTCGTATTTTCTCTATTTGTTCCACTAATACTGAATAGTACTTTTCTTTCTGACTCTGTGCAGCATCATCTGTTGGTGCGTAGACTGCTAAGAACACCATTGTTCTTCCCATAAGCTTCATTTTAATCTTTAGGCATCTTTCATTAATATGTTCATATTCTGTTATGTTTTTACTGTATTTCTTTTTTACAAACATTGATACTCCTGCTTTAGCTCTTTTGATTTATTTACACCTGACCAAAAATGTATGTAGTTTCCTAAATATGAATTTCCCGATCCTTTCTTTTTTGTTTCCGTCACTGCTGCAATATCTATATTGTTCTGGAATAATTCTCCTGCTACTTCATTAATTTTGTTTCTAATTCCTCGTACATTCCACGTGCCTATATTCAATGTCCGTTTTCGTTGCTTTTGTCTTTCATACTTTTTTCTGTCCGGCTTTGATTGATTTGGTCTTTTAGCATTTTGTTTTTTTTTCTAATGTGTGGGGAGCTGGCCCACAGCATAAACCCCCAACCTGGAGGACCAGGAAAATTTCTGTCTGGGTTTTCCTCCCATAGCCTTTGAAGATCCCTCTTCACCGCAAGGCAGCGTTTCTCTATTTCCCTTAGAGATAGGGTTGCCTCTTCCGCCAGATCCGCCGTGATGAAGGACTCCTTCTGCGCCGACTCTGCCGTTGAGGTCTTCACCGTAACCCTGGCTAGGGGCCCTTACAGAGTACTATCAGTCGGAGCCAACTGAACCCTGGTTTTTTAACGAGGTTGTTACTCCTCCCCCTCCTCCTTTCTCATCCGGGCTTGGGACCGGCCATGGCGGAGTTAATAATAATAATAATAATAATAATAATAATAATAATAATAATAATAATAATAAAATAATAGTATTAATATAATAATAATAATCTAATAATAATAGTAATAATAATATAATATTATTATGATGCTCACTTAAGGGTGGGGGGACGCCGATAGCGTAGTGGTTAAGGCACTGAGCTAGAAGCCAGAGGGTCGAGGGTTCAAGTCCCGTTGGGGTCAGGATTTTTAAACTGACCCAAACCCTCTGGCGGCACTATGGCCCTGGGGTCGACTCAGCCTCTAACGTAAATGAGTACCAGACGCTTGTTCTGGGGGTAAAGGCGGCCGTCACGCAGGGCTGACATCAAGTGCCGATTGTCTAGAAAAAGTGGGAGCCCTAACCTCCTACTACCCCAAGGGCCTCGGGGTCATTTGTGGGATCACTTTACTTTTACTCACTTAAGGGTATGTCATATCAACACATGGAGGAGGCTTTGTGTGATGATTTAGAAATTCCGTAAATTAGTCGAAAGCTGTTTAATATTATTTAACTGAAATGCTATATTGCGCAGGTCTTATTAAATTTAATTTAAAATTATTTCAACAATTCTCGTGACGTCGAGTTTATTATTGGCCGCGCGACATTCAATTTTCTTCCACAGGGACCAGCCTCATGGGCTAATCGTCAGCGTTTCTGACTACAGTTCATGAGGTCCCGGGTTCGATTCCCGGTCAAACAATAGGAAATTTTCCTCAAAGGGAATTATTCCTATGGTTGCCCATGGGCTGGAATTTAGGTTAAGTTTAGGTTAAGAACTCTCCTGGCGCTTCAATATCATTTATCATCCATCATATCATCGGAGTAACGTAACTCCGCCTTCTAGGCGCCCCAACTGCAGAAGTGGATTACAATTAGGCCAATGCCAAGGGAGAACACCAGAAATGTCGAATTGACAACCTGGGGCATCGAAAAAAAAAATCTTCTACACTATACAATGTTGCCAATACAAGGTATGGGAAGTATGCGTAACTGGTTATGTACATTGAAATGTCTATATTTGTAGTAACGTGTTGTGAACGGGGTTTAAGGGTAAGTAACGCCTAATTAAGGGGGACGGGTCTAAAATTACTGCTTCGGAAACGTTGCGTGTGGTAAAGAGTTTGGGAACTGTAACAGTGAGTTTTCAACACTCATTTTAATAAAGTAAAACAATTCGGCGTAGTAAGAAATGTCTACTTCGTGGTATTAATTAGAAAACGTGTTTGTGTGTGTGTGTGTGACTTGAGTAGATAGAACAGAGTTCATAGTTTAATTCCATGGTTATTCGATAACAGTAGAGCCTTGGCCTTAATGTCATTCTGTATAAACAATATTTTGAAGAATATGATGACAAGTACGGATATTACAACGATTAATTTTGAAGGACATTTGAACGTTACACATTAACATGTGTAGTTGTGAGATAACTATTCGGTAATAGCTATTATTCACATATTACGTAGTTTCTTTTTACCAAAAAATAATATTCTGATTGTACTACCGATATGTGTTACATTGTTGCTATAGCTTTTGTTTTTCACCATTATCACGCTCAAATCAGGAGGGAAATTGGCGAGAAATATGCTTTAATATTACTGCTTCTATTAATAATGTTCAGTTGTTTTCATTAATCATAATTTTCAACTATTTTACCGTTGAAAACTCAAGGTACGCTATATTATTTATTCTAAAATTTTATTACAATTATTATTATTATTATTATTATTATTATTATTATTATTATTATTATTATTATTATTATTATTGTAACCCTTGTGTTCTCTTTAAGAGACCTAGGCTCTTCTCTCTACAGGAGAGAAATTCAACCATAATAATTATTTAAATTTGTTTTTTGGATAGATGTCATTGAATGGCCAGGGGTCAGCTTTCCACCTGATAGTGACATCTAGGAAACCAAGATAGTACTAGGATGCGAAAATTCGGCAAATCTTGCTTAGTTGCATTTTTATTCAGGCTTAAGGATCTTTTACGAGCCTGAAAATCTTCAGACTCGAGATCCACGGCTTAAAGTCCCTCCTGGAGGACTTGCTCCTTGGTTTTTTCCATCCTAAAAAAAAATCCATGGACCCCGGCCGAGTTTGAACTCGCGACCCTCGGGACCAAAGACAAGGAGCATAACTACTAGTTCACCGCGACCGACATTATTATTATTATTATTGTTATTATTATTATTATCATTATTTTCTTTTCGCTCTACGTTTACAGTTTGTTGTATTCTTCATTCGTTCATTCTTATGTCATTGTGTTCTCCCATAGTAGAAAAGAAGTCATGTGGCTTTAACTCCACTAGACTAAATAAATCTTTATACATAAAAACTATAAGGCGTGGGAATTTACATTCATAGCTGCTTGTACTCCTTCGATCCAAGTCTTCCTCGGCCGTACTTTCGTCCTCACTGCAGGTGTCCATTCCATGATAATTTTTTAGTAATCTTTCTTCAGATATTCTTGAAACATATCCGTATCTTTCTAGCCTTTTCTATTTAATTATATCTATGATGTATGGTTCCTCCAGCATTCCCATAATTTCCTTTATATCTTTATTCCATATTTTTTCTTCTTCCCAACCCATGCAATTATTTGTTTTATTATTCATCAATTTGAGGCACGCCATGGCGTGATTTGTCAAGGCAATAGGCTACAAATCAGAAGGTCGTGGGTTCGAGTTCCGATGGGGTCAGGATTATTAAACTGATCTAAGCCTTCTGGTGGCACCATGGCCCTGGGGTATATCCAGCCTCGAACGGGAACGAGTACCATACGCTTGATCTGTGGGTAAAGGTGGCCTTCATGCAGGGCTGACAACCCGATTGACACCAAGTGCCGATTGTCTAGAAAACGCGAAAGCCCTAACTTCCTACTCTCTCAAGGGTCTCCTGTAGTCTGTAGTGAGATCAATTTACTTTTTGCCTTACTTAATACAGCAATTCAATATTAATCTAATTTTTCGAGCATGATTAAGTTTTGGATTTTTTGGGAATAAATTCGTGCGTAATGCATGTTCTGAAGACACTTAATTTAATTTCATTATTTTGAAATTTATACTGGATTTTATTGATCCTATTCGTCCCGTACGGGACATGGATCTTCCCCTGGTGGGAAGTTTCTTAACCAGACTAATTTATTTACGCTTATTCTCCTACATATACCAGCGAAAGACATATGGTTAGTGCATTCTCTCGAATAGACATCTACTAGGAAACTAAGGTATTACTTGGATGGAGTAAGATTGGTTAAATTTTGCTTAGAGGACTTTTTATTCAGGCTTGAGGTTCTTTAACAAACCTGAAAATCTTCAAACTCGGGACCCACGTTTATACTGCATATTATGCTTTACTTCCTGGTTATGGTTCATTTATTACATTAATGAGCATTATGCTGCTTTCTATAATCTGCTAATTCCACATTATTTATCAATTGCCACATTATTTATCAATTGAGGAAAGTATACATTTATTTTATTTTTATGGCAAACTATCTGTCACTACAATAACAACTTCGGAGTTTCCACCCTCTCTCGTTTTTTTGTTGCATGTTTTCTCTGATGATTTTATTTGATTATTATTTTTATTAGGAACATTCCACAATACAGCGTTTCTCCTTCAACTCAAAGTGATTTGTCGCCAGAGGACCCTGTCTAAAGCACCTTCTTCCCTCAAATCTCTAGCTTCCATACTTCTCCTCATTCCATCTATCCATCGTTCTCTAGGTCTTCCATTAGCTTTCCAATCAAGGATCTTCTTTGATATTCTATCTTCTTCCATTCTTATGAGGTGTCCATACCATTTCAAACGTTTTTCTTCAATTTTTTTCTAATATGTTTTTTTAACTGCATAATTTATCTTATTGTGCTGTTTATGAGTTTATACCTTTTTGAAATTCTTGTCGATCGCCTCCAAAAATCCATTTCTACTGCTAACACTTGTTGACTTGTTTTCTACTTACTATCTAGGTTTAACGCTGACCACGGACCACTCAGATGACATCTATACCAAAACAAGTGTAACTAATTTAGTATGGTTCAAATTCTTCCCTGTAGGGGGAGAGCGCCTAAATCACTGTTAAGGGAAACATGGGCTTACAAGATTACAAGAAGATAATAAAATGCTTTGTAACAGAACTTGAAATATAGTTTTCTTCGTTCTGTATATTTCTTTTCCAAAGCACTGAGTTCAACATACCAACATACGATATTATTTTTAATCGAGTAACAAAAGTCAATATTGAAGCTTGATAGTGTAGCAATACCTCTTATTATTCTTCTTTCACAGTAGCCTCTGCCCGCTCCTGGAATTTCCTTCCTCAAGATATCAGGGGTTACCGCACACTTGGTACTTTTAAATCACGCTTATACAAATATATTATGTTGCTAAATAATTAATTTTTCTCGACAACTAAATTTATTCTACGTCATTAATAGTTTTTTATCTTGTACCTACATTTTATATTTCAATCGGAAAATCTAGATTGAATCAAAATATTTTGTAAATAATCATTATATTGTAGATGTACCAAGTATGTAATTTAGATGTAAGATTATTTTTTGTATTTTTTTACCTAGTTAAGTGGTAGACAAGGCCTTAAGGCCTTAACTCTGCCAGGTAAAATAAAGCTATTATTATTATTATTATTATTATTATTATTATTATTATTATTATTTATTATTATTATTATTATTATTTTAAACTGACCCAAACCTTCTGGCGGCACTATGGCCCTGGGGTCGACTCAGCCTCTAACGGAAATGAGTACCTGACACTTGTTCTGGGGATAAAGGCGGCCGTCATGCAGGGCTGACAACCCGGCTAACATCAAGTGCCGATTGTCCAGAAAAAGTGGGAGCCTTAACCTCCTACTACACCAAGGGCCTCCTGAGGCCTGTAGTGGGATTATATATATATATATATATATATATTCTTTTTTTTTTTGATTGCGGATGAGCCCATGTAGGACTACGCAAAGTAGTTAGAGGCGTTTCTTTTGGGCCCAAATTTCTTCTATTCTTTTGCTATGAGCTTTTTTTCTATCATCTGTCCAAGTTATTCCAGTTTTTTTCTTCGGTTTGCCCTCTTGGTCAACTTGCCACTTATTCACCTTAATTATAAATATATCTCTGTTTGGGATATATTCTTTAGCAATTCCTGCCAATTTTAAGTCCTTTTTGACTCCATCAATCCACTTCATAGTATCCACTGGAGTTTTACTTCTGTTTTCGTAGAATTCCATTATCTGTTTTGTAAGCCTATTATTATTATTATTATTATTATTATTATTATTATTATTATTATTATTATTATTATTAATTATTATTATTATTAATTATTATTAATTATTATTATTATTATTATTATTATTATTATTCTAAAGATGGAAAACAAGACACAGAGATAAGAAACAGGATCAATATAGGAAAGTATGCTATATCTGCTCTAAATGGAATAGTATGGGACAAACATATCTTCAAAGAAACAAAAAAAACTATTTTTAATACAATAATCAGAAGCATTATTACCTATGGAGCTGATGTGTGGGCTTTAAATGCACAGATAAAAAAAAATTGCTCGCCACTGAAATGGACTACTGGAGACGTGCTGTAGGAATATCCAGGAAGGATAAAATCAGAAATTCATATATAAAAGAAAAAATGCAGGTACAATATTCAATATTAGATTTTATAAAGAAGAAACAATTAAATTGGTACGGACACATTAGAAGGGTGGAAGAAGGAAGACTACCTAAGATAATCATGGATTGGGAACCACAGGGAAGGAAAAAGAAGGGTAGACCAACTATTACGTGGATTCAGGGAATCAATGAAGCTAAGAGGGAATGGGAAATAGAAGAAGATATATGGATGAACAGACAGGAATGGAAAAATGTGTTGAAACAAATGTGTAGTTAACTGTGAACATGGGTACCGGAAAAATGTATATTCATTGTAAAAGCCGGAATAATAAAATATTATTATTATTATTATTATTATTGCATTTTTAATCATTTATGTTAGATTGTATGATAGTGCTTACTCTATGCATGTTCTAAAGTTTGATAGTGCATGAAAATCCGGCCTTTAATTATTAACTGTACTGTTTTTCCACTATCTTCTAAAAATGCATCGCTATAACAATCACTGAAGGACATTTCCTTATCTTCGCTTATTAATGAACTGCTAAGGTAGGTACAAGTTATTTGTAGTCACGATACAATTCGCTTAGTTTCTCGAGTTGGTGAAATGTTAGGGGCAAAAACTATATTCATTAGGTTACTAGTGACTGTTGTTGTTATGGTTGCGGACTGTTATATTGTATACGTACCACTTTTGCACAAATGTCCAGTTGGGCAGATATTCATAGCTGGGAAATGTCGAATAATAATTTCTCAAAATAATGAACCGATTTAAATACGTAAGTAAAGATCAATTTTACATTTCGTTGTATTATTGGTGATGATAATTAAAATAAATTGAATTTACAGTAAAAATATTACATTTTAATAATAATAATAATAATAATAATAATAATAATAATAATAATAATAATACTACTACTACTACTACTACTACTAATAATAATAATAATAATAATAATAATAATAATAATAATAATAATAATAATGCTTTATTTTAGCTGGCAGAGTTAAGGCCATGAGGTCCTTCCTTCCACTCAACCAGCGAATAGTAAAATTATACAAAAATTGCATACATATTACAATTTTAAAATATCATTAAAATATAGACTAAACAAAAGACAATGGTGATGTGATCTAATACTAGCTAATACTAACAAAAACATGGAATATAATAAACTTGAAATAATATAAAATAAAATAAAATAAAGTAAGTAGCTTCCTAGATGATTATTTATAGAATGCTGAATATAGTTGTTATGCAGTTAATGTTTTCATTGTGTCGAACCTAAGATATCAGGTAATTTGTATTTAAATAATTATAGTGATTGACAGTCCCTGACATGACTGGGAAGTGAGTTCCAGGCTCTAGTCATAGATATTGTGTAAGATTCAGAGTATAGACAGGTCCTGTGCTGTGGTATCAAAAGTAAAGAAGAGTCTTGTGATCTCGTTCCTAAATTGTGATGAGCCGATACATTTTGAAAACGTGTAACTTGGTAAATATGTGTGCAGGATTTGGAATAGCAAAGAATGTGAATATAAAGTTATTCTGTCATTTAGGCGTAGCCATGATAAGGCCCGAAATAAAGGAGACACGTGGTCATAACGACGGAGATTGAATACAAATCGAATGCACGCATTATGAGCACGCTATAGTCTGCATACTGGCATATATTACTATTTTATTTCATAATCAATCTCGGTGAACTAGTAGTTACTATGATGGTTCATGTTTTTGAGGTTCGTGGTTCAAATCCAACTAGGGTCAATGGAATTTAAGGGCATAAAATCCTGATCATATTTTTCTTCGGGATGGAAGTAAAACGGCACCTCATCTATCATAGAATTTCGGAACGTAAAAATAATTTCATGTCCTTTCACGTTTGAATTGCGATCTTAATAAGCCATGTTGTTAAGAAGCATTGTCAAATAAAATACTTTTTTATTAGAATCTCCTTGCTTTTGCTTGTCATCTGTTAATTTAGTGATTTTTTTTCCTTTTCTTCTTCCTTTCTTAGAGATTTTAGGCCTGTTTACACTCATATGTGTCCGGTCATCTTTTTTATGAGGTCTTCCTGGGGTTCTTCTTCTTCCAGGCTTACCACCTCTAACAATCCTCCCAACCTTCTTCTTTTCCATTATGTTATTAAACGCTTACCATTCTCTCCGTCGTTTGGTGATCCAAACACCAAAGGGTTGAATGCCTCACTTATTTCTATTGTTCTCTATATTTAAATGCTCAAATCTAGTTTTATCGACAATTTTTCTGATTCTTCGCTTTTACTGTTTGATTTTAAGAATTTTTAATTTTATTGAATATTAATAGTCATGAATCACATTGTCAGTTAATGAGCACACCTAATTAATTAACTCACGGGCACTATCGAACCCATATGTTCATGGCCGCGCGGACATAAGCTCTTCACACATCCTTATCCTGAGCTAATGTTTTCCTATCATCTCCTGTATAATATACTTCCTTCAAATTATGGTTAATGTTATTCTCCCACCTCATCCTTGGTCTACCAAAAAAGGCGTTTTCCCTCTGGTTTTCCTACAAGAAGCTTCCGTGCACTTCTTTCATTCCGCATTCGTGCTACATGTCCTGCACATTGCATCTACGAGACTTAACTGCTATAATATCTGGCTTCCTACAAAGACCATGTAGCTTGTGTTATATAGTCTTCTCCATTCACCTGTCTGTTCATCTCTCTTTGGTCCAAAATTGTTCCCAAGAACTTTATTTTCAAATACTCGTAATCTCCTTTCCTTTCCTAAAGCAAGAGTCCATGTTTCGCATCCATATAATATAACCTGCAGAAAAACATAATGAGTGTGCCTACGAACGTTTAATATATTTTAATCATAGATCTCTGACAAGTGTAACATTTTGTAATATAAATTATTAAGTTTCATTATTTTATATTTAATTACCTTAATACCAGTTTAAAAGGAAACTATTTCCATTATTATTTTTTATTACGTAGTTTTATTTGATTTTCATATTTATTATATAATTCAGTGACAGCTGTTTCGGTACACTGTACCTTCTTCAGACATGTTAACAAATTATGAATTGTGTTCCAACTGATCTAAGCAATAATACAACAATATTTAATTAAATTTTTTAATTTAACAAAGGGGATTCATTCAAATCAAGTTACTACTTTTCAATTTATTTATTTCTACAGCCTCCAAAAGATCTAACTTCTTACCCTTATCACAAACATGTAAAATTTCGAAATTTGGATCGAAACAATTTTTAAATTCGAATAGATGGTTAGCATATTTTGAATATTCTAAATTTCTGTTATATGCTCTCATGTGTTCCTTTATCCGAGAGATAAAAGGTCTACCAATTTGTCCTATATAGACATTGTCACATATGCCACACTTCAATTTATATACACCTGATAATTTTTCTTTTTTTATAATAAATAAGGATTTTCATCAAGTAAACACCAACTCAATTGACTATTTCCACTATTAATAAGGGGATTTTTTATTCATGAATACTTTCACTTCTATTAGTTCTATAACTAAGATCAATATATTTTGTAAAATTCAAAGAAAATCCATATTGCTTTATGATATTAGTCATTGGGAAGTTTGTGTGCATTAGTACGCTCCAGGATTTGTAACACGTTAATGATTGAGTAGAATTTCAACTTGATTGCTACAAGACATGTAGTTATTTGTTGCACAACATGTCATCAATTAACTCCGGACAAGTTATATATAACAAGACCCCGCAGAAAAGAGACCAAAAAGAAACAGTTCAAGAATTAACCTATGTTAAACGTGTTAATTGAGTGATGTATTAGATAGATTAAAATCAGTAAGAGGAAAATAACAGACCACTAAACCAGCCATATCCTTCCTGTGAGAAGTTCATTTACCCTAGGAATTTTTTTCGATTTTCCAAGAAGAAAAGTTTTCCAAAAAATAAACATTAACTAGTGAATATTTTGACTTACGTAGTTATATTTGATGTTTATAAGGAAGATATATTCGTGACTTGTTCCTTGATTTGTGAAAGATGAAGCGGTGTGAGATCATTTTCGTCCTTGGACTTTTGTTCATACACCAAGGATGCCGAGGTAACCCATTGCAGACTCAAGACAATGCTACATTCGTTCCAGCACCAACCGAACATTATAAAGACAACTCTAGTATTCACCAGACAATAGGAGATGAAAATGTGATCAATTATCAAGTGTCACAAAATTTCAGTGATAGTTACAAAGTTCCGATAGAAGTAAATGAAGAAAATATCACAACAACATGGAGTCCTCGATACGTGATAGATGCACCTATAAGACCAAAATGTCCTCCTGGAAAGAGGTACCACAAGAGAAGTGGCATGTGTAGGATTGTCATTATCTCCAAAAGATGTCAGTAAAAAAGGTATGTGTAATGTCGATTAGATTATTTATTTATTTATTTAGTCTGGTGAAGTTAGGCCATGTGGTCTTCTCTTTTACTCCCCAGGATAAACATATATTATATTTAAATACAAAAAATACAATAATATTACATACTAAACAATACATTATCTGGTCAAAACTGAACTATAATAAAAATGTCCAATAACACAATAAAATTAAATTATATATATACACACAAAGTAAGTAATAATCTGTAATGAATTGATCTTTCGTTTATATGTAAGACATTAGGTAAAAATATTGATAAATCGTAATGATATTTTAATGAATAAAGGAGAAACAAATTATGGTCAAAAAAATAATATTAGCGAGACGTTTCTGTTAATAATTTTATCAGTTAGTTTCTGAAGGATTGTAAAGTTTGGCAGTCTCTGACATGGAGTGGAAGAGAATTCCATGTTGTAGCAAGATAAACTGTGAAGGATTTCGAGTAATAGGTTGTGTGATGAGGAGGGATATAAAGGACAACGTGCTGATGGGATCGGTTATCTAATTTATTTGTATCAGAGAGTCTAACGAAGCGGTGTGATATTTCAATGCTTAGAACGTTTAGACCTCCCAATAATTATAATTTTGATTTTTCTGTGGTATGCAATCATGTGATCTCGCTTGTATATGACATGCTTACAGATTAAAATTATAATATTTAAAATACACGGCAAAGTGGAGGATGCGGTTCCTCATATTATGTAGAGGAGGAAGCAAGTTGGTCCGAAAACATGTAATTACTGCAATATTAGGCTCTGAAGTATTGTAAACTTGAATGTTAAATGTTGGAATTAACTTTAAATTTCCTACAATGAATCAGTTTGCATTATTTTTTCCACAATTAGCTACACATACTCTATGCCACTTATCGCAGAACAAAATTGAAGTGAATAAAATCCCAATATATAATATTGACATTCTGATATTTTTGTAATTACTGATATACGAAATTACGTTACTAGCTTGTTCTTTAAGTATTTCGAAAACAACTTTGAAATTGATTTCAATTTTCTATGAATAGTGAATGTAGGGCGAATATTTTGTAGATAATTCAATAATATATTTCATCATCATCATCATCCTGCCAGGTAATAGTCCTAGAAGAACTGTTACGGCCTGAGAAAGCAGTTTTCGTGCCATCTTTTCATAGGTCGACCAAGTGACCGTTTCCCATTTGGACAGTAGTTCAATTATTGCCTTGGGAATCCTGGATCTAGCCATTCTTGAGACATGTTCCTTCCAGTTTAGCTGATATCTGGAGATGTAGTCCAGTATTGGTGACACATTAAGTTCTTGAAGGATTTCTACATTTTTCTTTCGATCGCATAAATTCGGCGCATAAATTTCATCTCACAAGCTGTTAGTCTGCTTTCATCTCTCGTCCTTATAGTCCACGCTTCACTCCCATAACATAGAATTGGTCGAGCCATTATTTGATAAAGACGAGTACGAGTTGATTTTTGCACTAATGAAGGTTTTAAAACTCTATTAATGATTCCCATTGATTTGTTGAATTTCACAATTTTCTCTGGTAAATCCAAATTTTCAACAAAAGAGAGTTTATATCCTAAATAAGTAAACTCATTAACTCTCTCTAAAATTTTGTTATTTAAACAAATTTTGCTTGGTATTGGGGATTTTCGACAAAAGGCTATTATTTTAGTTTTATTGGTAGATATTTCCATTGAATATTTCTGGGCTATCAAATTTAAATTATGTACTGACCATTGTAAATCATCTTCAGATGTTGCTAGTAAAACAAGATCATCTGCAAACATTATTATATCTAATTTTAAATTTCTATTGATAGTGATACTTCCATATTTTGTTTCTCTAAAGTCTTTTACAGTAATATATTTAATAATATATTTAATAAGTAAAACTATAAAATTTTTATACGATTTTCATAAAGCCCTACTTTATTTTACATTCATAACAGCTGTTTCAATACATGCATATTTATCATAAGTAATGCCACGAGTGATTTCCAAATTATCGATATATGACTCACGAAGTAAGGAGTGAATTTATCTAGAGAATTTGGAAATCAAGAGTGGCATTTGTTAGGATTATTTAACGAATAAAATTAAGCTGTTTACTCACAAATCATTATTTAACTATAGTTATCTTAAAATATTTATATATTTAATGTAAACGGCGATGTTTAAAAACAAATGAGAAACGATTGGTACGCTTCATTTCCTTCCTTTGTTCCACACTGCAACCAGATCATAATATTATTTATTGCCAAAGGATCGCAATATTGTAAGAATGCACCCTTGTGGAGAAATTTATAACCAACGTTATAGGTATTAATTAATTTGATGTCCTATGATGTAAACATATCAATTATATTTTTCTGCAACGTCATTTCCTGGAAAATAATTCGTTTACGAAAGTACAAACAGTGTTTTTTTTGTGGTATAATCAATTGTTACAAATGTTTTTATATTATCTATCGCATGCGCTTTCTGCTGACATTCATGCATTATATATACAATCTGCCAGCCGTATTTCTTGGAGGGTCAGTCACTGCAAAATAATGCTATGACCTATTCAGAATGTTAAAAAGGAGGTGCTTTCTTTATTAAGATAAACTTTAGTTGGTAAATTTTAGGCGAAACACGACTGTGATTGGTTGTAAATAAAAAAATCATTGAAATGTGATTGGTCATTGACTCCCATGTGGGGCATGAGTTAGTCAGACGAATGTCATTAATATAATATATTCTCTATTTATATGTATAGTAATATACACAGAGAAAAACCTTTATTTGGGAAATGCGTGCTATTATGCGTTACAGAGACTCTTGACTTCCCAACTCCTTTCAAAAAACATTAAACTGAAAATACATAAAACTGTTATTCTACCAGTAATATAATATGGGTGCGAAAGTAGACACTTACTTTAAGGGAGGAAAGGAGATTAAGAGTTTTTGAGAATAAAGTTTTTAGGAAAAATTTTTGGACCAAAGAGAGATGAACAGACAGGTGAATGGAGAAGACTTCATAACAGTGAACTACATGAAGTTTATAGGAAGCCAGATATAATAACAGTTAAGTCTCGTAGATTGTGATGGGCAGGGCATGTGGCACGAATGGGGAATGAAAGATGGGCACGGAAGCTTCTTGTACGAAAACCAGAGGAAAAAAACGCCTAGTTGGTAGACCAAGAATGAGGTGAGAGAATAACATTAACTATGATTTGAGAGAAGTAGATTATATAGGGGATGTTTGTAAAACATTAACTCAGGATAGGGATGTATGGAGAACCCATGTCCGCGCGGCCAAGAATCTACGGGTCCGATAGTGCCAGCGAGTTAATTAGTTAGTTAGTTAGAATCTTTATTTGTATTAATGCCATTCGTCTGATGAAGATACAGTAGTAGTAGTAGTAGGACTTTATTAGACAAAAAGTAAGATATTTACAATATTATTTACAAATATGGGTCGCACGGGCAGTAAGCCGTACGTGCTGTTGACAGTCCGTTACAATAAAGTAATAATTGGTACTAGTGTAAAGAAAAATAAACAACAAAAACAGCAATAACATTACAATTACATAAAGAAAACACAATAATAATATTACAATTAAATAATAACACAATAGCATTATACACTAAAAATATTAACATTACAATTACATAAAGAAAACACAATAATATTACAATTAAATAATAACACAATAACATTATACACTAATTAATTTATATATAATTGTTAATAATTAATGGTATTGCATTTTGATAACATATATTTATTCATGAAAGAGTGTTGTCCTTATTTTTCGCGTTTTGTCCAGAAATTTACCGAGGTTTATCCAATTTTCTGGATTTACCAATAACTCGTAGCATGCCAATCTTTCCCGATTTGAATTTAGAAATCTTTCCGGTAATAATTGACGTCTCCAATATTCTAAATCATTACATTTTCCTAATATATGTATCTCATCTTCAAAGTTCCCGCACATTGGACATATTCGCATATCGTGATCGTCGCTAATTTTTAGAAATTTCCATGCCCCTAGCCTAAACCAAGCAAGCCCTGATCTCTCCTTAAATCCTAGGTTGAGTATATACGATTCTTTTCCCCAGACGTGTTTTAGGGCTCTTTGTAAACACAGTGAGCGTTTTCCTGTACATTCGGCGAAAGTATCTTGTTGGTTTATATCTATGTACCTCCTTATTTTTTGTCCACACGTTCTTGCGATTTTCAGTCCCTTTTTCCCCTATCCAGCCCATCCCAATCATTTGGAGTTCTCTCCTAACCTCGTCTGCCCAAAATTTAACATCTATGTTTTTAATTTGGTGGTCGTAACAAATACAGTATATTCAAACAGCTGTTACGAATGTTAAAACAAATATATATGAAAAGCATATAAAACTTTGATATGATGATCTTGAAGTGAAAGACTAAGTTGATACACAATTTTTTTTATAGTTTTATTTATTGAATACATAATGTATTTTCATTAAATATACACCAAACCAAATGATTACTTAATTCAATAATAATTAAGTTTAAACACTTATTATTACTTATTTTTTTATATTTTAATACTTTTAATTATATCATAATCATCATGAACAAATTCGTTTTAGGCCATGTGGTCTGTGCGGTAAACCTAGCGAAGATGGTCTTGATCTTTCCACCGATGTTTTGGGGATATTGGAATGCCAATTTTGGAAGTGTATTTCTTGCCATTCTCCTCAGATGATTTACTTTTAATTATAGTATTATGTTAATGTATAGTAATTAAATTTTTACTAAACGATAAGCAAAAAATATTCAAACTTCAGATTTAAATGATAGGTTTATTAAAAAATAACTATTTTAAATATTAAATTATCATTTCCAATATAGATTATGTATAAGTTTTTTTTTTATATTCTAGAAATTATTGTCTATGGATATGATGTTATTAGGTGTATAACCCAATTTATAAATTAATGGAATGCATTTTTAATATGTACCTAAAAAGACAGACATAACTGTAAGAATAAAATAAAAAGTGGACATACAAAGATTGTTTAATAGTAATTAATCCTTATAAATTATATATTTAGTATGGATAAAAATTATATTTTTCAATATAAATATGGGGAATGGGAGACTTGCATGGAAGCTCCTTGCAGGAAAGCCAGAGGGAAAACGCCCAGTTGGTAGACCAAGAATGAGGTGGGAGAATAACATTAACTATGATTTGAGGGAAGTAGATTATACAGGGAATGATTGGAAAGCATTGGCTCAGGATAGGGATTATGGAGAGCTTATGTGCCTGCGGCCATGAACCTACGGGTTCGATAGTGCCAGTGAGTAAGTAAGTAATATCAATATAAAATACTCATACTCTCTATTACAAAGTTATAAAATTTTGTTTTAATTACAAACGTGCATAAAACTAAATTGCTACGAAGATTGTATATATATATATATATATATATAGTGCATGAATGTCAACACATGCCGCATGCGGGAGTTAATATAAAAACATTTGTAGCAATTGATAATACCACCAAAAAAATAAACCACTGTTTGCACTTTCTTAAATGTATTTTTTCCCAGGTAACAATCCAGAAAAATATAATTGTCACATTTACATCATACGACATCAGAAATGTACAGTTTGATGTGCTTCATTTTTTCTCCAGTAGAGAGCATTCTTACAATATTGCGTTCCTTTGGCAATAAATAGTATGATCTGGTTGCAGTGATAAACAAAAGAAGCAGAAGAAGCGTACCTATCGCTTCTCATTTGTTTTCAAATATCGCCATTTACATTAAATATATAAATATTTTAAAATAACTATAGTTAAATAATGATTTGTGAGTAAGCAGCTTAATTTTATTCGTTAAATAGTCCTAACAAATGCCACTCTTGATTTCCAAATTCTCTAGATAAATTCACTCCCCACTTCGTGAGTCGTGAATTTATCGATAATTTGGAAATCACTCGTGGCATTACTTATGATAAATTTTAACTGTATTTTATTAAAACATAACTGATATTGTAATATTGTTTTTAAATCATTGTTCATGTTTTTATATAAATTTCTAACGCATTATTCATAGCATTTATTCTTAATTATGTTATCTCTAAGTCATTTTACCATTATTCTGAATAATTGCACGGTTACGTAGTTGATTTATGTAGACGTCGCTTGGTCGGAACGTTTTACGTCACGTGGAACACAGCAGTCTATAATAAACATTTTCTAATTCTAGACAAGTTATTGCAATCAAGAGAGATCCGGAAGTTAATAAAATGAAATAGTAAGATTTTTTTAATTTTCAATATCATTAGAACCATATCAAATTATATATTCTGCTGCTAAATCAGATAATTTCAATAATTTAAATTTATCATCATCATCATCATCATCATCAGGTATCATGGCAGCTGCCGCCGTCTTCCGGAAACCAAACGCCATTCCTCTCTCTCCATCCATTGATCTTCTTCCAATCCTCTGATATTCATAGCTGCTTGTACCCCTTCTATCCAAGTTTTCTTCGGTCTTCCTCTCTTCCTCCTTTCCATTGAGATCCATTACATTACAATGTTATGCAATCTTTGCTCTGACATTCTTTTGACATGGTCATACCACTGTAATATTTTCTGTTCTATAATGTCCATGATGTCCGGCTCCTCTTACACATTTAAATTTATAGATATATAAAAATTATCGCAAATTAATTTTTTGCTAGCTATGTTAATAAATAGTCAACAGATGATTAGTTAGGAAACAGTCGTTTTCAGTTGTATACCAATACTTCAATGCACTTACTTACTGGCACTATCGAACCCGTAGGTTCATGGCCGCGCGGACATAAACTCTCCATACATCCCTATCCTGAGCTAATGCTTTCCAGTCATTCCCTGTATAATCTACTTCCCTCAAATCGTAGTTAATGTTATTCTCCCACCTCATTCTTGGTCTACCAACTGGGCGCTTTCCCTCTGGCTTTCCTACAAGAAGCTTCCATGCAAATCTTTCATTCCCCATACGTGCAACATGTCCTGTCCACCGCAGTCTACGAGATTTAACTGTTCTTATTATATCTGGCTTCCTATAAAGACCATGTAGTTCATTGTTATGTAGTCTTCTCCATTCACCTGTCTGTTCATCTCTCTCTGGTCCAAACATTTTCCTAAGTACTTTATTCTCAAATACTTTTAATTTCCTTTTCTCCCTTAAAGTAAGAGTCCATGTTTCGCAACCAACGCACTTAGCTAACAATAATTCAGCATTTATAACAAGCACTTGGCTTTCATAACGCGTCACAGAAAAGTCCAAAATAACGAAATACGCATATAGCTTTACCAATTTAAACATTGTTACTCGAAATAATATAGATTACATGGTGTGTTAAATCTGATTTCAACATCGTAAATTCGCACAATTATATTAGTTTAAAAAATATTTACTAATGAATGGTAAAGGGAAAAAATTAAATAACTCACTTTTTTATGAAATCTATAAAATGGAATTATGCAACATATCGACTTATTTACCTATATGCCAAACTTAGATGATAATTAAGCCCATGACTAAACTGTTTCTTTTACTGCCTCACACTTCAAAAAGATAGTCCTTTCCATGGAGAATCTGATGACATCTCAAACTCCATTTCGACACAAAAAAAAGTGACTTACCTGGTTCTTTACTTGTAACCTTCAAGTAACGTTAATTAAATACGGCAATTGTTTTGGCGCGAAAATCCTAAAAAAGCCCTTGGCCTACCTGCCGATTGTTGATCTCGCATTCACCATTTGTAATAATAATAATAATAATAATAATAATAATAATAATAATAATAATAATAATAATAATAATAATAATAATAATAATAATAATAATAGCTTTATTTTACCTGGCAGAGTAAAGGCCTTAAGACCTTGTCTACCACTCAACCAGGTTTAAAAAAAATAGTCTTACATCTAAATTACAATACATTTATATAAACGATTACAAGTTATGAATACAATACAATTAATATTTATAATGTATTTTGATTTACTCTAAATTTAACGAATTAAATATATAATATGTACAAGATATATAAAAAAACGAGGAAAAGATTAATGACATAGTATAAAATTACATAAATAGAGAAAAATTAATTATTGGATAACAGGTGGACGATCATGTAATGTGATCAGCAAGTCTGTAACCAATAAGTCCAAATGCTAGATGATATAGCTAATTCATTTGAACTATTTTCACCAGTTTTACAACATTTAACAGGTTAAAAGTTGGTTTTTAACTTCTACCACCTTTCTGGTCACTGATAAATTATTATACAATATTGCCAATCCTGAATTTCTGCTATATATTTTTTAACCAAATAAGATATTTTCTTTGTTATACTGGTTTATGTTTTTAAGGATGAAAAACCTTACAATTTTGTTAAGGATAAAGATAAATATGGACAGATAGAGTGCGTGCGCCTATTTCTATTAGGGCGTAAACAATTCTTGATGTCTTGGCTCTTTGATTATCCACATTTTCAAAATACTTCATAGCCTTAACGAAAAAATCAGCTTTTGGTCTAGATATTGGAGAAAAAAATGTTAATTTTCGTTTAAGAGTGTACATTTACTTACCTATCGACAAATTCATATTACATCATGAAAGTTTAACAGGTTAAAAGTTGGTTTTTAACTTCTACCACCTTTCTGGTCACTGATAAATTATTATACAATATTGCCAATCCTGAATTTCTGCTATATATTTTTTAACCAAATAAGATATTTTCTTTGTTATACTGGTTTATGTTTTTAAGGATGAAAAACCTTACAATTTTGTTAAGGATAAAGATAAATATGGACAGATAGAGTGCGTGCGCCTATTTCTATTAGGGCGTAAACAATTCTTGATGTCTTGGCTCTTTGATTATCCACATTTTCAAAATACTTCGTAGCCTTAACGAAAAAATCAGCTTTTGGTCTAGATATTGGAGAAAAAAATGTTAATTTTCGTTTAAGAGTGTACATTTACTTACCTATCGACAAATTCATATTACATCATGAAAGTTCCAATCATATTCCCTCCAGTAGTCGTGCTCTGTGTTAGTGCACTAAGAATACAATGAAATAAATATTCGTGTACTTGTTTGCTACAAAATAGCATTGTATCATTCAAAAGGAAATTAGTAAAATAAAAAAAAACAGGCACGTAGATTAGGATTTCCTTAAACATACTTCATTCCATATAGGTAAAGAAGCGTTAATGTTACAATCACGACTTAAATAGAAAATTTGTTTTTATGACTTTGACGGTGTTTATAAGTTAGCAAATAATTCTGGAGATTCGAGTGTTAAATGAAATGTCTGGGTTCCGTAAGATCTTTATTTTTATTTTTGTTATGTGTTTGGTCGCGTCTGGAAATATTCTCAAAGCACCAAAATTCAGCAATGATCATCCTTGTAACGAAGGGTATATGCATGACAAGAAAGGAATCTGCAGAGAAGTAATTATGTAACAAGGTATTTATTAATTCGATTTAGTTCTTCTTTTGGGGACTTGGCAGTGAATGTCTGTTGTTCAATAAGCTTTGACTTAATTGAAAATAAATTAAAGTTTTTCTAAAACTATACTCGTAATACATACTTACTTACTCACTGGCACTATCGAACCCGTAGGTTCATGGCCGCACGGACATAAGCTCTCCATACATCCCTATCCTGAGCTAATGCTTTCCAATCATTCCCTGTATAATCTACTTCCCTCAAATCATAGTTAATGTTGTTCTCCCACCTCATTCTTGGTCTACCAACTGGGCGTTTTCCTTCTGGCTTTCCTACAAGAAGTTTCCATGCACGTCTTTCATTCCCCATACGCGCAACATGTCCTGCCCATCGCAGTCTACGGGACTTAACTGTTCTTATTATATCTGGCTTCCTATAAAGACCGTGTAGTTCATTGTTATGTAGTCTTCTCCATTCACCTGTCTGTTCATCTCTCTTTGGTCCAAAATTTTCCTAAGAACTTTATTCTCAAATACTCGTAATCTCCTTTCCTCCCTTAAAGTAAGAGTCCATGTTTCGCACCCATATAATATAACTGGTAGAATAATAGTTTTATATATTTTCAGCTTAACGTTTTTTGAAAGGAGTTGGGACATCAAAAGTCTCTGCAATGCATAATAGCATGCATTTCCAGAATTGAGCCTATGTTTAATTCTTTGTGCATCTCATTCCTATTTGTGATTATTGTTCCTAGGTATTTGAATTCAGCCAATTCCTCAAAATTTCCCTCATTTGTCATTAGCTGTCCATTTCCATTATATAATGTATTTCTACGTGTGACCATATATTTAGTTTTACTGATATTTATTTCCAGTCCTAATTTCTTAGTGTTACTCAATAGTGTGTGCGTGTTGGCCTTTAGTATCTCCTCGCTATCGGCCAGTAGTACTAACATCATCAGCATAAACTAACAGCTTATTAATACCATTCAGTTGTAAGCCTTCCTCATTCTCTAAAGATTTAATGGCATGCTCTAGTACAAAATTAAATAGTAGAGGAGATAGTGCATCTCCTTGCTTCAACCCATTCTGGATTTCAAAAGTGTCTGAAAACAGTTTGCCTACACGCACCCTACTCGTTGAGCCATTTAGACACATTCGTATAAGTCTAACTAACTTTTTAGGAATTCCGAACTCCAGCAGGATACTATATAACTTCTCCCTCTTAATTGAATCATATGCTTTTTGGAAGTCTACGTATAGTTGATGTACAGTACCATTATATTCCCATTTCTTTTCTAAAATCTGTCTTATACTAAAAATCTGATCTGTTGTAGACCTGTTTCTTCTAAATGCACATTGATGATCTCCTAGAATGTCATCAATATAGGGAGTAAGTCTGCTTACTAATATATTTGTTAGAATTTTGTACGAAGTTGAAAGTAATGAGATGCCCCTATAGTTGTTGCAATCAGTTTTATCTCCTTTCTTATAAATTGGTACGATAATTGATTCCTTCCATTCATCTGGAAGAGCTTCTTTTTCCCAAATCTTACTAAGCAAACAGCGTATCTTGTCCATCAATTTTTCTCCCCCTGATTTTATCAGTTCTGCTGGGATCTCATCTGAACCTGATGCTTTATACATAACAAAACAAAAATTTCACCACTTATTAAACAGATCCTGCTGAGTTGATTGTTATCCAAATTAAACATTAAAAGTAGTTTATATTACTTGGCAATCATTATATTAAAGTGAACATTTTTCGTAACATTGATTTTCAGATTTTAGGTACACTTTTCTCACAAAACTATAACTCATGCTCCAAATGGGAATCAATGACCAAATCCATTTTAATGAATTTTCTTTTACAACCAATCACAGTCGTGTTTCACCTCGATAATTTTCGAATTTCGATTACCAAAATAAAGAGAGCTCCTCCTTGTTTCATTTTTCTCGACTAGGGTGCATTCTTACAATATTGCGATCCTATTTGGCAATAAATAGTATGATCAAGTTGCAGTGATGAACAAATTAATCATAACCAAACGTTTCTCATTTGTTTTTAAACATCGCCGTTTACATTATATATAAACATTTTAAATAACTATATTTAAATAATGATTTGTGAGTAAACAGCTTAATTTTATTCGTTAAATAGTCCTAACAAATGCCACTCTTGATTTCCAAATCATCTAGATAAATTCATTCGTAACTTCGTGACTCGTGAATTTATCGATAATTTGGAAAAACACTCGTGGCATTACTTTATGATAACAAATACATGTATTGAAATATCAATAAAATCATTTGTGAGTTAAAACATATACACGCACAATGCATTATCATAAGTAATGCCACGAGTGATTTCCAAATTATTGATAAATTCACGACTCACGAAGTGAGGAGTGCATTTAATCTAGAGATTTGGAAATCAAGAGTGGAATTTGTTACGACTATTTAACGAATAAATTTAAGCTGTAAATGGCGATGTTTGAAAACAAATGAGAAACGATTGTTATGCTTCATTTGTTCATCACTGCAACCAGATCATATTATTTATTTCAATATTGTAAGAATGCTCCCTAGTGGAGAAACTTATAACCAACATTATAGTTTATTAATTAATTTCTGATGTCATATGATGTAAATATGTTAATTATGTTTTTCTGGAAGGTTAATTCCTGGGAAATAATAGGATTAAGAAAGTGCAAACAGTGGTTTCTTTTTTTTTCTGCTATAATAAATTGCTACACGTGTTTTTATATTATCTCCCACAAACAATATCTTGTTACATTCGTGCACTATATATACAATCTGATTGCCACTTGTATTCCAGAATTCTTACATCTTAATATATAAATTGTTTTATTCAAAGTATTTCTCAGAGAGTCAGTCACTGCAAAACAATGCTATGACCTATTCAGAATGTTAAAAATGAGGAGCTTGATTTAAAGTGATAAAATTAAATTGATTAAATCGAGGTGAAAATCGACTGTGATTGGTTGTAAATCAAAATTCATTGGAATGTGATTGGTCATTGACTCCCATTTGGGGCACGAGTTAAATAGTCATTAATACTGCCCAATTACTTACTATTCATAATTTTTTGAAATCTTAAAAACCTTGTATGTCAGAAAAAAACAATATGTGGCTTATCATGTTATTGCCCTAAGTCTTCAATTATTGGTGTACTGATCATTGGAGAAATGACTTTGGATTGGACATACTCTGCGTAAACCTCAAACTTCAATAGAAATATGCGCACTGGACTGGAATCCTCAAGGTTCAAGGTAGAGAGGAAGACCAACAATTACCTGGAAGAGGACTACTGAAGGAGAAATACCAAAAAATGGGAAAAAAGCATGGTTGCAGGTGAATAGGTTGACAGATGATACAGCTAGGTTCATTACGGCCCTATGCTCCAGCTAGGAGCGAAAGGAAATGATCCATGGGAGAATAATAAGTAGGGCTAGGATTTTTATATACTAAAAGGTACAATTGCAACATAGTATAATGAGAAGTTAGACTTCTGACTGTCTTTTATCTTGGTTTCACAAACAAACAGTTGAATAGTATAATGAGAATTTAGACTTCTGACTGTTTTTATCTTGGTTTCACACACAAACAGTTGAATAGTATAATGAGAAGTTAGACTTCTGTCTTTTATCTTGGTTTCACTCACAAACAGTTGAATAATGTATGCTACCTGTATTGCAGTCTTATCGTTTATTAGATAAAAATCCTAGCCTTGATAATAAGACATATTTTCATCCTTTATACATGATACATTTTTGTTGCATTACGTATATTATAATTGATTCTATCACTGCAGAACTGATACCAAATTGACGCAGGCTTAATTCTAGAGAAATTTTGTACAGTGTGTCATGAACTTTGGATAGGAAATCCGTTCAAAACCTCAAACCGCAAAAGTTTACGTTGTCAAATATATAATACGTAATCATTAATTTGGCACTGAAAAAAATTATGTCATTGTAATTTATACATTGTATATCCTTGACATTAAATTTCGGTTACAAACGTATGTGTTTCATCGAAATGCTTTTATGTATTTTTTAATTTCATGGAATATGACGTGAGACATAAAAAACAAATTCACGCATCTGCGCAAACGAAGCGAATTCCTTACAAAGTCTGACTTATCGTCCGAGTTTGCTTTTTTAAGGAATATATCTTTCTTTTGTTAATTATATCGCATTATCCAGTTACATTGCTAGCAAACAAACGTGGCGGCCCCTGCAGCGATTATAAAATTACGGTATTAAAATAAACACCCACTTTTAATGGTCAGATTTTCCTTATTTTTGGAGAATAACTTTTTCGTTTTATTTCTATGGTACATACCTAGTTTCGTTCCGAAAAACAGATTATTGAGGCCTTTAGAGTGATTTTTAAATTTTCGTTTTCGATTAATCTCCTGTTCTAGTGGTCAGATTTTCTTGTCACCTACTGCGTGTTTTTTTTATGGCAGTCTTTAACAATCCAAGTCATTAGCTTCGCAATTCAAATCTGAAGGAAGTCATACTAAAATTGTTTTGCCCTAAAAAAATTAAATGTATCTCGACCGTGTCCGTGGCCGTGGCGTAGACGGTAGAGTCCCTACCTTCCACTCCGGCGATCCGGGTTCGATTCCCGGCGGGGAAGGGGATTTTTAATCTCCACCTTGGGTCTGGGTGTGTGTCTTGTCCTTGTGTCTATATGTGAGAATAACAAAAAAAGGAAAAAAGTGTAAACAAAAAAGAGGAAAAAAGAAAAGAAAAAAACTTAATAACATAATTTCTAACAACAAATAAGTATGAAAATAAAAAAAAAGACATTTAAAAAGTTCAAGTCTGTCGCCGTGGCGTAGTCGGTAGAGTCCCTACCTTCCACTCCGGCGACCCGGGTTCGATTCCCGGCGGGGTAGGGGATTTTAAATCTCCACCTTGGGTCTGGGTGTGTGTTCTGTCTTGTGTTTGTATGTGTGAATAAGATAAAAAAAAGTTAACAAAGATAAACAAAAAGGAAAATCAGTGTAATCGAAAGAAATAGAAAAAACCGGATATACTTACTTACTTACTTACTCACTGGCACTATCGAACCCGTACGTTCATGGCCGCGCGGACATACGCTCTCCATACATCCCTATCCTGAGCTAATGCTTTCCAATCATTCCCTGTATAATCTACTTCCCTCAAATCATAGTTAATGTTATTCTCCCACCTCGTTCTTGGTCTACCGACTGGGCGTTTTCCCTCTGGCTTTCCTACAAGACGTTTCCATGCAAGTCATTCATTCCCCATACGTGCAACATGTCCTGCCCATCGCAGTCTACGAGACTTAACTGTTCTTATTATATCTGGCGCTAATTTCGTAACCATAAGTTCTATGATACCGAATACTTTGCTGTTATAAGTTACAATACCATACATTTAAATTGAAAGATAATTTCTTATTGTGAACTAATATCCTGTCGTTTATTTGTAAACCACTGCATGACAAAACCTACCTTGAATTTTTTTCCTGAGTAGCGTTGTGACGTATAAAGGCGGTGTAAAAAATCTGCCGTTTTTAATTGCAAGGCACTAAGATCTAGTGCCAAAATTATTTTTTTTAAATATAGGGGGGAAGTAATACAACTCCTGTATTGGCAGAATGAATAACCCTCACTACCCACCGTCCCGCCTCACGTCATCGCGCTATTGAAGAAATCGAAGCTAACCACATCCAGGAAATTTGTCCCGACCGGGGATCGAACCTGGACTTTCTATCTAAGGCAACGACGACAACTCTAGATCAAAGAGGTGGATTTATTTTTCACCTAAAATTAGACATTTTAGTAGTTCATCATCAAAACTAAAATGAATTGAGCCCTTCTAAGGCTGTTCCGAGACTCAAAAAAAAAAAAAAAAAAAAATTGGTCAGACCACCATCTCAATGGTCTCCCAATTTTCTTCCTACCATCTGATTTATAATTCTGCGCATTGCTATAATATCTCTCAAATGACATTCGACGTATGTATCTCCTCCACTGTTTTCTGCATTGTTAGATATATTGTATCCATAGTAATTCTGCCCGAGGGCAGGTCCTTCACTGCAATCATAGCATTTTCATGCTATGCTTGCAGCTTTACTAGGGAATTGTAGGTGTGGTAGCTTCCCGTTGCTTTCCACACCGGTGAAGGATGATGATGATGATGATAAGAATGAAGATGGTGATGATGATGACCATATGATTTCGGGAACCGTTTGGGCCTTAAAGTTTTCCTGACATTTGTCTTACAGGTGAGGAAAAACCCCTATTAAAACCTCACCCAGAAAAACTGCTCCGACCGCGGATCGAACCCGGGCCCGCTGCGTGACAAGGCTGCATGCTACCTCGAGACCACAGCGGCGGACGTATATTGTATTTTGTTCTTAAATTATAAGCATTCTCTTTTTGTTTCATTAGAGATTACCTTCTCCTCTGAAGTCAAATGGGTGGATTGAGTAGTTCACATCATCTTTTCCCTCTCTTAAAGTAAAATTCATGCTTCTTCAGTATCTTATAACTGGAAAATCAAACTATTATACATTTTTAGTTTAACATTTTTTGATAAAATTGAGATGACAAGATCCTCTGTAATTATAGAAGGAATAAGGGGTATAATGGGTTGTATGTACCCCATACGGAAACGGATGCCCCCTAGCGAGAATTTCTTACCAGGATAATTTAGTTACACTTATTACCTAAAACTGTCAACGAGTGACATGTGGTTAGCACATCGCCAGAATGAGACATCTTATAAGCAATTAAGATATTACTTGAATAGTGTTGAAGATCGGTTCAATTTTACACAGAGGCCTTTTTGTTCAGGCTTGCTGCTCTTTGCGATCCTGAAAATCTTCAGGATCGTGGCCCACATCTTAAAGTCCCTTCCGGAGGACTTGTCCCTTGCATTTTTCCACCTTAAAAATCCATCGACCCCGGCTGAGTTTGAACCCGCGACCCACGGGAATAGAGGCAAAGAACATAACCACTAGATTACCGTGACCTATAGAATGATGGGTTAATATTTATGATATCAAACTAATACTTAGGAATTTGAGTGTGACTGGTCACCCAGTGCACTTTTAGTGCTTGGTAGTCCACGTTAGGCGGCGCGACAAACTCAGACTGGAATGTAATGAATAGGGCTCGGAAGTTTAAAACCTATAAAATACCCTTAAAATACCTAAAAAATCCTAAAATTGACCTGAAAATTGAAAAAAAAGACATAAAAAGACAATTCAAATTGAACAATAAGTTTAGCTTCGACTGAATTTTCAATTAATATAATAAAAAGTGCTGAAATGAAGATGTTGAGAGCAATAGCAGTATACAAAAGGACAGATAAAAAGAAAAACGAAGATATAAGAACAGAACTTAATATATTTATTTTCTGTGAAAGAATTAAATATCAAAATGCTTATATTCAGCACGTATTACGAATGAATGAACAGCGCATACCAAGAAGAATTTATACTTATAAACCAAAAAGGAGAAGAATGTTGGAAAGACCATTGAAGAGATGGAAGGACCAATTCGACCTATAATGAGATCGGAACAGGTCATTGGGCTTAATCCTTGTTGTTGATGATGATGATGATGATAATAAAATGATTAAAAAGTTCAAAATTCTAAAGAAATGCAGCACATATTGCGAAAAAAATTGATGACAGAAGATGCTTCTTCTTTTCATACTTAATTAATTTTTTAATTCAACATAGTTTGAAAAAGGAAGTCTGTGTTCATTAATAGAAAGTTCTTGAAGAATTTAGAATGAACAATTTTTCCCACATAGAATGATTTCAGCGAACCCGCAATGGATATCAGGTGGTCAGCAGGCTGCATATTTTGTGAGGGTTCAATAATTTCTCGAGGAACAAAAGTGTTTGAAAAGCCTTTGGAAATTAATACTAGATACTGTTTTGAAATGAAGTTGGAATTGAGACTAGACTCTGCGGATACTTGAATTACACTAATAGTATAAATGTAGTCAAAAGAACGTAAATTTGCAACAAAAAAACCGTTTAGACCTAAAAAAAAAGATAAATAAGGACCTATAAGCCAAAACAAGTCGAAAAAAGGGCAAATAAAACCCACCATGTATATATGTATAATATATATATTGTCCGCCGCTGTGGTCTCGAGGCAGCCCGGGTTCGATCCCCGGTTGGGGCAGTTTTTCTTGGTGAGGTTTTTATCGGGGGTTTTTCCTCACCTGTAAGACAAATGTCAGGAAAACTTTAAGGCCCAAACGATCCACGAAATCATATGGCCATCATCATCATCTTTCACCGGTGTGGAAAACAACGGGAAGCTACCACACCTACAATTCCCTAGTAAAGCTGCAAGCATAGCATGAAAATGCTATGATTGCAGTGAAGGATCTGCCTTCGGGCAGAATTACTATGGATGGAGATATAGGCCTATATATATATATATATATATATATATATAAAGTGGTCATCGTCTAACTATAACTAACTCACTGGCACTATCGAACTCGTAGGTTCATGACCGCGCGGACCTAAGCTCTCCATACATCCCTATCCTGAGCTAATGTTTCCCAATCATCTCCAGTATAACCTACTTCCCTCAAATCATAGTTAATGTTATTCTCCCACCTCATTCTTGGTCTATCAACTGGGCGTTTTCCTTCTGATTTTCCTACAAGAAGCTTTCATGCACGCCTTTCATTCCCCATTCGTGCCACATGTCCTCGCCTTCAGACATAAAATGAAAAAATGATTTTTCCTCAACTTGCGAATCTTTAAATCTTCACACGATATTCGAAATATTTCTTATTTAGCTACTTGAAAGCCGTTAGTGTTTTATTCGGAGACCTTGGAGGCTATCCTATATTTAGAAAAGATAGAACATTTTCACAGGGATTCGATTTACGTAAGAGTTTGTTTAAGGAAACTGTGCATCATTTATCTTCAGTCCACATCCTGTTACAAGACACGCCATGTGTAGTCTTGTGTTGGAAACATAATCTATTCAATTTTTACTTCTATTAGAAGAGATACCCAACATGTTTTCTGCTAGATTCTTCATTTTAACATTTATTATATCATCTCTTATATTTTATCATGAGGTACAAAGTTTTGCCATCGCTTCATATAAGAAACAGCATTCGCCGCCAAGAAAAAACTGCAATGTAGGTTATATGCTGGATCATTCGGGGAGATGCCGCAAAATTTTCTTTAAGGTATGTTAAATACTGTATTTAGATTTTCCATACATTATTTCCATCCATACATAATTTTTAATGTTCTCAGGAGATGTTCTGCAAATGTAAAATTTATTCATTTTCACAATTAAAATGTAGGTGGCATACTTTTAGGGAATGTCAATTATAATATATTTTTAATTATAACATATTTTTAAACTGTCAATTCAATAAATGAAAGTGCATTTAATGTATATAATTCTTCTGTACGTGTGTTTGTCACTGAACTGCTCCTAAACGATTGGACCGATTTTTATGAATTATTTGTGTGTCTGATTGGGTCCATCAATTGTTTATATTTACAAATTGGACCCTCTAAAACCATTAGGTATAGGAGATCACCTGAAGTGAAAATTTGAAAATCGCTCTAGCGGTCACTATTTGCAATATTTCACAACGAAAATCAGTATATCTGTTAAAATAAACGGAAGTAGATATTATCCAAAATGAGGTAAATCCGACAGTTAGAAGTGGAGGTTTAATTGAAAACTGAAATTAAAAACTGACTAGCAACCGCCATGTTTGGTTCGTTTCAGCGTATACGATACATTTAATTAACCTTTTTTTAGGCGTAGGAACGCATGCCGGATATTTGCTAAGTAGTTTGCAGATGATGAAATCATTTTTGCAGGGGATGAAGATGATATGAAATATATGATAAAAAATGGGGACTGAATATAATTTTACAGAAAACAGAATATATGTGTTTGGGAAAGGATGTGGATGACCTCATACTTGAAACAGGGAAAATAAAAAAGTGTGGATTTTTTTAATATCTTGGGTCAATAATTACAAGTTTTGGTACCTGTGAGAGAGATGTACAAACAACAATTGCAATGGCAAAAAATGCAACTAAGACATTACATGGAGTAATTTGGAATAAAAATGTAGTACAAAGGAAACTAAAATGAAAATTTATAAGAGTATACTACAGAATATTTTGTCATATGGAAGTGAAACTTGGTCTTTGACGTAATTACAAAAGAATAAAATTACAACAGTTGAATTTGATTATTTTAGAAGAAGCCTCCAAAAGACAAGTCAGGATAAAATAAGAAATGAATTCCTTTGGAGAGAAATTAATGTCACCACATCTGTTGTTAAGAGGATTGAAAATCAAACACTTAAATGGTATGGCCATGTACAAAGAATGGAAAATGAAAGATGGCCAAAAAATATATACCATTGGTCACCCCCTGGAAGAGAAATAAACGTGGCAGACCAAGATGGAAATGGAAAACCTACGTCAGAACTATAATGGATGATAGGAATTTGGAAGAGGGAGATTGGAATGATAGAGATAAATGGAAACTGAAGACGGCAAACCTATAAGTGGGGGAAAGCCGAAGAAGAAGAAGAAGAAGAAGTTATAAAATAGAGATTTTTGCAGCCTAAATTTATCTTAAAACCGAGTTACAATATTTACAACGTTTTTACTATTATAATTTTGCCTATATTTCGTCTATTAAAAACTAATTTAAAACTAGAGAAGAAGCGTAGTAAATCTACAGTAAATTCTGTGTTAAATAGGAAAAAGCACAGAAGTAAAAAAATTGTTATTTATATTTTTTATTCTGTGCCCTTTTTGAGTGATTTAAGTCTTCATACCTTGGTACAGAGCTAAGGAATTTGTACGTCCCCATGGAGAAGAATTTTCTCGTGAATTTTGCCAGTGTGTGTTCGGTGACCAACCAGCATCGTGAGTATATTTTATAGTTACAATAAAGCAATCAGATTCAGACAGAATCACAGCAGAACTGATAAAATCAGGAGGGGGAAACCTTATAGACAAATACAACCGGTTACTTACTATGATTTGTGAGAAAAAATACTTCCAAAGAATTGAAATAATCGATTATTGAACCACTTTTCAGTAAATAGATAAAATTGATAGTAACAATTACAGTGGCATTTCATTACTTTCAACTTCGTGTAATATAAATAAGATCTAGTGATCATCTTAAACACAGCTTAAGCCGATATTAGCTAGAGAATGGCGCGCACGCAATATAAACCATTTTCGAAACGAATTACGGTTATTGCAAAAAAAAATTAAAAATATTACGGCAATGAGAGTCGCCGGAAAATGTAGTAAAACTTACAAACATTGTAAATTCATTAAATAGGATTCTATTCATAGCAAACAACTTCAAAAGCCAACAGAAATAACTGTCTCTAACATTGAAACTTTCCATCTAGCGAAATTACTCAACTCACATTAGATTAGCAGTGCGATTTATATTTAATCCAAGATAAAGCAAAAATAATTTCGAATGTAATAGGTTAGAATCAAAATAGTTTGTAACTTGTAGCCCCGTTATAATATTAATATGTACCCATTTTCGATTACAATAACCCAATAAATTCTTGTAGTAATATTTAATCAGTTTTAGGTCACGCCCATTTGTTTACAGTCTATGTTTAGTTTATATGTTAAGATGAAGAATAATCATTTATTTATAACTAGCTAATACCCGCCGTGCGCTGCTACACCTAAATAAATTATAGTGTGTTTTTGCATTTACTTGAATAAGTAAAAGGAAAAATAAATATAAATTTATTTCGTTATTATTTTTAGATACCCCGGCGTTGCCCGGGAATCTACGCATCCCGATGTAAGCTACTTGGCATAAATGAGCTGAAGGACAACATTCGTTTTTTTGAGAAAATAATACCCGCCGTGCGCTGCTATGCTTGCCCGGGAATCTACATATCCCGATCTTCTTGGCATCAATGAAAAATGGCTATTGTGTGTTATCTATAAAAGATAAACATATGGCGTCACGGACTTTTTTTGTAGAGTTTTTTGAGATATTCAATTCTGTGTTCATTAATTTTGTGTATTTGTTATGGTTTAGGCAGCGTAAGCCATTTAATGGTAGTGAAAAGGGACTTTTTCAGGTTCTTCACAACAAAGGGTGTTTTTAAGGGTGTAGGAGTTGAGTATCACAACTCTCTTGTAGCCTATATTCATCCCGGGAATCTCCTGAACATTTTGCATGAAACGCCATCACAATCGGATCAACGGTATGGCCGCGCATAAAGTACGAACAAACAAACCATCAATCAATCAAACAAGCAATCAAACATTTATTTTTATATGTTAGATGGCGTAGCCCAATATTTAACCATAGCCTCTCCTTTGTTAGGAGTTACTAGACCAGAATAATTTAGTTACCTTATTTGCCCATAGAGGTCATGTACGACGTGCGGTCAACACATCGACTCAATGAGACGTTTAGCATGCAACTAGGATATTGGGATAGATAGGCCTACATTTTGACTCAGATGACTTTTTATTCAGGCTTACAGAATTAACTTAGGGTATTAGATGTGAAGTCGGCCGCGATGGACATTGCTTATGCTCCTTGACTCTGGTCCCGAGAATCGCGGGTTTAACTCGACTAGGATCGATGGATTTTTTTAGGATGGAAAAATCCAAGGAGCAAGTACAATTATATTTGCTCTAACCTCGACTTCATTATTACGCAGTGTAAGGTATAGGGCCTATATATTAATTGGTGTTTCTCGTATAATTTATCATATTTATATTATTATTATTATTATTATTATTATTATTATTATTATTATTATTATTATTATTATTATCGTAAGTATTATTATTGTTATTATCCTATAAAATGTTGTTTGTACATGAAATTTACATTGCTACATTTAATGTATCTTTAACAGTTTATAATTAGTATAGTGTATTCTATATTTGTCAAATATTTATTTGTATTTGTGCTGGTTGAGTGGAAGAGAAGGCCTTATGGTCTTAACTCTGCCAGAATAAATAAAGCATTATTATTATTATTATTATTATTATTATTATATACTCCGGGAGGGACTTTAAGCCGTGGGTCCTGAGTCTGAAGATTTTCAGGCTCGTAAAATATCCTTAAGCCTGAATAAAAATGACTCTAAACAAAATTTACTGACCTCAATATCCTAGTAATACCTTAGTTGCCTGCTAGATGTGTAATTGGGTCGGTATGTTGACTGCATACCATTCATGACATCTATGGGCAAATAAGCGTAACTAAATTAACTTCGGCTAGTAATTCCTAACAAAGGACAGGCTAGGGCTTAATATTGAGCTATGCCATTGATCACACTGAGCAGCAAAAAAGAAACTTCTTTTTGTCTCAGAAAGAAAAATATGTGATTCTGATAGTATTTTTTCTCCTGCATTCAAATATGATATCGGTTTTTTCTGCATCACGCAAGGTTTCCGAGAGACAGAAATTTATAATTTCAAACACTTTAATATTTTCTACATTCTTAACTACACAATATTCGAACATTCGGACTCGCCTAGAAAATAAGAAATGACGATTTTCTGCTACAATTCGCCTGTGGAGCATCCCTCTTGATGGTCCAACAATAATCGACCAGCGTATTAGGATTCCATTTGTCTTGATATCTCTTTTCCATAGCTGAAATCTCCTGATGAAAGTGTTTCCCGTTTTATTTTACAGTGGACAAATGGACGAAAAAATGGTTATTAAAAAATAGTTATTTAAATCCATTAATTGAAATTGAAATAAAAAAATGTGGGTGATGGAGAAATTCCGAATATATATTTGAAAACACGATAAAAACTGCTTTAAGTACAACTATTGGTACTCATGAGACAAAAATCTTGTTGACCTGTGTTATTATAGAATTGATGTGAATGAATGGGAGAAAAATGCAGAAGATAGAATAGACTGGAGGCGTATTATTGGGACGGCCAAAGCCTATAACTGGATGTTACACCTACTGTATAATGATGACGATGCTGGTTAATGACTCGGGTAAAACTTTGTAAATGTTACTTTAATTTTATGCACTTCCCTCGATGATTTATCGACTTATATAGGCCTATGCCAATAGAAAAAAGTGTCATCATTAATGTCATCGGAAATGAAATATAGCAAGCGTAACCATATATTGCAAGCACAGCCATATCCGTGTTTATGACTTTTTCTCTTCACGATAAAGCTAACTCATTTAGGTTCTGGTTTTCCCTTAAGTCCTAGTATTTATTATCTTGTATATCAAGACAAACAGATAGGTTCTAGTTATGAAGTTAATACTGTTTTGTCTAATATTAAAATTTTTGTTTTTTTTTTCTCATGGATTCAATCTTTCACTGCTATCATCAAATGCGCCAAGAATATGCACCAAAGGGGTATAGAATATATATTAGGCAAATGTCGCAGAAGTTATTTGTAACGTAAGGTGAGCAAATTTATTGATGAAATTCTAAGAATTCTTTCTTTTTACACGCTTTATATTAGCTTGACCTGTATCTATCTATCTATCTATCCTATCTATCTATCTATCTATCTATCTATCTATCTATCTATCTATCTATCGATCTATCGATCTATCTATCTATCTATTTATCGATTTATCTATGAAATCGGAATCTTTCAACGCGATTTTCACCCACTTAAAATAATGGGATCGACTTGGGGAAACTTTGGATACTTGTAGAAGGAAACGTGAGAATACAGTAAGTGCATATTTATTTCTCTTAATATTAAGGTTAGACAACAGTTAGAAAGTGAGAATTTCCCATAATAAATTGTTATGGTCTTCGTGGATACTTTTGCCAGCTGAAAAATGGTTATTTAGAAGACTGTTACTAAACCTAATCTTGTAACTTGTTGTCTACAATATTTTATCCACGTTACAGAATATTTTGGTATATGTTGTCTATGTACAAATTTAATGAAATTTTTATTTGCGGAAAGGAAAGCGGATATGGTAGTAGTAAAAGAGTAATGTGAGTTTTTTTTAAAAAAAAAAAAAGATAATTCAACAAATATTGTTGTAATGTGGGCTTTGGAAGGGGAAAAAAACAATGATAAATCAACATATATTGTTGTTATATATTTCAATAATAATTAATAGTATATTAGAATGCAAGGTTGCAAAGTGGTTATTACAGAACCGAGGAAAGTATCAAAAAATTCATTTGCGATGTGTTGAATTCCTGAGATTCTGTAGAACACGGCACCAAAAAGTAGATGGGTACATTATTTTTTTGCACGATGGTGTTTTGAACAGAATAACTAATAGTAAAATAATAACATTTTTGTTGGAAATATTTGCGTTCATTATAGACAACTGACTAACGTTAACAATCTGGCCAATGTTTATACGGCAAATGCCGAAAATAATTTAGTTGAGACTACAGCAGTTCGTGACACTACTCGGACATAAAATGGCGGCAAGTACGCATTTATTTTTTATAATGTTTTTAATAAGTTCAGTTCATTTAAAATATAGTGATTTGTTCCGTATAATGTATTATAGCACTACATTTTGGATATATTTTTGTATATACATTGTACGTATTATACATAAAGGGCAGTGGTTTTACTTCCCTCACTAGGTAGGCAATTTGTAATGTTACACTATAGTTATTTGGTTATTTATAGGTTGGCAACCCCGAAATTTAGGAAACTGAACTTTCAATCATGTCGCCATTGTTATAAGTACGACAGATCGCACTATCGTGCAAAGAGTGTATTTTACGTTTTGTTTAACCTGTATTTTATGTTTTGATGGCGTGTTTTGTGTCTTGTCAGAATATAAATTGTAGGTTTTGTTGCCTAGTACCTACGAACTAAAGCGTCACTGTTTGTTATAATAGTAGATAAAATATATTTGTACGACTTTTGATAACCTATCATCACTCATTCTTGAAACTGTTTATTCCATTCTTGTCTCTTTTGTTATATTCATTAATTTATTGGGTGAATTTTACATTGTTTCCAAATATATTAATTTCCGATCCTATCATATGATCTTGTTTTCCTTATTATTTTCATCATCACCATCATCATCAAGGATTAGACCTGCTGGTGTGTTCCGATCTCATGTTAGAATTGGTCTATCCATCTTTTACTGGGTCTTCCAACATTTCTTCGCCCTAGTGGTTTCTAATGAAGAATCTGTTTCGGAATTCTATTGTTATCCAATCTATTGATATGGTCCATCCATTCATCTCTGTATTGTGTAATTCTATCTAATAGTTTGAATATATTCAGTTCTCTTCGTATATCCTCACTTCGCCTTTGATCCAATATTACATAGCCAGCCACACTCCTCAGAAACCTCATTTCTGACGTTTCTATTCTCCGGTCCTGGTTTTTGGTTAAGACCCAGTGTTCCGATCCATATAGTAGTGTTGGTACCGCTATTGTTTTAAAATTTTAAAAGTGTCTCCTTTCTAGTTCCTTTGAGATTTGAGACTTCCTTATTATTTTTATGAGTATAATCATTTCTTATGCTTATAACATTTTTGTTTTAAAGTAAAGTATTAAAGTATATACTTGTCAGGTGCCGTCGTCCTCAACAAGGTTTTTTTTAATTAAAAACATTTAAAACTTGTACATTTATGGAATAAATACGACAAACTGGATATAGAAACATTTAAATGAAAATAAAACTATAATGATGTGGTAGAAAAATAGTCTTTTTATACAGGAAAATAGTATATAAGTTATCCACGAACAAGTAACTGAACAAGCTAGACCTAAAATATGCCAGATAATATTACACAATACTTCTGTGAGTGAATTGACAATATTTTCCACGAGTGTAATTTTACTGTGTTCATTATTCTAATAATATCTTAAATCCAACATTTAATTATTATTAAAAGTTATTAGTCATACATATTTGCAATATGTGTCACAGTTACGTCAAGAAATGAATACACATTCCATTATCATGACTAGACTTCCATCACATATACCACTACGGCTTATCTGTACATCCTAGAGAAGTGTGGGTGAAAGCAGATGGTACAGGAATCTTGGAAAATATGTAATCCCATATTTTGTTAATTTGATAGGTATTCGAGTTGCTTTTATTTAATTGGTTTTGTTGCCAAAAGCTAAGTGTTTCCTTATCTTTTAACGAATTCCGAAAGCAATTAACAAATTAGGTTATTACACGCTTTATTTTTTATGAAAAAGTCCACCGCTGTGGTCTCGAGGTAGCGTGCTGCCTTGTCACGCAGCGGGCCCGGGTTCGATTCCCGGTCGGGACAGGCTCCTGGGAGAGGTTTTTCGGGGTTTTTCCTCACCTGTAAGACAAATGTCAGGGAGCTTAGGGCCCAACGAACCCCGAAAATCATCCGGCCATCATCATCATCCTTATCATTATCATCTCATCGTTCACCGGTGTGGAAAGAAACGGGAAGCTATCACACCTATAATTCCGTAGTAAAGCTGCAAAGCACAGCATGAAAATACTATGATTGCAGTGTAAGAGCTGTCCTCGGGCAGAAGAATTACTATGGAATTTATGAAAAAAAAAGTTTACATATATTTATGGATCCTATCTAGTAGACACCGAAAATGGCCATGATCATGATATATATATATTATTATATATATTATATATATTTATTTATTTATTTATTCAAATGGCTGCAGGATACACACTAATAGATAATTAAAATGAAGACATTTTAGAAGAATTATACATGGAACCTTTAGAAAGCAAAAAGGAAGAAAAAATCCGATTATATGTCAGGATGGATGCAAAATGTTGGTAGAATGGAAGATCACAGGATACCCAAACATTTGTTGAAGTATCAACCTACAGGAAGATGATGACCAACGCGTCCACTCAGAAGATTTTTGGATGGTGTTTCTACTGAGGCCGAAACAGGTCAACAAATGGACTAGTTCGTGAATCGACTATGATTTTTTATATATATATATATATATATATATATATATATATAAAATGTGTGTGTAATTGTTTTATTTTAACGCTCTAGTATCGCAATTTCTTTTCTTCTGTCAATTAAAAAAACAAGGTCGAGATCATTAACAACCAAGATCGGATCATTAGGAGTAAGAGTTCATCGAAAAGAAACTTTAAAAATCGTTCTACCGGTCGCAATTTTAGTTTTATTTCCAACAAAACTCAATATAAAACAAAAATAAACAACACTAAAACATTTACCAATATTTAACGACATCGGACCATCAGAATTGGGAAATTACCAAATATAAAACAAAAGCACTTAACAAATTTTAGCAAAATCCACTAGAATTGGAAAATTACCAAAAACTCGAAATTTAAAAATCTCTGTAGCAAGTTCCATGTTTGCTTTGTTGCTATATATCTCTATACCATACAATTTAATTAACAAAAGAAATATCTTACACAGTATATTCTGTAAAAAGGAAAATCGGATCATAAATTCAATTTTCTGAGGAATTCGCTTAGTTTACGCAATTCTTGGGCGACAGTCTCTCTCTCTCTCTCTCCCTCTCTCTCCCTCTCTCTCTCTCTCTCTCTCTCTCTCTCTCTCTCTCTCTCTCTCTCTCTCTCTAATGTTAATCTAACGGTTATGGAATGCAATGTTCGTTAGCACTGATGATTGTAAAGGTCGTACGGACTCGAGTTTCACATGTTAGGCCCTGCATAGACGTGAAATACTTTTTTGTTTTTTATTATGTGATAATATGTGGTGTATTTCTCATAGGGTTTTTTTTTTGTCCAATGCCACCAAGTTTTCTTAAGACAATTCTGGATTTCTGTCCTTGCATTAGAGGAATTGCAACCAACTATTGAGGCTGGGTCGCCTGGAAGGCGGAGCTACCAATACTTGTGTATAATTTTTATGTTTACTTTTACGTCCAATATTCATTGTGTCAGTAAATTACAATAACAATTGTTCTTGTTTACATTGATGACGCTAGCTCTCTGATTCTACGTACACTCGCGGTCAATTGAGGTAATGATGTGTAAGTGTTCACTTGATGAACGCTCGTTCACATCAGGAGCAAAGTCCATCGATATTGTTCTTATAGCAAGAGATGAAGTGGAAGCTTTTGTTTTGTTTGGCATTGCTACTATCTTCAGCCCAGGCTGCTCCAATGCAAAGTGGCAAACTTGTCTGCAAAGATATATTATTTCTAAGACGTCCCGATGTTGGTAGCTCTGAGTTTTGTCCTACTGGATATACGTTCAAGTATGGGAAATGTTGTTCGTTTAACTCACCAAAGTGAGAAAGGTAAGACATATACCGCATTTTGAATCAAGTATGTGATTATTTAATTAAATAATAATAAAACTTAGTTTTATTTTATTTTCATATTTATTAAGATATAATTTAGTTATAGCTGTTTCGGTACACTGTACCTTCTTCAGACATGTCAACAAATTATCAAATATGTGATGTTTTCATTTGTGACAAAAGTAATTAATCGACTTTTGATAAAGTCTACTTAAATATTACTAACAGGCTAGATCAAAATTTAATATACCGGTAACATTTAATTGTTCAAGAAAAATATTCAAACGGGACATCACAATATCCTCATGTAATATTATTAATAGTAATAACAATAATAATGATGACAATGATAATATATATATATATATATATAATTTTTTTTTTAATTTCGGAATTTATCTGCAATAGAGTGGTTTTCCGTCACCCTAAAAAATTCACCTTCTTCAGTTATAGCGGTCCTGAACATCCTCATCTGTAAGTCCCAGTTCACTCATATTTCTTCTTTAGGTCTTCTCTTTCTTCTTTTCCTATTTAACACTCCAAGATCTTTTTTAGGGATTCTATCAGATGCCATTCTCTTGAGCGAGATGTCCATACGAGTCGGTAGAGTCCCTACCTTCCACTCCGGCGACCCGGGTTCGATTCCCGGCGGGGTTGGGGATTTTAAATCTCCACCTTGTGTTTGGGTGTGTGTCCTGTCTTTGTGTTTATATGTGAGAATAAAATAAAGGTAAAAGAAAAAAGGTAAAAACAAGAAGGAAAACAGTGCGAAAAAGAAAAAGTATTAACGATATTACACTTTGTCCGTCGTCGTGGCGTAGTCGGTAGAGTCCCTACCTTCCACTCCGACGACCCGTGTTCGATTCCTGGCGGGGAGGGGATTCTAAATTTCCACCCTGGGTCTAGGTGTGTGTGTGTGTCCTGTCCTTGTGTCTATGTGAGGTTAAAAAAGAAAAGTTAACAAAACAGGTAAACAAAAAGGAAAAAAGGTAAAACAAAAAGGAAAAACAGTATAAAAATATGGTATGGGCTTAATAATAATAATAGTAATGACAATGGTAATAATACATTATAATTTATTTAAACTGGAAGAGTTCAATTTATAAGACTTTATCTTACCCTATCCGTGAGCAAAATATTAGATATAGAAACAGTACACAACGTAAAAATAATTATATAAATAAATGTATCTACATTTATAAAAATTAAACTGAAATTAATATAAATAATATCGATATTATAGTGAAAAGCTCGAACAATGAATGTCTTTAGCACACTATCGTTAAATGCATATGTGAGTAGAAAACATATGTAAATATTAAAGAATTGGGAACACTGTTATGAGCACAAATTAAACACAAAATAAAAACGAAATTGTTTGAACAACTTGATTCGCAGAGCTCAATTTTAATACAACGTTTATATCTTCCAGTCCAGAAAGATGTTTGCTGCTATAATTAGTGTCTAAGGTACATAACCACACTTTAAAAACTTATGCAAATTTCTTCTTTCTTTTCCTGAGTTAACGCCCTCTCTGTATATATATATATATATATATATATATACACGTACATACATACATATGTTTATTTATGTACGTGCGCCACGCCTCCGTGACCTTACAGGAGAACACGACATGTTAAAAGGTCTTTTTTATACATGTTTAATAACATTTTGGATATTTTTTTATTCAATGCCCCGGGTTGTCATTTCGACATTTCTGACGTTATATCCTGGAATTACATTAATTGTAACCCACATTTGAAGTTGGGGCGCCTAGAAGACAGAGTTACGTTACCCCAATGATATGATGGATGATAAATGATAATGAATGTCCAAGAGAGTTCTTAACTTAAACTTAATCTAAATTCCAGACCATGGGCAACCGCAGGAAAGATTCCCTTTAAGGAAACATTCCTATGGTTTGACCGGGAATCGAACCCGGGACCTTATGAACAGTCAGAAACGCTGACCACTACTCCATGAGGCCAGTCACATTTTAGATATGTTGTGCGGAAGTTGTAAGTTTTTATTTTCTCTGCCAGATGATTTAAACCTTTCTTGTAGAGTGTGTCCACATATTTTCTGCAGTAAAGAAAATGCAAGGAAATAATGAGAGTGCATTTGTGACTTAAGAACCACACATCCATTTATTCTTTTATACCGGTACATGTCCCGCCTCTGTTTTATATCCAGATCTGACGTGGGTATACGATTCATATTTCCAATTTCTCTTCAATGGAAATTAATAAACGGCTTAGATTGTATTTAGTTACTGTATTCATTACTTTACATTCTTAGAAAAAGTGGTAATACACTCCACGCACGTCTAAACAATTCCGTGTTAGCAGGAGAGTGCACGTGCAGCGTAGATAGCTTCTAACCGCCAGGTATTACGAATATGATAGGGATGTGCATGCAGAAAGAAGGAGAATTTCACGGAACCCTCTTTGTTGGAAATAACATGTTATTAATATTAGAAACGTTATATATAAAAATTAATGTGAGTCCGTTTGTTTGTTTGTTTGTTTGTTTGTCCTTTATGGACTCAAAAACTACTTGACTGATTTGAATGTTTTTTTTTCCTCCGTAATTTAGAGAATTTTTCTGGGATAATTAACGTATATAATATGTTACCATACGTACTATAGGGCCGGAGCTAGAAAAAGAGGGTGGCATCGGTTGCACTATAAAAGTAGCTCTTAGGACGCTTAAATAGCTTACGCTGGATAAACCATAACAAATACACTAAATTAATGCACACAGAACTGAATATGTAAAAACAATATACAGACAAGTCCGTGAAACTATATGTCGACTTTTACGGATAACTTACAATAACCGTTATTGTCTTTCTGCTGATTGATGCTAAGAAGATCGGGATAAAGTAGATTCCCGGGCAATGCCGATTTCTCTATCGAAGGAGGCAGCGGGATATCGCTCGTAATGCTGTAGTCCCTTAACGCTCTAGTGGCCCCAACTTTTGTTTCATCGAAATAAAACTTGGTATATAGCTGTTAATTAAAAAACGTCGGGATAAGTAGATTCCCGGGCAACTCTGGGTAATGAGCTAGTTATAATGTAAAATTATAAAATTATGTACGTCGAAGGTCCGTCCCTCAACTTCTTAGATATATCAGACAATTATTGTAGGCCTTTCGGGACTAGTCCCATCATCAGCAGAAGGTAGCAGTACTTCATCGTGGATCAATGACAATAGACCTGTTACCTTCTCCTGATGATGGGACTACTTCCGTAGGCCTACAATTGTTTAATAATCTAAGAAGTTTATAATTGTACTTATAATTTTAATATTGTGATTAACATCTCAACAGAATGTTACTATGGATTTTATTAACGTTAACACGTTAAGAGCTCATTTAAATAAAAAAAACATAACATTTTGGAATCTTAATAAGGGAATGAGTTATTTGAAAACTGTAATTACGAAAACTCTAACAGCCATGAAACTGCCCCTTCATTCTTGTTGCTACTACTATTATTACTACTAACTAACTCACTGGCACTATCGAACCCGTAGGTTCATGGCCGCGTGGACATAAGATCTCCATACATCCCTATCCTGAGCTAATGTTTTCCAATCATTCCCTGTATAATCTAATTCCCTCAAATCATAGTTAATCCTATTCTCCCTCATTATTCTTGGTCTATCAACTGGGCGTTTTCCCTCTGGTTTTCCTACAAAAAAAAATACATGCACCTTTTTGACGTCTTTCATTCCCCAATCGTACTACATGCCCTGTCCATCGCAGTCCGCGAGACTTAACTGTTCTTATTATATCTGGTTTCCTATAAAGACCATGTAGTTCACTGTTATGTAGACTCCTCCATTCATTACTACTCCTACTACTACTCCTACTACTACTACTACTCCTACTACTACTACTACTACTACTACTACTACTACTACTACTACTACCACTACTACTACTAATAATAATAATAATAATATATAATCAAATAATACATTAAAGAACAAAACAAGAAGAGATACTAGATTGACGTTTTATAAAACATTAGCAGTTCCTGCATTACTTTATGAGAGTGAAACTTGGGTAACGACAAAAAAAATACAAAGTAAGTAGAATACAAAGTGTACAAATGAACTTCCCTGCAAGAACAAAAGACTGTACAAAATTGGATCGGGTAAAGAATGAAGATATAAGAACAGAGTTTAAATATATATCCATTTAATGATAAAATCAAGGAATATAATAAATGGCTTAGACATGTAGAAAGAATGAATGTAACAAGATTACCAAAAGCAGCATTTAACTTAAAAAATTATAAATTGGCCAGTCTTTATTCAGGATAGATCTAGGTGGAGAAAAATTGTTGAGGAGGTCAAAACTTCAATGAGGTTGTAGTCGCCTACTAAAGAAGAAGAAACATTTAACTACAAGCCAAGAGGTTCAAGGAATGTAGGAAGGCCAGTGAAAAGATGGACAGAACAACTGTGAGGAGGAACAGACAATTTGCCTAGCCCGTGAAGTGAAAAAGACGAAGGATAAAATAATACTACAATTTAGAGAGGGAAAACTGTTCTAATTCATAATGAAGGAAGGAAGTACGTATGTACAAGTTGAGAGTAATAACTGCTTCTTTTTAAATGACGCAATGAACTTTTCCACGAAGAGCTTCCACCGGTTTAAAGGTACAATACTTGAAATGCGTACTGCTACCTACATAAAAGAACACTAGTGTCGGATGGTTTCCATAGTTTCATCAACGATGAAGTGGAACGTTTTATTTTGTTTGGTGTTTATCTTGATGCAATACTCGAGAACAGAATCTTTGCAAGTCATCAAGAGGAACTTGTACTTCCCATTAATTCACAACCATGAGACTACGACTCATCGGTGTCCTGAAGGGACAAAATTCCACGATGGAAGATGTCGAAAGATATTTTTTGCTCATTCAACAAGGTATGAAGAACACACCTCACTTCCGTACATATTCATGAAATATTCCCTAATTTAAACAATTTATACAGTCTATTGTAAATATGTTAGACGAATATGATATTAAAATAATTATATCATCATTAGCTTCATGGATTAAGCCTGATTATGCTTATTCTGGCCCCATTCTTTAACACTATCTTGTCTTCGATCTTCCAACATTTTTTCTACCCTTTTTTACACGCTTTATATTAGCTTGACCTGTATCTATCTATCTAACGGAATCTTTCAACATGATTTTCACCCACTTAAAAACATTGGATCGACTTGAAACTTTGTATAATTGTAAAGGACCAATGACAATACAATAATTTCATATATATATTTTTCTAAAATCCTGGCCAGGATCATCAGGACATCAAAGAAATAAAGATCGGTATAATAGGTTGCGGACATATCGAATTTTTAGTCTATCGTTGTGGTATCTTAGTTGGTAGAGTGGTGGACTGCAGTGGTATATAATTTCAGTAATAAAAAGGCCGCTGATTCAAATCTGGATCGGAGGATTTTTTAGAAGAGTATTACTTTTAGCTCATACTACAATAGTATTGAATTTAAAGATATTTACATTTTTGGAAAGCCAAACTAAAAAAAAAGTAAAATAAATAGTAGTTTAAAAACACTAAAACAACACGCTTTTTTAGAAAACCGAACTAAAAATGAAAAATAATTTTAATTTCCAACACACTTGGGATAAAATTAAAGTGGTCAACAAAAAAAATCATCTCCAACACATCTAGAATAAAACTAGAGTTATCTACAAAAAAAAAATTACCATCAAAAGCGTGGGGTGCTCTATATCAATTAATATATTTGATGATAAACAGATACTGGTAAAAGTAAAGTCTGTAAGAAGAAAACGTAAAAATCATAAGATGCACCCCACGCTTTGATGGTAAAAATATATTTTTTTTTGTAGATACTCTAGTTCTATTCTAGATGTGTTGGAGATGATATTTTTGTTGACCACTTTAATTTTTTCTCAAGCGTGTTGAAATTAAAATTATTTTTCATGTTTTAGTTCGGTTTTCTAATAAAGCGTATTGTTTTAGTTTTTTAAACTATTATTTATTATAGGTTTAATTGAAATATGAAAATCAAATAAAACTATGTTTTATTTTTATTTAATGAATTGATTGAAATAATTTTATCATCGTCATCATCATCAGCTTCATGGATTAAGCATTATAAGGCTTATTCTGGTCTCATTCCATAATACTGTTAGTCTATCCGTCTTTGGTCTTCTAATTTTTCTACATTTCTTCTACCCTTTTTAGTAGGTTTAATTAAAACAATTTTATCATCAAGAGCTTCGTGGGATTGAGCCTCATAGGCTTATTTTGGTCTTATTATGTAATATTGTTTAGTTTATCATGTCTTTGGTCTTGTAACATTTCTTCATTTCTTCTACCTTTTTATAGGTTTAATACAACAATATTGTTGTATTGTTGCTTAGATCAGTTGATATGTAATAACACAATTCATAATTTGTTAACATGTCTGAAGAAGGTACAGTGTACCGAAACAGCTGTAACTGAATTATATAATAAATATGAAATCAAATAAAACTACGTTTTATTTTTATTTAATTAATAATAATAATAATAAATATTATTATTTATTATTATAACGCTGCCTTGCGGTGAAGAGGGACCTTCAAAGGCTGTGGGAAGAAAACCCAAACAAACTTTCCTGGTCCTCTAGGTTGGGTTGATACGACGGGCTAACTCCCCGTTCATTGGGGGGAAAAAATGAAATGTTAAAACCCAATGAATGATTTATTGTGTTATAATAGAGAATAATTGAGGAAATTTATAAAGCGAAATTGAAGACAAATCATTGGTGTTGGAAAATTGTATCAACATTGTTAAAACCGGAAATATATATTATTATTATTATTATTATTATTATTATTATTATTATTATTGTTATTATCATCATTATTATAAGAATGGGAACACAAATGCTACTTGAATTCAGGGTATAACAACAATGAGAAAAAAGAAGAATAGATGAAAGATAATGAAGTAATAGGGAAGACTAAAGAAGAAACTGTATATGAATTATATTTGACACATACAACATTAGGCGAAGGAAGATGTGTTTACATTCTTAAATCCTTTTTAGATCAGATTAGGATTATTAAAACAAAACAATACAAATTTACCGCAGTAACTTTCGAGCCTCTTTTTTTTTTTTTTTGTCATTGAATATCCGGCGTAAATAATAGCCATTCACTGTTTACTTTACAAGCCTTATTAGGTTTTAAATGGATCAACAGTCTGTGCAGGAAGAGGCAAAACTCATCCTTTGTTTACGAGTGATATTTCTTTCATAAGAAATGAAAATGAGTCAACGAAATTGACTAATGGCCGGTTGGTGAAAGACAGTCCGGCCTCAAATGCTATAACTTGCGTCATCAACAGAATGACGGATGATTGACTTGTATTCAGCCAAGTATCCGGTATTATACACTTGTCCCTTGTTAACACATGCATCATTTCACAATGGCATAGTTCTGTGATCACATAGGGTATGTTACGTATAAAATCGCTGCTTTTCAGGGAATTTCAAACAAGCTTCGATGGGATATTGCAAGCGGTGAATACAGCTTTACAATATATATTAACTAACTCACTAGCACTATCGAACCCGGAGGTTCATGACCGCGTTGAGAAAAGCTTTCCATACATCCCTATCCTGACCCAATGATTTCCAAACACCCCCTGTATAATTTATGTCTCTCAAATATAGGTTAATTTTATTCTCCTACCTCATTCTTGGCCTACCTATAGGGCGTTTTCCTCAATTTTTTTCGACAAGAAATTTTACAAGCCACTCTTTAATCTCCTTCATGACATACCTGCCCATCGCACTCTAGGAGACTTAACTGTTCTCCTTATATCCGTTTCCATAAAGAAATATGTAGCAAATTGGTATCTAATCTTCTCCATTCATCTGTCTATTCATCCATCTTTGATCCAAAAATGTTCCAAATAACTTTATTTTCGAATAATTGTATACTTTCCTCCCTTAATGTAAGACATGTTTTACATGTAATACAACTGAAGGAATAACTGCTTTATATATTTTTATTTTAACTTTTTTTGAGACTTTGGGACGACCAATGTCACTGTAATGCATAATAGCATGTGTTTCCAGAATTCAACATATGTTTAATTATATTTGAAGAGAAAAATTATACGCTCAGACCGGGACTTGAACCCGGGACCCTTGGTTCTCTAGACCAAGTGCTCTGCCAACTGAGCTACCTGAGCAAGTACTGATCTAAACGCAAATCTTTCTCTATATACATTGTAATTCCCATCCACCAAATGCTGTGAAGCCATGCTTCTATCTTGCAAATGGCGGCTCCTTTATTAAGAAGACATATTTGGGAATTATACATTACAGCCAGTACGGCTTTTTCCAAGTTTTTATTATTGATTTCGTAAATCTCAATGATGGATAAATCATATTTGAGATGTACGAAATCAATAATAAAATATGTTTAATTGTTTTCTGCATTTCATTTCTGTTTGTAATACTATTGTTCCTAAGTATTTTAATTCACCCACTTCTTCAAAATTTCTCTCATTTATCATTAACTGTCCATGCATTTCCATTATATAGCCTAATGTATTACTATGTGTGACAATATTTAATTCCTCAAAAGTGATCATGCCCTGTGATTTAAAATCTGTGTCATAGTTAATACTGTCACCTCATAGGAATAGAAAAAAGTAAAATAATATTAAACTAGGCCTCATTAAAATTACTCCTAAATCATGGAAAATCATGTAATTTTAGTGAATCCTTTATAAATTGTGGGTTTGTGATTATGAAATGGCTGACATGTTGCAAAGAACGAGGTACATTAAGCAAAAGGATTTTCCAAATTATCTTTTCATAAGTAATGCCACGAGTGATTTCCAAATTATCGATAAATTCACGACTCACGAAGTGAGGAGTGAATTTATCTAGAGAATTTGGAAATCAAGAGTGGCATTTGTTAGGACTATTTAACGAATAAAATTAAGCTGTTTACTCACAAATCATTATTTAACTATAGTTATTTTAAAATATTTATATATTTAATGTAAACGGCGATGTTTGAAAACAAATGAGAAACGATAGGTACGCTTCTACTGCTTCTTTTGTTTATCACTGCAACCAGATCATACTATTTATTGCCAAAGGAACGCAATATTGTAAGGAGGAGCTTTCTTTAATATGGTAATTATAACACTGATAAATATTTGGTGAAACACGACTCTGATGGTTGTAAAACAGAAATCATTGAAACGTGATTGGTCATTGACCCCCATTTGGGGCATGAGTTAAATAGTCAATGTTTTTTTTTTTTTGTATACTACCGTCTTCCTCAACTATACTGTTTATATTTAAAAAATTCGTAATTCCACTCTAGATCTCTCGAAGCATGCTTCATCTTCTGGAGTTGTTGTAGTAGTGTTGAATTATCTGTATATGTTTAATAGAGGGTTTTGATTATTAGGCATATTTTCGTTGAGAATGTTTGTATTCTTAGCCTCCTTGATAATTTTGATTTCTTCTAAAATATTAATTTTGTGTCTGTTGCTCTCTCTGTGTATAATTGATATTGCATTATCGATATTGCTAAAACTATGGCCGCTTTCTGAAATATGTTTAGCGAATTTTGATTTGCCTTCTCCTTTAATAAAGTCTGGAAAATGTTCATTAAATCTGATTCTAAAATCTCTAGATGTTCTACCAATGTAACATTTTTCACAGTCTTTGCACTTGAATTTATATATGCCTTTGTTTTCATATTTATTGTTTTCCTCAATTTTGTTATATATGATGTTATTTATTTTGTTATATTAGTTTTGTAGGCTATGTTGATGCTTTTATCGTGTTTCCTGATAGATTTTGCTAGTTTGATTGTTTCATTACCTGTGTAAGTAAAAGTGATCCAATTATTTGCTTTTATGTTAATTTCTTTTTTAAGTTTCGTTAATTTTTTTAATCGTTTTTTTCTTGTTTGTTTTCTGACTAATTTGTTTATTATTTGTGAGTTATATATATTTTTTGTAGCTAAATATTTTATGTAATTTGGTTCCTTGAAATAATTTGATTTATTTAAAAGGGGTTGCATCATTCTATTTATTAAGCTGATGCAATAACTCATTTCATTAAGTAAATACAATTTTCTGAGGAGATACCGAAAAACAAATGTCTTTATAATTAAAAATTATTAGTGCCAATAATATTAAATACGATCTCGTATATGGTCACACGTAGAAATCTATTATTGAAGGGGAATGGGCACATAACACATGAGGGGAATTGTGAAGAAGTGACGAGGGTAAATACTTAGGGAAAATCATTTCTAACAGGAATGCGGTGCAGAAAGATATTAGACATAGGTTCAACTCTGGAAATTAATTCTACCATGCCTTACAGGGACACTTGTCAACCTACATTCTCTCAAAAATAATGTTAAACTAAAATTGTATAAATAGGCGATTCTTCCAGTCACATTACACGGATGCGAACATGATCCGTATTTCAAGACAGGGGATACGATTATCTTATTAGTATTGAAGAATAAAGTCCTTAGAAAAAATTGTTTTAATGAAGTATGAACTGACAGGCGAAAGGAGAAAACTAGATATTAGTGAATATTATAATTATAATACAAAATCATAAAATTGTCTGCTCAACATTGTAAACTATTAGTTCTCTGTAGGCCTTTCGGGACAAGTCCCATCAGCAGAAGGAGCAGGAGACAGGCCTGTATCTACTGACTCTGAAAACAATACTGGGACACTAGTGATGTTTTGGTACAGGGGATTGAATATACTGGAAGTGTTCTCATTAAAAAAAAACAGGTTCTTGTTGGTTTCTTTTAAAATTTAAATTTCATCCAATACGTTTATTTTTGTTGGGTTACTCTCCTTGTGCAGTATTGTGAGGATGTTGTCAATATCTAACATGCGATGTTCCTGCCTGAATAATATGTTTAGTATAACTTGATTTTCCTTCTGCATAATTGAAGTCTCTAAACTGTTCTTTGAATCTAATATTAAACTGCTCCTGATTCATATATATATATATATATATATATATATAAACGAATTTTGTCTATCTTTCTGTTTGTCCTTTATGCATTACTGCACCATTCATTCGACTGTGATGGAGCTTTTAGCAAAATGTTCAGGAGTTTCTCGGGGAGGGGTAAGGCTATAAGAGAGTTGATACTCAACCCCCTTCACCCTTAAAAATCACCCTTTGTAGTGAAAAAGTGTTTTTCGGAACTTTTGGACGCTTAAATGGCTCACGCTGCCTAAACCATAACATACACACCAAATTAATGTACACAGAATTAAATATCTAAACAAAATCTACAAAAAAGTCCGCGACAGCATATGTCTATCTTTTACGCATAACTCATAATAACCATTTTTATCTTTCAGCCCATTGATACCAAGAAGATCGGGTTGACTAGATTCTCAGGCAAGCGTAGCAGCGCACGGCGGGTATTCTTTTATGGATAACTCTCACTACAATTTTCGTCTTTCAGCTCATTTATGCCAAGAAGATCGGGATAAGTAGATTCCCAGGCAACGCCGAGTAGTCAGAACGGGATATCTAAAAATAATGACGATATAAATTTATAATTATTTTCCCTTTTACTTATTGAACTAAAACTAATAACACTTTTAATTTATTTAGGCGTAGCACCGCACGCCGGTATTAACCAGTCCTACACAAAAATTTGTTGCAAATACTCCTTTATTATAAAAAATATTGTTTTCTTCAATGTCATTGCTTACTATGTTATTTCATTTTTTATCAGTTCTATATTTTTTATATTTTTGTCAGTTTGAGGGGACCGTCTGGATAAATGTTACAAAATTGGCAAAAAATGATTTTTTTTTGCTTTTTAATAACTCTGATTCTTTAGGATCACTTTCATGTAAACATTTTTATTGTGGGAGCAAAATTGAGTCCGTGATGTAAGGGTTTAAATACCCCTGCACATATGGTCAGCATTATTACTTAAATTTTAATATGCGTTTTTTTTTGTTTCATTTTTTTTGACATTTTCCAAAACTTAAAATGCTTCTTACGATGCAATTTTTATGCTATCAAAGTGAAATTTTGAGGTTAGACTCCCCAATATATGTTAATTGAAATTTGCTATACAATTACTAGTCTAAGACATATGTGTGCTTTTAAATTGAGATGAGAAATGAGAGCGATAAAAAAGTTTTTTTTTAATGAAAAATAAGCAGTATCTTCCCTTTATGAATATGTTTGCATAGCAAATGTGTTTCGTGGAATCATAAAGACTCTGAATCTCAAATTTCATCAGAACATATTTAAAAATGCATCGCAAGGAACATTTTTTAGAAAATATTAAAAACATAGTTTTAAAAAATCATAATTCTGAAACAGTTCTACTTATAAACACCAAACTTTACAGAAACGCTTCTATAAACACATAATGTATGTGATAAAAATTTCAAAACAATCAGATGAAAACTAAAAAAAAAAATGAATTTCACCAGTCGGTTCCCTTAATTTTAACAAATTGGATTCCTATCTCTAAGAAAGAAAACTATTTATTTACTAAAATTCGTTTCCTATTGGTGACGTTACTTTACTAAGTTTCATTGGAAACACCATCACTGTCATCCCATAAGATCACGTAATCTTTTTTGAGGTCCAAATAATTAGTACAATGCCATAGATTAAACCTTGACACATAAAGCAACATTATTTAGTTGAATCTCATCGGTCTGGAATTCCATAAAAGAAGCTTTCACAAACTTACAAGAGAGAAGAAAGCATAGAAGTGACAGCTAGATTTCCTAGAACGCTTTCAGATCTGAGAAAATTGTAAATAGGGCGAGGTTCCTACCGACTCAAAAGAACTTTAATAATCCTAATAAGAATTGCTATAATTATCAACTTCAATTGTAATTATTTCTTTAGAATTAGGTTACAAAAATAACCCTTGTGTCTCACTGTTTCGAAAAACTTTGATACAATATTGCAATTCATGTAAACCGCAGAAGAAGCCTTCACCTGATTTCGTTTGTTTAACTTATCTGCCTAAAGATAAAATTCCATTCGTTTGTATAAATGCTGGGTTCTATCCCAACCGAGACCAGACTGATCATGAAGTTGACACTGTTGGTTTGTGGTCTTCTTCTCCTTTCTTACACTGCACAAGGATTATCAATCCACTTGTACGGTGTTCCGAAGAGGTGTCCCGAAGGTTACAGATTGGATCGGGTTGGACATTGTCGTAAAGAATTTATTGGTCAGGCGGAAGAATAAGGTAAGAGATTTGTCTCTCTAAGGGTCAGTTTCACCAACAGAGGTAACTGTATTACGCCAGTTTAAGCTATGCATTATACACGGGGAAAACTGGCGTAATACAGTTACCTCTGTTGGTGAAACCGACCCTAAATCAACTCCACAGTCATTACAGAATGCAATGTTTTAATTTCTCATTTGAAGCACATTTATCAGTGACTTTAGGGGTTGTTTAAAAATCAACGTAAATACTAGAGTAATGTAGAAATTAAGGAGAAACGGCTAAGAAGAGGAATAAAAAGTATCTTGAATAAAAAAAAATATCTCTGATTCAAATTACTTGATACGATTACAATTTATTGTGTTAATGTAAGGCTTAATTTAGCTTTAAATAAAATAATAATAATAATAATAATAATAATAATAAATTCCATTCTATTACATTAACGTAGTTCAACCTCTCACCTTATGGGTATTTTTACGTACCACACGCCACCCGGGCCTTACAGTGGCACGACCTGTCGGGAGAGGGATTTTAAACTATGGTTCACATAGGCCTATATAATTTTTGACCATACAAGGACATGGAGGGCCTCTCTGAATGAGTGATTAGCTGAATGTTAGAGCCTCCTCCGAAACAACACAACATTAAGACGAAATAATAATAATAATAATAATATAATAATAATAATAATAATAATTATAATAATAATAAAATAATAATATTAATAATAATAATAATAACAATAATAAAATAATAATAAAAAAATAATAATACAATAATAAAATAATGAAATAACAATGATGATAATAATAATAATAATAATAATAATAATAATAATAATAATAATAATAATAATAATAATGTTTTATTTAAGCTGGCACAGTTAAGGCCATAAGGACTTCTCTTTAACTCAACCGTAGAATAATAAAATAATACACAATTTTATATACTTATTACAATTTAGAAATGTTATTAGAAAATGGATTAAAGAATGCGCAATGCAAATGCGGTCTAATATTAGGTAACACAAACAAAACATAGAACAAATTTAAGTAATAAAAATTTCCAAGATGAATATTTATAGGTACATACAAAATGATGATCATCATCATCCATGCAGGCTATACAAAGTGGGACCATAAAAGAAATGATGAAATTATGGAATAGTTGGATGTAGAACCCATTCTTCACCATATACAAAACTACCAGAACAACTGGAAAGCCAATCTTCAACGAATGCCGTCTCATAGAATTCCAAAAGCCATGCTTCGTACATACAAAATGTTGAATATAATTGTTATAAAGGTAGTACTTTCTTTACGTGGAGCTTAACTAAAATAGCTTGAAACAGGGACTGGGGGTAAATGTGAATAAAACTAAATATTTGATCTAGATGTAAATACATTATTAAAGTGAATGGAATTAAAAAAAAAAGTGGCAGAATTCAAACACTGAAGAACAGTAGTTAGAAACAGAAATGAGGTGTAGAAAGAAATTAAACATAGACTCAACTCAGGAAATGCATGTTGTTCTGCATTACAGGTATTCTTGCCATCCCAACTTATGAAGAAAATGTTAAATAAAAATATAGAAAACGACTATTCTTCCAGTTATACTATATAGATGTGAAACATATTATTTTACTTTATGAAAGAAGAAAATATTACGAGTATTTAAGACAAGATTTCTGAAATACATTACGAAACTCCGTTGAGGTCACTGTGTCAAAGTTTTAAGAAATGTAAAACAATACCTGATACATAAAATTGTAGACTTTCACGGCAGGTATTTTGATTCACGTATTTTATGTCTTTCGGGCTAAATGGCCGTGGTCTGGTTTTATTAACACTCAACGTTTCGTCTACTACTGCGGTAGACATCCTCAGGAGATTCTGTGTGTTATTTGACCTCTTAACTCTTCAAATGTCCAACACACAGTCAGTCTGCAGCCGACATTTGAAGAGTTAAGAGGTCAAAGAACATTCAGAATCTCCTGAGGATGTCCACCGCAGTAGTATATGAAACGTTTTAGTGTTAATAAAACCAGACCACGGCCATTTAACCCGAAAGACATAAAATACATGAATCAAAATACCTGATATCTCAGTTGTCCTAAATAATCAACATCACTGCTGATTATTGACCTGGGATATCAGGTAGTATTGTTTTTACATTTCTTAAAAGCATTTAAGAACAAAATGCTCAGGAAACTTGGACCAAAGAGAATCGAATAGATAGATTAAAAGATAAATATACATAACAGTGAGCTATATAATCTTTATGGGAGACCACATGCAATAAGAACAGTAAGGCTCACAGACTGTGTTATGTAGCACGAATGGGGAATGAAAGAGAGGCAAGTAAACTGAGGAACTTTAGGTAGTAAGCACTTACTCTTAGTAGGTTGGCAACATTGTGATGGGATAATAATATTAGCTTAAACATTCAATTGTAAATACCATACTGTTTGCAGACGATCAGACAATATTTAGCCATTCAGAAAGTAATCTACAATTAGCAGCGTATAAATTAAATGAAGTAGCAAAGAAATTCAATATCACAATCTCTGAAAGTAAATCGAAAGTAATGGCATTCAACGGGAAAGACCATATGAGGTGCAAAATCAGCATTAATAACAGTACAATACAACAGGAGAACAATTTTAATTAATTGGAATGTAATGTGTCATACTGCCAGAAGGAAGGCATTAATTACGAGTACCAACTCATTGGCACTATCGAACCTGTAGGTTCATGGCCGCGCGGCATAAGCTCTTCGTACATCCCTATCCTGAGCTAATGTTTTCCAAGACATTAATATTAAATTAAATAGATTTTACAGAATGTGTGGCACTATAAAACGGACACTGAAAACTAAAACATTGAGGAGTACACAATTAAAATTTTACAAAATTGTGGCAGTTCCTACATTAACATATGCAAGTGAAAACAGCACTCTTAATCGTTCAGACAGAAGAAAAATAGAAACTGCAGAAATTAAGTTCTAGCGTTCAGTAGCAGGTGTGTGACAATTTCGGACAGGAACATAAATGAAGATATTTACGAAGTTATTAAAAACAAAGTTACAAAAAGATGTTAAAGACAAATTAGAAGAAGATCAAAATGGATTCAGACCAGGAAGGTCATGTGTTGACAATATATTTGCAATACAACAGTTAATTGAAAAACGGACTGCAGTTGGAGAAGAAACCCATTTGACAATGATAGATTTAGAGAAAGCTTATGACTCAATTCCGAGGAACAAATTATGGGAAGTATTGGAGAAATACAATATTGACAGAAACCTAATAGAAATTATTAAACAAATCTATAAAGATAACTCCGCTTATGTTAAAATGGGAAATATAATGTCTAATCCTATAAAAACCTCAAAGGGATTGAAACAAGGGTGCAGTCTATCACCAATTTTATTTAATATTTATGTAGAATTTATACGAAATGGAAACAAAGCTGCAAAGGTATGGGGATCCCAATAGGCAACAGATTTTTGCTGACATTACAATTTGCCAATGATCAACTGGTTTTAGCGCAAGACAAATTTGATATGGAATTCATGATAAAAAGGTTGAAAAACATATATGAATCATGGGGTCTCACAGTAAATTTACAAAAAACATAATATCTGGCAATAAATAGCAATGAAAGAGAAAATTTAATATTGGAAGAAGGAATCCAAATAAAGCAAGTGAAACAAACTAAATATTTGGGAATGATTATGGATAACATCGAAGGTATAGGAAAAGAGAACATAAAACATAGAATTGAATTGAGTAGCAAAATAATATCATCATTAAATTCCATATGGTGGGATAACCATATTTGGAAAGACACAAAAAAATATATTGGTAAAACATTGGTGGAATCTGTTGCAATGTACGGAAGTGAGGTATGGACAATCAATAAGTACTACAAGAATAGACTAATAGCTCTAGAAATGGATTATTTACGAAGAAGTGCCAGAAAGTCTAAATTAGAACGTGTCACAAATAAGGAAATTAGAAACATAATGGAAGCAGACGAAAGCATAATTGAAAGAATTGAGGAGAAGGAATTAAAGTGGTTAGGACATGTTTTAAGAATGGAAGATGAGCAATGGCCCAAGCAACTATATGAATGGCATCCGAACAGAAAGAAGAAAAGAGGAAGACCAAGGTTAACATGGAAGGAAAACGTGAAGACAGTAATGCAAGCTAGAGGGCTAAGCATCGAAGATGCCCAAGACCGTAGGCTTTGGAGGTTTGGCACGGGAAGACGGCAGCAGCTGTAAAAACCCGAAGATAGATAGAAAATAAATGAAGATATTAGAAAATACTTAAGTATTTTTAATTTAATAAATATAATTGACAATATGAGAAACGATTGATAAGAACACGTTCAAATAATGCCTACAGCTATTACTAAAGTACCAACCAAAAGGAGGTAGAAGTGTCGGATGTCCATTTACTAGATGGGAAGATTCACTAAACCTTACTTGTGAAAACAGGTCAAAAGACCTAATTTCATTTTGTAGAAGAAGAAGCCATGATTTGAGAGAGGAGAATTATAAGGGAATTATTTTTAAAAATTAGTTCAGGATAATGGCGTATGTAAATCTTTTGTCCATTTCGCTATGATTCTCCGGATTCAATAGTGCAAATGGTACTTGTTACAATCAACACTTTTGAAATTCATATTAAAGCACCGTTGAGGTTATGTAATAAGATGTTAATTATATAATGTATTTTACCTGGTAAGTCAGTCGTCCTCAACTAAGTTATAAAATTTCAATTTATATAATTAACATCTTATTACTTACTTACTGGCACTATCGAACCCGTAGGCTCATGGCCGCGCGGACATAATCTCTCCATACATCCCTATCCTAGTTAATGCTTTCCAATCATACCCTGTATAATCTACTTCCCTCAAATCATAGTAAATGTTATTCTCCCACCTCAATTTTGGTCTACCAACTGGGCGTTTTCCCTCTGGCTTTCCTACAAGAAGTTTCCATTCACGTCTTTCATTCCCCATACGTGTAACATGTAGGCCTACTGCCCATCGCAGTCTACGAGACTTAACTGTTATAGTGCCAATTGTTGTATAGTTAATTATTATTAATGATACATACAATCAATTTTACATACAATCACAAGATTATTGAAATATTTGAAATTCCAGTGGATGAGATAAGATCAATCTTATCAAAAAAATAAATAAAATAATGCAAACATATCATGACGTACAAATGTGGACGTAATATGTGGGAATATTACAACGTAAGATGACAAGACAATCACTTTTATCACATGGTAACAAAAGTAAAAAGAAATCAAACTAATTTCTAGATCTCATGCGATGAAATAAGCAACTTCTGACAAGTTAGTAATGTCTATTATTAAATGACTATTGTAGCATGGGAATTCTAAACCAGCAATGTATCTTCCAAGTTCATTACAGAAAAAATGTTTGGCTTCGTGTGCAAGACTTACATGCAGCGCAATCTTTGGACAGGAATATGAACTACTTATTAGATAACTAGTGCTTAGCTGTTATTGGAATAATAATAATAATAATAATAATAATAATAATAATAATAATAATAATAATAATAATAGCTTTATTTTACCTGGTAGAGTTAAGGCCTTATGGCCTTGTCTACCACTCAACCAGGTTTAAAAAAATACAAACAAAAAAATAGTCTTAAATCTAATTAAATTACAATATATATATATATATATATATATATATATAAACGATTACAAGTTATGAATGCAATACAATTAATATTTATAATGTATTTTGATTTACTCTAAATTTAACGAATTAAATATATAATATGTACAAGATATATAAAAAAACGAGGAAAAGATTAATGACATAGTATAAAATTAAATAAATAGAGAAAAATTAATTATTAGACAACAGGTAACTGTATAAGCGTGACTTAAAGGTACCAAGTGTGCGGCAACCCCTGATATCTTGAGGAAGGAATACACTATTCTTTGCACATAGCTTACTTCGAAAATCGAAACAAAACAAAAAAAATATGAAAATAACATACAGGAAGTTCAGAATTTTCATACTACGATTGAGGAGTTGAATGGAACATGGTCACAATTTAAAAAAAAATATATACGTTTTGAGATATTAGCAATTGATATATATAACTAAATGCATAACTATGACATTGTTGTTTATTTTAATTGATACAATCAGCTGTTGATCCTGCTGTAATCGAGATATCGAAACGAAACTTTTCAGGCTAACCAACTACAAAATGGTGAGCCCAAAAATGCATTGAACGGAAAAATGGCAAAACAGGAGTTATGCCCATATTCCATTCAACTCCTCAATTGTTCACAGCTGCATTCAGACGAAATAAATTTGGTTTCCTTATTCGTCATTTTGTCGGCCGCGGTGGTCTGATTATGTTCCTTGCCTCAAAACCCTGAGGGTCGCATGTTCAAACCCGGTCGGGGTCAATAGACTTTTAGGATGGCAAAATCCAAGGGTCAAGTCTACTGAGAGGGACTTTAGGCCGTGGGTCCCGATCTGAAGATTTTCAAGCTAGTAAAAGAACCTCAAGCCTGAATAAAAAGACCCCTGTGCAAAATTTAACTGACCTTCATTCATTCAAGGATTATTCTATGCCGCCGTGCCACCAGTGAATATTCGATTGGAGAACATGTGACTTTTAGCGTCATGTTGGCCAATGTGATAACATATGTTCCCGCTAGGGCCACTTGTCAACATATTTGCTCATATATAGGCTATATAAAGGGTTTCCTATCCTAAGAGTCCACCTACATTAGTGGGCAATGATGATCTTGAAGAAGATTTCCGGGCTGTAGGCCATGGTCTCGAGGCTTGAAGTCCCCGACATTTCGCCAGAGACTGCGTCTGGCATCCTCAAGGATTGTCGGGGAATTTCAAGCCTCGAGACCACGGCCTATAGCCCGGAAATCTTCTTCAAGATCATCATAGCAACTCCGGCCGTGAAAGCCTAAGCCAATACATTAGTGGGCAAGTTAGGATGAGACAACTGGAAACTTACTGTACTTCATGTAACATAGATGATGTTTTCATTTTATTTTTTGCCTACACTGTTTTATTTTATAGGATTGTTTCTGTTATTTACATAGGTATCCTCAACCAAAATATACATTTTTTTTTTCTTTCACACTTCCTGGTCTTGCGTGTCTGCTTCTGTCATATGTCTCTTTTTCTTGAATTCGCTTTATCCATGTTGGCTTTGGTCTACCATTGTTTCCCTTTTCCAGGAGGTATCCATTTCAATACTTCTTTGTTTGTTTCTGTGTCCCTTCTTTTCAATACATGTCCATACCTTTTAGTTGGATGTCTTCAATATCTTGTACAATATTCTTTTCTACATTCATAATTTATCTTTTGTATTATTTTTTATGTTTCCTATCCGAGGCTATATATTCTGGTTATTTAGCATAAGCTTTTTTTTTGCAATATATGAGGAGCTGGCCCATAGCATCAACCCCCAACCTGGAGGACCAGAGACTGTTTTAATTGAGTTATTTTCAAATTGATTGATTTTCTCAATCCCGCATTAAGAAAATTGTAGAATCTGTTAAGTACTGCAGCACTGAATATAAACGGGAAGTTAGTTATTCATGTTATTTTCAAATTATTTCTATTTGTTTTTAAGCTATTCTAGACTCTTTGAATTGACTAACTGTGATTTTGGGACACTTGATACGTTAATGAGTGGAAACAACCGGCGTTGCAACAGCCCGAGGGAATTAAATGATAGAGCTTTGATCCTGTTTATTTGTAAAGTGGTGGATTGCTCAATGATATGACAGCTGCACATCATGGTGATCACGTCCCAATGACAATTATTTTTTTGTCCCCTCAACTACTTACATTGTCGAAACCATATTGGTCAGTCTTAACGAAACCGTCGAGCTGTCGTGAACAAAATATATTTTTTCTCAGTGTGAGTATAGGTTTATATATAAGTTGCTGTGAAAAATCTCTAGAAATTTATGTAAATGTATTTTATTTATTTTTGTTATCAGAATATAATTTACAATATTAAGGTTTAATTGAAGATAAAAATAAATTATAGTAGGCCTAATGTTGCCTTTTCACTAACAACGACATAGGACTACAGCCAAAATTTTGATAATAAAATTAAATTTGTTCCACCACATAGTGGATGAATTATAAATATTAAAAAAATATATATCAGTCTGGTTAATTAATAATAAATAATTATAGTAGAAGAATGTTGATGAATAATAAATTATAATTTAATAAAAATTAAAGTGGGAAGTAATACTATAATATATTTTCAAATTATAATTAATAATATTTAATTTTAGGAAGTTATATTTTGAGGTTATTTTAATTATATTATTAAGTTGGATAAAATGTTTTTGTATCCCACTCCATAAATTTGCGTATTTTTACGATACCGGTTTCAGAAGTCATTTTAACCTTCATCTTCAGTTTATAATTGATTAATGTTTTATAGATGAGTTGTAGAAAATGTTTTTGTATCTCACCTCATACATTTCCGTGTTTTCACGATACCGAGGGTTTCGAAGATAATTTTACCTTCATCTTCAGAATGACTGAAAATGAAAGTAAAATGGCCTTTGAAACCGGGTTGACTGAAGATGAAGGCAAAATTACCTTTAAATCGGTAGGCCTATCGTGAAAACACGAATTTTTTAAAGTGAGATATAAAAATAGTTTCTCCAATTCATCTATAAAAAAATAAATACATTATAAACTCAAGATGAAGGTAAAATGACCACTGAAACCGGTATCGTAAAAATACGGGAATTTATGGAGCAGTTCCAACTTATTTATTAAGTAGAACCTCATAATATTACGTCCAATTGTTTTTTGTAACAATATATTTGTTTTTAATAATACTGGAATATTTCATTGCTATATTTTTAATAAAATTTATTAAATAATGTGAATAATATTGACAATAATAATAATAATAATAATAATATAATAATAATAATAATAATAATAATAATAATAATAAAATAATAATAATAATATAATAATAATAATAATAATAATAATAATAACAATAATAATAATAATAATAATGTTTTAAGAAGATCAGCTGGAAAATCTAGAATGGATAGAATACGAAATAAAGAAATAAGGGAAATTATTGGTGTACAAGAGGAGCCGGACATCTTAGAAAAGAAAAGATTGCAGTGGTATGGTCATGTCAAACGAATGCTAGAGCAAAGATTGCCAAAAATTGTTATAGAATGGATCCCAATGGAAAAGAGGAAGAGAGGAAGACCGAAGAAAACTTGGATAGAAGGGGTACAAGCAGCTATGAATATCAGAGGAATGGAGGAAGATCAATGGATGGATAGAGAGGAATGGCGTTTGGTTTCCGGAAGACGGCGGCAGCTGCCATGATACCGGATGAATAATAATAATAATAATAATAATAATAATAATAATAATAATAATAATAATAATAATAATAATAATAATAATAATAATAATAATAATAATAATAATAATAATAATAGCAAAATACTAATAGTAAGTTACAATTACTTATTTCATAAATATCTCTGCGTTATGAGATTTTCACAGCAACATATAGGGCTCCTGTAAATTGAAACAGAAAATTTGGCAAAATTATAGTAAAGTCAGATAATTTGTAGCCAACATATTTTTCTAGTAATTAAAAGTTTCAACATGAGATGGAGTTACTGGTTGTTAATGCTGGTTGTTGTGGCTATGTTACCATTCGCTCATCCTAAAGTCGTATTAGGAGGTCTTGCTGCGAGGAAGACCAAACTGTGCCGGCGAGGGAGAGGAGGCCGATGTTTATGAAAGGTATGTCTAGGTCAAGACAAAGAAAAAATCACTAGACTTTTTCACTTAAGATGTATTTTATCTATAATGTTCTGCACTAGAGCAGGTCTTTCACTGCAATCATAGAATTTTCATTATATGCTTTGCTAGGGTATTATAGCTGTGGTGTAGCTTCCCGTTGCTATCCACACCGGTGAATTGATGGTGATGATGATAATAAGGATGATGATGGTGGTCGGATGATTTTGGGGGAACGTTAAGCTTCACACACACTTCCCTGCCATTAGTCTTACAGGTCAGGAAAAACCCTCGAATAAACCTCACCCAGGAGCCTTTCCCGACCGGGAATCGTATCCGGTCTCGCTGCGTGATAAAGCAGAACGAAGATAAAAAACTTTTCTTAAATTTCTCTCATAAGATATTTAAGATTTTTTCCTTAATATAGTACATATATACATTAATCAGGTGTAAATTATTTGTTCATGTAACATTTAGTACACTGTGCATGCAATTTTTTGACAAATTTCTTAGAGAAAATAATTTTGTTAGTACTTTTACTTAATGACACCCTTTAACCGGGTAAGTCATTAACTTCGCAATTCAAATTGCAACAAATTTTGATTAGAGGTCTATTATTTCAGGCTTGAGGTACTATTAAGCGTCATAAATCTACCACATGGAACCCACTGTTTTACTTCCTTCCGGAATCAGTATGTGCAGGGTTATTAATCAACAATAGGCCTGTTAAAACTTACTTGCTCACTAAATGTTTACCCGCATCAAGTGCACTCTCAATAAAACAACACAACTGACAAGTGAGTAGCAGTGTCTTACCTTGTCAGCCTATTCGACGTAGGATTAAAGAGGAGGGGCATATGGCGTCGTTTCACACCTATTGAGCACTTATTAAGGAGGGTGAAATTTTTATTTTCTACATTTTTTAAGTTACATGCTTGATTTTTGTACACACATTCATGCCATAATAGGTAATATTATACTAAAGTTTCATCCTTCTAGGCTTAAACTTTTTTGAGTTATTGAAGAAAATCCATTTAAACATTTACATATTACAATTTTTAATAAGTCCCCTAATTTTTTATATTTTTTTCAACATGACCACTGACTTATTTAGAACACCATGCATTACCTTTTCTATATCATTACAATAAAGGAAGAAAAATATATACATCCTCTGCATATGATTTTTTTTAAATTACTACACATATTTTATTTTGTATTTAAAAAACTATCAACATTGTTTCAAAATCCATAATTATTAGCCATAGTGTGTGGGACATGCAGTTAAAATTTCGTGCTTCTATCATTAAAGTTGTTGATGCTATTTTGATTTGAATGTATTGAAATGAAATGAAAATAAAAGTGTTGAAAAGCCAATTTGAAAATTAAATTAGAATGCAGCATACATGCCCTTCTACTGTCATTAGGGAGAGTTACAAGCGCCATAGGACACTGAAACTTCGCCATACTTTAAGGTACGTAGTATATCTTAATACAAAAAACAAAAAATGCTAAATTTGATCGAAAATGTCGAAAATTTCACCCACCACCCCCTTAACGGCCTTGATCTATAAAAAAATAAATTGGCTACACCCTGGTTAGAACCTGCCAATCTCGGTATCAGAAGAGATTGTAAACCATTAAACCACTCTGAGCAGAAATAAGTATTTAGTATTTATCACTTAAAAAATAATTATTCACTTAAAATAGTACACTGCACATGCGTCAAGTTTGAAAATGCCGAAAGATGTCGCATGAGTGAAGAAGTCACTCAGATAAAGGAGTAATGGAAAACCAGTTTTTCATTTCGTATTCGAAAGTGAATGAAAAGTACAAAGCATAATAAACTTTTTTTTACTTGAGTTTAATCTGTGTCTCTTCTTCGACACATGACTCATATCGCCATTATCTGGGCTGGACCCAGGGCCTCGAGGAGGGGTTACAACCTTCCATTTAGCTCTATTCTATCTACGTTGTTACACAGACTCTGAGTCCTGAGAAATTACATGAATGCGTCGCTTTGGATCCCGCCAACCACATATTTTAAACACCTTTGGTCTGCCGGACCAAGACTATTTTTTCCAAAATGAGATGAGATGAGATGAGAGGTGATATGATAAGTATGAGAGATTAAATGAAAATGAAATTACATGATAGAGGAGGGAAGAGAAGTGTAGAGTATATTGATGGAATGAAATTCGGGAAACGGGATTACTCCGAGAAAAAAAAAAAATCCCGGCATGGCCCACCACTAATGCCCCTTCGGAATCCCCATAATTCGAACTTGGGACCCCAGTGCGCACGTCAACCACGCGTCTGTCGAGACGGCTTTTACTAGTGTTAATAAGAGAGTTGAAGTTTTATCATTTGACGCAATAAATAAAACGTCAGAGGTAATTAAACACAAACCTCAATCAAATAAACAAAAAATCTGCAGTAAGATTAATAACCACATAAAACTAATCAGAAAATGGCGCTAACATATCCTGTGTAATGTATATTATTTTTGCAGTTTCGCAGATATAAGTTGGGGTGGGGATAGGAGTTAAGCAATAGGAATGGTAAACCAGACTTCCTACACGATAATTTTAGACGCAAATAAATTTTCCACAAAACCAACAAACTTCCTGCGCGTATTGAAACAATAATTTTACCACACATCCGTATCACACTGGGTTTCGTTTATGTTATGTTTAAAGTGTAACGCTGAATAAAATAATTCTACTGAAAAAAACAACACAACATCTTAAGGAAAACAATTGAATGACTAAAACAAATTGTTGAAATGAAAAGTATGAAGACAAATTTTCCTACGCGCATGAATCATGGAACTTAAGTTCCAGAAAAAAAAACATTATTTGGTCATACTCGATGACTTTCTAATTTATCCGTTACGTGGAAGTAAATTCTTCAAAATTTTACAGAATTTATATTTGATTAATCTGTTCACCGCCGTGGTCTTGAGGTAGCGTGCTGTCTTGTCACGCAGCGGGCCCGGGTTCCATCCCGGTCGGGACAAGTTTCCTGGATGAGGCTTTTTCGGGGTTTTTCCTCACCTGTAAGAAAAATGTCAGGAAACTTGAAGGCCTAAACGGTCCCCGAACACCATCAGGCCATCATTATCATCAATATCATATTCGCCTAATTAGCTTAAGTTTAGTTTAAGGCCTCTCTTGGAGCATCGTTACCATCATCCACTCTCATATCTTCGGGGCAGCGTAACCCCGCCTTCCAGACAACCCAACCTCAGAAGTGGATTACAAGTACGCCATGCCAGGAGATAACACCAGAAATGTCGAAATGACAACCTGGGGCATTTGGAAAAAAATGATTAATCTCAAGGGCTATCCGATTTTATAAACATTTTTCAGATTTCTTAAAATTTACCAAGCATATGCCCTATTTCCAGAATCGAAACTAATTATATAATTGTTTCTAATTCTGTCATAAGACAGATTATCAAATATTTTTTAATGCAACTATATGATATTCTTGAAAATATAGGCACAATTATTATAACGCGATTGAGTTTGGCAAAAAGGTGTTATGCAGAGAGAATGAGAATTGTTTTTATCTTAAGATTTTATTCAAGGCATATTCGAACATTTTTTAAGAAACTTTTTGGACCAAGACAGACGAAAAGAGAGGTGAATAGAGAAGACTTCATAATAGCGAGCTGTGTGATCTTTATGGGGAACCAGATGTAATAAGATCTGTTAAGTCTGGTAGATTGCGATGGGCAAAACGTGGTACGAATGTGGATCGGAGACACCTTGGAGTAAAACCAGAGAGAAAGCGTCCAGTAGATATGCTAAGAATGAGGTGGTAGGAATACATTAACCATTATTTGAGGGAGTTAAATTATACTGGGGATGATTCGAAAACGTTAGATGAAGATAGGGATGTATGGAGAGCTTATGTCCGGGAAGCAAGGAACCTACGGATTCGACAGTGCCAGTAACTTAGTTATATCGAACATAAAAAAGGGGCAAGGAAAATTCTTGTAGTATCATAAATAAATAAATGCGATGTTACATTTTATGCTAACGCATTTAGAAATATGTGAAATAATTATAAAATAGTGATATGAATTATATTAATGATGATATTAATTTTTATTTATATACATATTTTCAAATTTTACATATCTTTCTGTACCTAAAGTTTTTTTTTCTTATCCATTTGTCTCTATCCATCCACTCCATGTCCTTCAGTTCCCTTGTTCTCATTACAGTTCTCATTTCTTGCATTCCATGAGTTTCTAAGTCTTTCTTTCTTTCGTTTTCCAGGTGGACATCATTCCAATATTTTTCTGGGTAACCTTTCTTTTTGCATTCGCCGTAAATGCCCATACCAATTTAGTTGCTTTTATCTTATATAATACACTATTGCGTATTTAATATTTAATTTTTTCTCGTATGACATTATTCTTTATTTATCTAATTTTGAACATCTTGCTGCTCTTCTCAAGAAATCCATTTCAATAATAATAATAATAATAATAATAATAATAATAATAATAATAATAATAATAATAATAATAATAATAATAATAATAATAATAATAATAATTAATAATAATAATTTGTTTTTGTATTGTAAGCCTATGTTTTCCCTTTACAGAGATTTAGGCGCTCTCCCCCTACAGGGAAGAATTTGAACCATACTAATTTTAGTTACACTTGTTTTCGTATAGATCTCATTTTGAGTGGTCCGTGGTCAGCGTTCCGCCTCATACTGACATCTAGGAAACCAAGGTAGTACTAGGACGGGAAAGTTCGGTAAATTTTGCTTAGAGGCCTTTTCATTCAGGCTTAAGGATTTTTTACGAGCCTGAAAATCTTCAGACTCGGGACCCACGGCTTGAAGTCCCTCCCGGAGGACTTGCTCCTTGGATTTTTCCGTTAAAAATTCATCGACCCCGGCCGGGTTTGAACCCGCGACCCTTGGGACCAGAGGCAAGGAGCATATCCACTAGTCCACCGCGGCCGATATAATAATAATAATAATAATAATAATAATAATAATAATAATAATAATAATAATAATAATTATTATTATTATTATTATTATTATTATATCCATCCGTCCATAGTATTTCTGCCCTAATAATAATAATAATAACAATTATTATTATTATATCCATCCATCCATAGTAATTCTGCCCGAAGGCACTGCAATCATAGTATTTTCATGCTATGCTTGCAGCTTTACTAGGAAATTGTAGGTGTGGTAGCTTGCCGTTATTTTCCACACCGGTGAAGGATGATGGAGGTGATGATGAACCCGGGATCGAACCCGGGTCCGCTGCGAGACAAGGCAGCACGCTACCTAGAGACCACAGCGGTGGACAATATTAATATAATCATAAATTATTTATTTTACCTGGAATAGTTAAGGATTCAAACAGGTTTCATAAATTAAAAATGATTAATCCCACAACTATGTTACATATTTAAGTAAAATAAATGATAATTTATCATGATTAGATAGTAAGCCTACAATATAATAATCTCTATAAACATTAATGAATAAAAGTAGCCAGGAACTTCGATCATTTTACTAGAGTGATAAGTTCTACAGATACTGAGATTCGAATCCAGTATATTATACACCAGTCCTCTGTTCTACCAACTAAGAAGCGAGAACACTAAAATGATAGACGTCCAAGCTAAGATGTTTTTTTTTCTTGGGGTGCATTAGTTCCCTGGTTGAGGTTTATTTAGGATTGTTACTCCCCTATAAGACAGATATCGGGAAAAATTATGGCCCAAATATTCCCTGATTGCGCATTTGGCCATCACAATCACCCTATCATATTCATATTGTTTGTTAAGAATATATGAGTGAATGGTGTTCTTGTATCAAATGGCCGTGTTGCCTCAGAGTTGGCATTGAGTAGATTACTCATCTAGAAAGGGCACCCAAACCCTTTTATGGTTAAAAAGGATGTATGTGATCCAAAGTTTAAAAATCCTCTTCAGGCTGATCATATCTCTGTAAGAACGGGAACTATGGTGCACGTAATGTTGTAACTGAGAACGAAACATTTAAGTAACAAGAAAGAAATATATGAGAGATTTTAATAAAAAATGTTATTTTTTAGGAGAAGTCTATATACTTTGCAGTATAAACAAGATGGTGACAGTGAATTAATTTACAATTACCATATATGGATGAAGTAGACATATAAAATAAAATTATTAAGCTTATAAAACTATGGGAATAATACATTCAGTAATGAAACCTTCACTAGTTTACAGAGATACCAGGGTACGGTTATGCAAAACCTTAACAAGACCTGCACTTTGCTACGGCAGTGAGGCATGGGCTTTGAGGAAAGGATGAGAGCAGGAAATGAGATTCATGAGATATAGATCTACAGCAGAGTATACCAAGTGGGATTAGAAACGCAGTAAGATGTCTTAAAGGAACTACATTTAGAACCAGTCATTGAGTACCGGTACATATATGAATACGAAGAACAACTGGATGAATCACTTGCGATGAATGAGTTCCTAAAGTCATGATACGTTATTGCCCAACAGGGAAGAGATCTCTGGGCCGTTCAAGGAAGCGCTGAATACAGAATTCATCAGTGAGATCGCAACAGGCCTATAGGCCTAAGACTTGTATGGATGACGAAGATGAAAATTTATGACAATTATTCCACAGATTATGTGACATGTGTACAGGATGTTGCAAAAACACACTGAAAACGATGGTGATGTGGTATATTGAGATATGTTGATAATTTTTTAATAAGGTACCAATGTCCGGAAATTATGCGTTTACATACTATGAGTAGCTAATTTATCAAGAGTCCGTTAGTTGGATTTCAATACTCAATATTTGACAAAATATCCACCTCCTATCTCATTGCAGAGAGTACATCGGCGGTGGCCTCGTTTGAATTGTTTCTGTAGCACCGTGGATTCGTGAATCTACTGGAGTCTGATAAACAGATTGTTTCATGACGCCCCACAAAAAGTAGTCGAAATAATTAAGATCAGGTGATCTCGGAGGCCATGGGACTGGACCCACTCTGTCGATCCATCGACCTGGATACATGGTATCAAATGTCTCCTTACATTGGCATCGAAGTGAGCTGGAGCTCCGTCATGTTGCAGCCACATTTCATTGCGAAACTACAAATCACATGTTCCGTACCTGTGAGGTGTTGTCAAGTAATGAGTCCCCAAATCCTTCGAACTAACACTGATCTTGAGACATAATTAACTAGTCGTTGTGTGAACACGAATCATTTTCGGACATCGGTACGTTATTAAAAAATGATCAACATATCTCAATATACCACCTCACCTCCGTTGTAGCTATATGTTACAACACCCTATATATATATATATATATATATATATATATATATATATATATATATATGTGTGTGTGTGTGTGTGTGTGTGTGTGTGTGGGTGTGTGTTAAATCCAGGTTGTAGTGAAATATTCCCCCCCCCCCAACTGCTTTCAAAAAACGTTAAGCTGAAAATATATAAAACTATTATTCTACCAGTTATATTACATGGGTGCGAAACATGGACTCTTACTTTAAGGGAGGAAAGGAGATTACGAGTATTTGAGAATAAAGTTCTTAGGAAAATTTTTGGACCAAAGAGAGATGAACAGACAGGTGAATGGAGAAGACTACACAACAATGAACTACATGGTCTTTATAGGAAGCCAGATATAATAAGAACAGTTAAGTCCCGTAGACTGCGATGGGCAGGACATGTTGCGCGTATGGGGAATGAAAGACGTGCATGGAAACTTCTTGTAGGAAAGCCAGAAGGAAAACGCCCAGTTGGTAGACCAAGAATGAGGTGGGAGAACAACATTAACTATGATTTAAGGGAAGTAGATTATACAGGGAATGATTGGAAAGCATTAGCTCAGGATAGGGATGTATGGAGAGCTTATGTCCGTGCGGCCATGAACCTACGGGTTCGATAGTGCCAGTGAGTAAGTAAGTAAGTAAGTAAGTAAGTAAGTAAGTAAGTAAGTAAGTAAGTAAGTAAGTAAGTGAAATATTCCACCTATTGTATGATATCGAAATCATATTTTGTACAAAAAGTGACACGGACTGTTTTATAAAAAGAAACATCATATGTTAGCATATTCGTAGTCTTCGGCAGCTTTTAGGAAACAAACGTACTCACTTTTTTCACTGACTAATCAATCAGTCCCTTCATTAGACCACTTCTTCGTGTTTTTCAGTAATTAAGATTTCTTAATCTTTTGACCACAGCGGCCACAACCGGGAAATGCGATTTAATCCAAGTCATTAAGACGTGTGTTCCATTGCTGTTCTGACGCATTATTTCTTCTTTCATTCTAATCTATAAAATTGCCATTTCACAATTTTTTACACGTCATTGTTCACACAAATATATTAAGATGTTTTACAAGTTTCACTTATAAATTGCATTCGCTTTGCGTGGAAGTTCGACATAGCACAATAATAAATTCATTATTAAGAAATAAAAAGCTAATTTCAAGATGGCTGAATCTAGTGTGGAGAAATTAATTAGGTTTGTGCTATTAACTGTCGTGGTTGTGGTGATAGTCGCGAGTTCGATTACAGTTACTGCAAATCCACCACCGATAGGATTTCCAACGTGGAAGGACCATGGGAATCCAACAAAGCCAACTATATCGTGTCCGAGGGGATTCCGATATATCCAAGGAAGATGTCGTAGAGTATTTTTAAAACCTGGAGCAGCTGTATCAAGAAAGAGACAGGTGTGATATAGTCATTTTTTGAAGTAGAATATTAAATTCAAAAAACGTAATAATAATCTTCTTCTTCTTTTTCGTCGCGGTTTAAGCTTTTTTTGTTAGACTGTTCCAGCTACAAATTGCTGCTGTTTCCATCTTTTTTTTTTATATTCCCAAGCTTCTTCTTCCCTGTGGTAAATAGTTGTATGCTGCATTTGGTATTCTGTTCTCATTCATCCTTGCTAAGTGTTCCTTCCAGTTTGTTCTGTATGTATGTAACAATAATAATAATAATAATAATAATAATAATAATAATAATAATAATAATAATAATAATAATAATAATAATAATAATAATAATAATAATCCATCGTAATTCTGCCCGAATGGCAAGTCCTTCACTGCAATCATAGCATTTTCATGCTATGCTTGCAGCTTTACTAGGGAATTGTGTAGGTGTGGTAGCTTCCCGTTGCTTTCCACACCGGTGAAGGATGATGATGATGATGATAATGATAAGGATGGTCATGATGATGATGGCCATATGATTTCGGAGACAGTTTGGGCCTCAAAGTTTTCCTGACATTTGTCTTACAGGTGAGGGAAAACCCCGATAAAAACCTCACCCAGAAAAACTGCCCCGACCGGGGATCGAACCCGGGCCCGCTGCGTGACAAGGCAGTACGCTACCTCGAGACCACAGCGGTGGACATAATAATAATAATAATAATAATAATAATAATAATAATAATAATAATAATAATTTTTATTATTCCGGCTTTTACAATGAATATACATTTTTCCGGTACCCATGTTTACAGTTAACTACACATTTGTTTCAACACATTTTTCCATTCTTGTCTGTACATCCATATATCTTCTTCCATTTCCCATTCCCTCTTAGTTTCATTGATTCCCTGAATCCATGTAATATTTGGTCTACCCTTCTTTTTCCTTCCCTGTGGTTCCCAATCCATGATTATCTTAGGTAGTCTTCCTCCTTGCATCCTTCTAATGTGTCCGTACCAATTTAATTGTTTCTTCTTTATAAAATCTAATATTGAATATTGTACCTGCATTTTTTCTTTTATATATGAATTTCTGAGTTTATCCTTCCTGGATATTCTTGCAGCACGTCTCCAGTAGTCCATTTCAGTGGCGAGTATTTTTTTTTTCATTTGTGCATTTAGAATTAATAATAATAATAATAATAATAATAATAATAATAATAAATAATAATGCTTTATTTATTCTGACAGAGTTAACGCCGTATGACCTCTTCCACTAAAATATCACAAATTGCAAATACAGTGCCGATTGTATACACTATACTAATTATAAATAATTAAAATATATTAAAAATGCAATATAAATTTCATGTACAAACAACATTTTATATGACGATCATAGGACGATAAACGTATAGATGATTAAAAAAAATTCGTTACATAGATACAAAGACACTTTTTTTTTATTTTCTGATGATTCTGGCCATGATTTTAGAAACAAAATATGAAATTATTGTATTGCCACGGATCTTTTACAAGTATACAAAGTTTCAAGTCGATCCAATGATTTTAAGTGGGTGAAAATCGCGTTGAAAGATTCCGTTACATAGATACAGGTCAAGCTAATATAAAGCGTGTAAAAAGTACACAAGACAATATAGAACCACTAGCCTAGGTATTGTTCATAGAAAAAGAAAGGTGTGAGATAGATGTCTGTTGAGATATGATATTGAATTCAGAAAACTTATGTGCAAGAAAAGTAGATAAGACAAAATATAGCCTAAATATTGTCCATTAAATATGTTTTATTCTTCAAGTGATATTAATTTATAATGTTATATTGATTTAATATATATGTTTTATGTTTTCTTTATATACAATTTATTTAAAATTTTAGCTTAAATTAAGAAAATCTCTGAACATTAAAGTAATCATAATTTATAACTTATTAATAAAATCCAAGGTTTGCAAATTATTAAAGCGATACAGAAGTGAACAGTTGATAGACTACTTACTTTACTCGAAAACCTGAATTTTTGGCGTTTTGTCCTTTTATTGTGGGATGAAACAACAAAGTAAAAAAAAAGTAGTAGTAATTAATAATAATAATAATAATAATAATAATAATAATAATAATAATAATGATAATAATAATAATAACTTCATTTTAAAGACAGAATAAGATAGAGTTACTCGATTTGGGAGATATATTTTTACACGTCTTAAAAATATTGTTCAGAAGATATAATTCATAAAGGTGTATTTGTTAAGTGGGGTATAAAGTATTTAAATAATATATTTTATGCATTTGTTTAGTTTAAATTTATACACAGATTTTAAATAATAATAATAATAATAATAATAAACAATATTATTATTATTATTATTGAGACATACCGCTTATTATGAGGCGGATGTACTTACTTACTCACTGGCACTATCGAACCCGTAGGTTCACGGCCTCACGGACATAAGCTCTCCATACATCCCTATCCTGGGCTAATGCTTTCCAATCATTCCCTGTATAATCTACTTCCGTCAAGTCATAGTTAATGTTGTTCTCCCACCTCATTCTTGGTCTACCAACTGGGCGTTTTCCCTCTGGCTTTCCTACAAGAAGCTTCCATGCACGTCTTTCATTTCCCATACGTGCAACATGTCCTGCCCATCGCAGTCTACGAGACTTAACTGTTCTTATTATATCTGGCTTCCTATAAAGACCATGTAGTTCATTGTTATGTAGTATTCTCCATTCACCTGTCTGTTCATCTCTCTTTGGTCCAAAAATTTATGAGGCGGATGTAATCTTCAAATTGAAAGTTGTTAACATTGAACGTTAATATTTAAATATATATATATATATATATATATATATATATATATATATATATATATATATACCATTTTGCATTAGTGTCCATCAATTAACACGGATTTTTCTTTAAAAAACTTGGTGAATTAGTTAAAACCACATAGGCCTTTCAAAACATGTTCTGAAAGACCTATATGGTTAAACTAATCAACGATTTTTTTAAGCAGAAATGCTTTTAATTGAGGAATATTGATATAAAATGGTACTTACGTTAGTACTTTAAAAAAATACTACATAATCTCAACTGTGACTATAATGAACTTTAGAATTATTGATTCAACGTTAGGTTGTGAAACTAATTGTTAATGATCTCTTATAAGGGCTAAGATTTCATGTAATAAAACATAAGATTGCAATGCACATATTATATATTATTCAACTGTTTGTGTGTGAAGCCAAGATGAAAGACAGTCAAAAGTCTTACTTCACATTATATTATTCAACTGTTTGTGAGTGAAACCAAAACAAAAGACAGTCATAAGTCTATCTTCTCATTATACTATGTTGCAATCTTACCTTTTAGTACATAAAAATCCTAGCCATAGTTATAAGTAATGTGAATAAACTTTACCTTCATATTTTATTTATGTACCTACGTTTAAATTAGAGGTTGAACGAGAGAGCAAATCTGCGTTAATATTAATTACAGCAGTATACAAATAATAACATTTTCTCTGGTACACAGTGACCAGTAATGATATTATTCTGGTGCAATTGAATCAAACTTTCTATTATAAACAAAATTAATGTTATAGCGCTGAAGAGACTGTAAACAACGAATCACATTACATGCAAAATATTGACATTTTTTTAAAGGAAATCTTCTAATGTTAGATTACGCAAATATTTTATAATTCAATACATATTTTTAATGTACATTTTACTTTCCTTAATAGTTGTTTTGTGTCTTATTAATTTAATAATAGATATCAATGACTTAGGCTTTGATGGTTGTTCCGTCATCACACTGAACTCAATCCCACCTCATCTTAGGGCGTCCAATACCTCTTTTACGTTTAAGTTAATATTGCTTATCAGTTAATTCATAATTTTTAATATCTGTATAAATTAATCTTGGTAAGAGGAAAATAAACAATTATGTTCTTATTTTCATCAGGTAAAATAACTTATTATTATTAGCATATTATTATTTTAATAATGAAATACGTGCATGGAAGCTTCTTGTAGGAAAACCAGAGAGAAAACGTCCAGTTGGTAGACCATGAATGAGGTGGAATAATAACATTAACTATGATTTGAGGGAAGTAGATTATACAGAGGATTATAGGAAAATATTGGCTCAGGATAGGGATATATGGAGAGCTTATGTCCGCGCGGCCATGAACCTACGGGTTCGATAGTGCCAGTGAGTTATTATTAGTATTATTATTATTATTATTATTATTATTATTATTATTATTATTATTATTATTATTAAAACAAAGAGAGAGAGGGTATCCTAAGTCCACTAGGGTTCAGAATATAACAACAACAATTTGAGAAAGAGGAATAGATGAATGACAAAGGAGTAATATGGAAGACTAGAAAATAAATTTAAATTCAATATTTAAAACATAAAACCAGTGCTTTAGTTGGGGAGAGAAACAAGTGGGACGGTATCCTTCCAAATATTTGGAGTGGATTTATTTAAGACTATTAGACCTACCTCAAAATTTGCTATAAAAATTGCCAAAACTATCTATGCAATTTTTCTCAAAATGTCTATAAACTCTCTTTCTATATGCAATACATAGTATATAACTTCTTCTTTATGAATGCTCGTACAAAGATGAGTTCCCCCATTTTTTTAAGACTAAACTAATGCATATAACATTGGGTACCGGAACACGTATTTACTTGTTAAACCGATTTTAGAGATGATGATGATGATGATGATAATGATAATAATAATAATAATAATAATAATAATAATAATAATAATAATACTAATAATAACAACAATAATAATAATTCATAGTAATTCTGCCCGAAGGCAGGTCCTTCACTGCAATCATAGCATTTTCATGCTATGCTTGCAGCTTTATTAGGAAATTGTAGGGGTGGTAGCTTCCCGTTGCTTTCCACGCCGGTGAAGGTTGATGATGATGATGATAATGATAAGGGTGATGATGATGATGATGATGATGATGGCCATATGATTTCGGGGACCGTTTGGGCCTTAAAGTTTTCCTGACATTTGTCTTACATGTGAGTAAAAACCCCGATAAAAACATCACCCAGAAAAACTGCCCCGATCGGGGATCGAACCCGGGCCCGCTGCGTGACAGGGCAGCATGCTACCTGGAGACCACAGCGGTGGACAATAATAATAATAATAATAATAATAATAATAATAATAATAATAATAAAAATAATAATAAACATAGTATAAATACGTAAGATTTCTTCTTTAAAAATAACTAAAATATTCTTCATCGTTGTTAAAACATATATGTGACATAATTCTTAACATTATTATTATTATTATTATTATTATTATTATTATTATATTTTTAAATTAAATTTCTTCGTTTTGTAACTGGAAATAAATCACTGGATCACAAAAGAAGTATTGGTATCAGAAGGGAATTGAACATAGAACCAATCACAACATTAATATAAAACTATACAATAAATTTAAAAAAAATGTTCTATGAATGCCAAACACCAGGATAGCAATAACTGTTTTTTTTATTATAATTCGAGGAGGACAAGAAATATAGGTCGAACTTTTGAAGAGATGGCTTGAGGAATTTTGAGTGGAAACAGGACAACAGGTCTAATCCTTGAAGACGATGATAATTATACTTTGTATTTGTTATGTGTTTTTTATTGTGCTTTGCTCTAACGAAAAACATTTTAATTACATTTAAAGAGGAATTTAATTAATCCTCAAAATGCATGTACAATATGTTTTCGTGGAGCTGATCACTCATTCGGGGAACCCTGAAAAGTCCCCATACGATTAAGAAAGTATGTGTGTGATCCATAGTTGAAAAATCCCTCTCCCGACAGGTCATGCCACTGTAAGGCCCTGTTGGCGTGTGGAATGCAAGTACTCCAATGACTATAAGAAAGTAATCTAGCTATACTTTTATTGATTTATTTATTTCTATTGTTTCAGAGTCCCGGGAGTAAATACATATACAGGGAAGGATGGCGACACAGTGAATGAATGATTCTCTGCGCTGCTGCCATCTGTACCTGTCACTACGAACTTCTTGGAGGACAAATCATCACCAGCATTAATATTTACACACATTTACCACCGTTTATTTACACATGTTTATTTGTTTAATGTATCCAAATAACATATTATCTCACATTTATCTATATTAATATTTTGTATATGTAAGTTATGTTAATAAATGACATTATGTCCATTACAGCTAGTATATCACGATTGCAGTTTATGTCCACCTTTTTACTGACAGGAAAATGTCCCAGATCGTATTTTTTCAACAAAAAAATTCCACTACTAACTTGGCAAATTCCTTTCCTTTTTTTTTTTAAATACAAAATAAAAATAAAACACCATCGTCATAATTCGTCACGAAATAGGTATTTGTAGAACTGTTTCGGGCCCATCTGGCAGCCTTTTAGGAGGTATTTCTGGTCGACGATGTCCTTTGGATTTATATTGCATCAACATCTTTTGGGATTATTGAATTATCCATTTTTTTACATGGTCTAGTCTGTTTAATTTATATCTGTTGAGTTTTTCTTCTACTGATTGTTCTAAAATTTCTCATTATTTTTTGGAGTCACAGCGGTATAACTGTTTCATCAAATGCAGAGGAAATGTTGCATTTTAAGCCTGTCCAGAGGCTAAGAGTGGCAACCCCACTACTGGACTACCTAACGATGAAGGTTATTAACCTATCATAGGGAAAACTGCATTACTTTAAAGCATCATAAAATCAGTGTATAAGGATAAAAATAAAACATTATACTTGAATTCCATTGAAAGTTAGTAAACAATCTGGGATACTTACAAGCTTTTAGTCTATTTATTTTATAATGTTTATTCCAGTGAAATATTCTCAAGAAACTGGAATAAACATTATGAAATAAATATACTAAAGTAAGTAACTGTAAAACAATAACTCAAACACTGTATTATGAAGGGGAAAAAAATCATATTTGACAAACAGCTCTTGCAGACGAAATATCCCGCGATATACCCACCCACAGGATAAAAAAGCAAGTTGTACGAAATTATAAACAAAAATGTTAGAGGTGAATTATACTTTTTTTTATAAAGAACCAACGTCCGTAAACGTACAGTTTAAGTGCTCCAGTTGGTCCTGGTGGACTAGAAGTTAGGTTACCATGCTCGCTTCAGATACCGAACTTCACGAACTGAAGTCCGAAGGGAATCGATGGATTTTTAGGTCGTAAAAATCCAGAAAAGTAAAGCAATGAGCCCATGACATAGATATACGGCATGCAAAAGACCGTTTAGCCTGAAATAAGAAGATTCTGGGCAAAAAAGTCAGCCATTTCACGTCCATATTTCAATTGGGACGCTGATGATCCGAGTTCTTAAAGAATGTCGTGAAATAAAATAAATATATAATCAAAATTGTTGAATTGATAGCTCCAAATCTCACTGTTAAATGTAGGCAAGTTACACTGACAAAAGACGGCACTGAAGTCATACTGTAGGGAAGTTCGGGTAATGTGGACCCTTCTGTTTGAGTGGACCCTGTTAATATCTTCTTTAATTGGTGCTGTCCTCGAACAGAGAATATTTTAACTTCTTCCCCTCATCAACTTTGACGGGTTCAAGGCCAGTCTATTTTATTCTTTGTGCGAAGAAGGGTTTATTTGTGATTTTTATGAAAATGACCATTTTAAAAGTTTTTCAAGCTAACAATCAATTATTAATTTCTGCCAATGAATATTACAAATGTTGAAAAAACTCCTAAACATATTATATTATGTAGATGCTGTTTTAATATACTGAGGGTTTGGTTTGATATTATGTGACATGGTGGCTGTATAACATAATTAAACATAACAAAGGAATTCGGTTAATGTAGACCCTCTGGGCCACTTTACATATTTTATCAATGAGGATGCTATCTGTAAAAACCATTCACTTAATTATTTTTATTTAACATCCTTGTAATTTTACTAAACCCAAAGACCGACGCTTTCTGCAGTTGAATGCCGTGTGAATGTTATAATCAACAAAAAAAATTTTAAAACATTAAATACAAATCAACTCGTTTTAATTATGATCAGTCATAAGTGTTTTCAGGTTAATCTGTGCCTGTTTATATGAATTAATAGAGTAGATAAAGTTAAAAATAGACTAAAAGCTAAGGTGGATTCTGGAGTCCACTTTATCCGAATATGGAAATTAAAGTGGACCTTTCTTGTAATGAAAAAAAGTTTATAAATTATGAAGACGTTTCCATATTTGAATAAAATAACAATGATATTTCATAGTTGCAACACTAATAATAACTACTGTATTTAAACAAAATTCAAATCCTTTAATTAAAATAAGACGAACAGCAAGTTAAAAACAGGGATCCAAATTACCCGAAGTTCCTCTACGTCACGCGTCGTTTAATTTACTTCTGACATTGTTATCTGACGGGTCTCAGACTTTCCTGCTAGAAATACTGGCAGTGTTTTTGGAAGATGTATTACAGAATATTCATGGATACATGCAGCTCAAACATGAAAGTGCTTCAACATAACTTTTCACTTGCCATCTGATAACAATTCGGGGAAAAAGTTAACAGTACGAGATAAGAACAAATTTAGAATAAGTTTTTGTAAGGCACCGCGCTACAAGCCAGAAGGTCGAGGGTTCAAGTCCCGGTGGGGTCAGGATTTTTAAACTGACCAAAACCTTCTGGCGGCACTATGGCCCTGGGGTCGACTCAGCCTCTAACGGAAATGAGTACCAGACGCTTGTTCTGGGGTAAAGGCGGCCGTCACGCAGGGCTGACAACCCGGCTGACATCAAGTGCCGATTGTCTAGAAAAAGTAGGAGCCTTAACTTCCTACTACCCCCCAAGGGCCTCCCGAGGCCTGTAGTGGGATTACTTTACTTTACTTTTACATAATATTTACAACGGAATTAGCAAATGTTCGTTCCCGGGTGCAGTTTAGATATGTATTTAATACAAATAGAAAATATATATTATAAAGATATAGTTAATGAGAGAATGAACGGAGAAGGAATAAATTTAGGTGTAGTAAGTTTGGAAAGAGAAACTGCAGTCTTAAAAAAAATAATGCAAAAATTAAAATACTAAACAATGTAGGATAGTTACTATCAAACGGAAGAAGATATTAAAGATATATCAGAAAGCAAAAAAAAAAAAAAAAAATGTAATAGAGAGATTTAATCAAAAGTTATCGTAATACCGAAAAGGTGTGTTCCTTATGATGGGCTCCTCATTAAAAAAATGTATCTACTGAAATCTCAGAAGTACGGTATATAATAATGCATCCTGATTTGCAACTATCTAAATGCGATTTTAATATGAACAATCCCTTTTGTCTTCTCTCATGTCTCAAGTTAAAAAATACACAAATGGTAACAGTGTATCTTATTTTGGAGATTAATCTCTTTGAGAAATTAATAATATTCATTTATCATAGTACTTTTACAAGCCTTATTAAATTATTCCTAACATTAAATTCTTCAACTTGAAGAACCGCTAACAACTGATCTAAATATACCTCTTTCGGCCTCATTCAAAATTGTTGAGCTGCAAAATGTACCAAAACCATCTCAAACTCTACAGGAAATTTAAAAAAAATTGTCAATGATTGTGGTAAAGTGAAGTAGTCCCACTACAGGCCTTAGGAGGCCCTTGGGGTAGTAGGATGTTAAGGCTCCCACTTCTTCTGGTCAATAGGCACTTGATGTCAACTGGGTTGTCAGCTCTGCGTGACGGCCGCCTTTACCCCCAGAACAAGTGTCTGGTACTCATTTCCGTTAGAGGCTGAGTCGACCCCAGGGCCATGGTGCCGTAAGAAGGTTTGGGTCAGTTTTAAAAATCCTGACCCCACCGGGACTCGAACCCTCGACCTTCCGGCTTGTAGCTCACTACGCTACGGCGTGGTATATTTTGCTAGAAAATGCCACTTTCACAAGCCCTCTAGTATGATATTTGGTACTTCTTGCCAGTTATAATCTCAAATTTATTATCCAACCAACTAACATTTTTTTTTTCATTTAAATAATAATCATTGCGTCTGTAATTTCAGGTATACATTTGTATTTATCCTTAAATTGCCGAATCTTGGAATCAGGGACAAGTATAATATCCACAAATCCACCAGAACCCATTAACATCATCATCCTCTTATCGTGTCCTCCTTTCGGAAGGTCGATTCCAAATATGCCTTTAACCATCTCTATCTTCCCATGCTTTCCTTCTTTTTAGTTCTTTCCAGTCGTATCCTCTTTCATGCAAACTTTTCTTTGTTTGATTAATCCAAGTTTCTCGTGGCCTACCTCGTGGTCGTTTTCCTCGAATCTTGACTGTCTGGTTAAAATAAAAAGAGACGTTTGGCCGAAATCTTCTATTTTTATATTTGTGGGCTTTTATTTTATTTTTTATGTTACTTTTAAATTTTTCAGAACAACAACGATTCTCTTATTGAAAGGATGTAGGCCTCTCATCACTTTCTTTAGAAAAATGCTCATTGGAATCACATTTAAGTTTTATTATAACCGGTTTTGGTTTAATGTTAAGTTTGGACATATTCGACGAAGAGTTAATGTCAAGTCACAGAGAAATTCCCTCAAAACACAAAGCATATGAGATAAATTGAAGTCGTATAATGTGGATTAAAACTTAGAAAACAAATGAAATGAAATGAAATGAAAATAAATGTTATTGCTTAATTAATTTTTTAAAACCTATTATTGTTTTCAATTCTATATGAAGGATTAATATTTCGTAAAATGAGAAATTTAATATTAATTATTCCCCTCTCAAAGGAAACAACCTTATTTTGTTTCAATCCCCCCAGCTCAAATGAGTAAAGGCCTCTTAAATAAGGGAAGATTATCCATAATAATAAAGACAAAAATAAACTAAAAACGGGGCAAAATAATAGGAGATGTAATTAGAAGTTAATGGAAATGTCTGTTCCTTTCTAAATAATTTAATGGCATCTCTGAATGGTTGTAAAATACCAATAAATCCAACCTTATATATATTTTTTGTCCCTCAAAACAATGAAAAGGTGACTCGACTCACTTTCCCCCTTGGGTGTTCTTTTTTTAAAAAGATTTTCGACACAGTCTGCATGCATCTCACCTAAGCTATGGTTGTACATAAAATGTTGAAAAATAGAGAACCATTATTAAGTGGGAAGAAGGTGAGTTTGGGGAGGTTGAAACAGAATCAAGTCTTGTGAAACGAACTGGAAACGAGCCGTGGAACGAAATCAATCGAACTGCAAGGCGTGACGAACATGTGACAACTCAATGTGTACGATATATAACATACCCACTGGCCACAAAACATTTCTCTGGCCAAAACACCTCTATTATCATGCACAGAGAGACCTGTTCTATATAATTACAAAATCTAATATTAATTTCGTAATGATAAAGTAATACAGCCATGTAAACAATATTAATAAAATTATGTTATGGGTGGTAATACAATTCCAATTAATGTTTTTGTTTATTTATTAAATAAAACTACAAACGTTTTATATCTAACTAGCTAATACCCGGCGTGCGCTGCTACGCCTAAATAAATGAAAATTAAAGTGCTTTTATGTTTAGTTGAATAAGTAAAAGGAAAAATAATTATAAATTTATATTTTAGATAACCCATGCCGATTAGCCGGCGTTGCCCGGGAATCTACTCATCCCGATCTTCTTGGCATTAATGAGCTAAAAGATGAAATTCGTTATTGTGAGTTATCCGTAAAAGAAACCCGTAATGTGCTGCTATGTTTACACAGGAATCTACGTACTTGTCTCTATCTTCTCGGCATCAATGAAAGACAAAAATGATTATTGTGAGTTATCCGTAAGAAATAAACATATGCTGTCGCGGACTTTTTTGTAGAGCTTTCTGAGATATTCAATTCTGTGTACATTAATTTTGTGTATTTGTTATGGTTTAGGCAGCGTAAGCCATTTAAACGCCCAAAGAGCTACTTTTTCACGTTTTCCATAAACGTCCAAAGAGCTACTTTTTCACGTTTTCCACTACTAAGGGCGATTTTTAAGGGTGTAGGAGTTGAGTATCATAACTCTCTTATAGCCTATGTTCATCCCGGGTATCTCCTGAATATTATATAAAAAGCCCCACCACAATCGGATCAATGGTATGGCCGCGTATAACGTACGAACAAACAAACCAACAAACAAACTGCTGGTTTCACATCTACATGTGTTAACGATAGAGGAAGACGATCATCCTGCTAGTGTAGAGGTGGCGTGTGGTCCTCCACACGTTATTGCTGGTTTTATCAATCTGGAGCGGCTACTTATTATAGCAGCCCAAATTTTTCACGATGCTGGGTGAGCACCGGCCCCATACTGGCCGAAATTCTATGAGAAAATTTCTTCGCCTTGGAAACTAGAACCAGCGTAGGTCCTGTAGCTCGGCGCCAAGGCATCTTGCCTTAACCGCTCTGCTACGGCGCGGGACCTATTAACCTATTAAGTTGTATAAAAATAGGCTAGATCAACATATAACATGAATTATACTACATTCAAAAAATTCTAGGTTAAAGAAATGAAGGTATTTCATCAAAACTTTTCGTACCCTTAATAAAATAACTGCAAATTTTACTGAATATTAGAGAAACTTCGGTTAATTTGGATCCCTCTTTTAAATTTGTTTTTCTTCTTTTAATTAAGGGATTTGAATTTTTTTAATTAGAGATTATCATTAGTCTTGTAACTATGAAACTGCATTGTTATTTTATTCAAATATGGAAACATCTTCATAATTTATAATGTTTTTTACATTACAAGAAAGGTCCACTTTAATCTCCATATTCGGATAAAATGGACCCCACAGTCCACCTTAGCTTTTAGTCTATTTTTAAATGTATTTACTCTATTAATATATACAGACAGGCACAGATTAAAAAGCGTTGACATTTATATAATGTTTTCAAAAATTATAGTTGATTATAACATTCACACGTCATTCAACTGCAGAAAGCGACGGTCTTTGGGTTTAGTTAAATTACAAGGATATTAAGTAAAATTAAGTGAATGGTTTTTACAGATAGCATCCTCATTGATAAAATATACGTATTCGTGTAAAGTGGACCATGGTCCTCGTGGAGGATCCACATTAAAGCGAATTCCTTTGTTTTGTTTAATTATTTTATACAGCCACCATGTCACATAATATCAAACCAAACCCGTCAGTACATTAAAACAGCATCTACATAATACAATATATTTAGGAGTTTTTTCAACATTTGTAATATTCAAGAGCAGAAATTATGAATTGAGTCTTAGGTTGAAAAACTTTCAAAGAGGTAATTTTCTTAAGTATCACAAATAACCCTTCTTCGCACAAAGAATAAAATAAACTGGCCTTGAACCCGTCAAAATTGAAGAGGGAAAGAAATTAAAATATTTTCTGTTCGAGGGCAGCACCAATTAAAGAATATATTAACAGGGTCCACTCAAGCAGAAGGGTATACTTTACCCGAACTTCTCTATAAGTTTTATATTGTACATTTTCGGGGATATAAGGATGATTAAGGAAGGTTTTTTGGATTTTCTGTGTCATGGATTTAAGGTTGGCCTCTGGCCACTGATTCCGACGTTTCGGAATGATCCCACCTGCCTTTATCATTTTGATCGTCTTGAAACGTCTGAATTAGTGGTCAAAGGCCAACCGTGAATCCATGACGCGGGAAACCCAAGAAACCTTTCTTAATCACACTCACACACACGTACACACACACACACACACACATATATATATATATATATATATATATATATAACAGAGTATTCTTAATAATCTGTACGTGTTATCACACGTTATATTTTAGTTTTATGTTTAGTGAAAGTAAAGGGTTTGAAAACTGGGCTGTTCTATGCCACCGTGCTACCTGTGAATATTGGATCGAAGAACAAGTGACTGCTAGCATCATGTTGGCAAATGTGATAACACATGTTCCCGCTAGTCAATTTTAAACATTAAAATATATATACAGTCAATATGCCCATTTCACCAATTAATGTTTTAAAATGGTCAACAAGTTTCTACAGCCAAGCTGTCATTCTCAAGACCAGATATTGACTGAAGACAAAATTGATAATAAATAATATTTTTTTTATTATCAATTTTGTCTTCAGTCAATATCTGGTCTTGAGAATGACAGCTTGGCTATAGAAACTTGTTGACCATTTTAAAACATTAATTGGTGAAATGGGCATATTGACTGTATATATATTTTAATATTTTATCACCAAGAAGATCACTTGTGTATTAAATTTTAAACATGTTTACTCACATATAAGGGGATTCCATTCCAGAAGTCCACCTACATTAGTGGGCAAGTTATGGTGAGAAAATGGGCAAGTTAGTGTTAGATGGGTAAGTTAGTGTTAGTTTGAGCAAGTAGGATGAGAAAATTGGCGAGTTAGTACACCTGATTAGTTTAGTATTCACTTGTTTGTTACCGGGTTTTTGTGATAAGTTGGCTATACTGTCTGAGTATTGATTAATGCATATTTTGCATTGTAAACATGGTGGTTTTAAGTTATTTTCAGCTCAATTTCTCACTTCATTTTTAGGTACTTCACACATTTGTTTTCAGGGGGGGGAATCAACATATTTCTCTGAGGTAATCATTCATATACTGCAACAATACATAGTGTGTTTTTCCGTTATATTTAAATGTATGTAGGTTACACGGTGGCATAGAATCCCTGAGAACTGTAATAGTTGGTTTTCCACTTACTTACTTACTCACTGGCACTATCGAACCCGTAGGTCCATGGCCGCGCGGACATAAGCTCTCTATACATCCCTATCCTGAGCTAATGTTTTCCAATCATTCCCTGTATAATCTACTTCCCTCAAATCATAGTTAATGTTATTCTCCCACCTCATTCTCGGTCTACCAACTGGGGGTTTTCCTTCTGGCTTTCCTACAAAAAGCTTCCATGCAACTCTTTCATTTCCCATACGTGCAACATGTCCTGCCCATCACAGTCTACGAGACTAAACTGTTCTTATTTTATCTGGCTTCCTATAAAGACCATGTAGCTCATTGTTATGTAGTCTTCTCCATTCACCTGTCTGTTCATCTCTCTTTGGTCCGAAAATTTTCCTAAGTAGTTTATTCTCAAATACTTGTAATCTCCTTTCCTCCCTTAAAGTAAGAGTCCATGTTTCGCACACTCATTTTATTAACGGAAACGTATTCAATTCAACATGCGTTGCATGAAATAAAAATACAGATAAATGAAAGATATGTAATTTCAGCTGTTAAATACATCTAAAACTAAAGAAAATATTAAACTTTATATCTGATGGCATCAATTTTAAGTTACATTACATCTGATTAACAATTTGTGCTACCCTGAAATTCCACCGCCTTCATAACTTGTCAGACCCAGATACTTAAACTGAAATAAAACTCACTTTGATCCAACAAAACCCTTTCAGTAATTACAACATGTTACCTGGAGGATCAACCGCAGTAGCGATTCCAGAGAGACACGGTAAGAGGTAAAGTTTTCAAGGAAGAAGAAAGCCATCAAGAAAAAGTAAGGTAAGAAAAAGTGCAATAAAATGGAAGGGGTAGAGGGGGAGGAAAACGAGATAAAGGCAATGAGGAAGAGGGAATATATCTGTTGCCAAGTTGCTCCAGGGATCATCAAGTCGGCGAGCCTATTTTGTTTTATGGCAACCTTGTAACCTTCTCTCGGGGGCAATAACTCGACAAGAAGAAAAACCAAGCTCACAGAAAATAGGTTCAAGAGAAAACAAGAAAAGTGGCGAGATACGTATAAAAGATTCCTAGTTAAGGAGGAATGATATAAAGGCAGGAATTTTATAGATGGAATTCATATTTTTACCTTACCTTTCTTCATATTTCTAGCTTATATTGACAATATGTTTTTGTATCTTTATTGGATACAGTAAAGTATATGCCGACAAGAAAAATGAATACGGCTACGTCATCCGTTATCTTTTCAATTAACCTTTCAATCAATTAATAGTAATCTTATTAATTTAAAGCAATTAATTTCAAAAATATTTATTACATCTCACATTTATTTTATTTCATACTTATTTATAGAGTAAAAATAAAATTCATACTAATCAAGGAGTTAAACAAGGATGCAGTATCTCTCAGTTTTGTTTAACCTATAAAGTAAAGTGGTCCCACAACAGACCCGGAGGCCCTTGGGGTAGTAGGAGGTTAGGGCTCCCACTTTTTCTAGACAATCGGCACTTTCTGTCAGCCGGGTTGTCAGCCCTGCGTGACAGCCGCCTTTACCCCCAGAACAAGCGTCTGGTACTCATTTCCGTTAGAGGCTGAGTCGACCTCAGGGCCATAGTGCCGCCAGAGGGTTTGGGTCAGTTTAAAATTCCTGACCCCAACGGTACTTGAACCCTCGACCCTCCGGCTTGTAGCTCAGTGCCTTAACCACTACGCTACGGCGTGCCCCTTGTTTAACCTATACATCAATGATATAATAAAAAAATGGAACGAAGAAACAAATAAAGGAATAAAATTAGATAAAACACACTACTTGAAAACATTATTATATGCTGATGACCAGGTAATAATAGCAAATACGGAACACGAGCTTCAGAGGAATATTTTTAAATTACATAATATATGTGAACAATATAATGTCAAAATATCCATAGAAAAAACTAAGGTAATGGCATTCCAAGGTAAAAATCAAATCAGATCCAAAATAGTAATAGGGAACAAAATCATAGAACAGGTGAACCATCTCAATTATCTAAGATGTGACATTTCATTTAATTATGATAATGATATAACTAATAAAATAGCAAAATTCCAGGGAATATGTGGTACGATAAAACGATCACTAAATAATAAAACAACAAGAGAGACCCAATTGAAATTTTATAAACCATTGGCAGTACCGGTACTGCTCTATGGTTCAGAAGCCTGGATACATAAAAACAAGATCTAAGTAGGATAACGGCGGCAGAAATGAAATTTTTGAGATCTGTTAAAGGGTGCACTAAAGAAGACAGAATCAAGAACACAGAAATAAGACAGGAACTTGAAATATTTGCAATAACTGATAAAATAGATACATATAGACAAAAATGGAAGCAACACATAGACAGGATGAATGAAGATAGATATCCAAAACAAATAACAAAATACAAACCTAAAGGCACCCGAGATGTGGGCAGAGCTAGAAAGAGATGGGCTGAAGTCGGAACGGGTCAACAGACCTAATCCATGAATGCAGATGATGATGATTTATTTATAGATGATTTAGAATCTAAGGTCATGTTGTGTCCTTTTTTATAATAAGAAGACATTTCATCCAGAATTATTTTCTATAAAATCACCATTTCATATTAATGTTAAAATTAAATCAATTAATGAATTCAGTAAACGTAATCATTACGAACACAACGAAACAAAATCAGTTGCGCAGGGACTGCTAAAATAAGCGAATTCCTCATTAGGTCCAATTTATGGTCTGATTAATTTTTTTACTAGCTAATACCCGGCGTGCGCTGTTACGTCTAAATAGATTAGATATTGAGGGTAAATTAATTATATGGTATACACTGCGACAAACTAAACATGACGGTTACTAGAGTAAATTTTTAATTACAAATTTCAGGTAAACCCCGACTTCTAACGGTCGGATTTCGCTGATTTTTGGATAATACATACCTTGGTTCCTTTTAATGAGATATTCTGAAATTTGTTGTGAAACATCGAAAATTGCGATTGCTAGAGCGATTTTTAAATTTTCGCTTCAGGTGAATTCTTACTCCTAATTATTTTAGAACATAATAGATAACGGCTCAAACACTCGTCGCATCTGATCTTCTGTATAATACAAATTACGACGATGATCAGTTGAACGGTTAGAAGAAAACTATAAAGGACAAACAGAAATACATTCGTTTATCATTTTATATATATATATATATCGTCCGCGGTGTACTAGTGGTTATGCTCCTTGCCTCTTGTCCTGAGGGTGCGCGGGTTTACTCTTGGCCCGGGGTCGATGGACTTTTTTTTAGGTCGGAAAAATCCAAGGAGCAAGTTCGCCGGGAGGGCCTTTTAAGCCGTGGGTCCCGAGGCTGAAGAGGTGCAGGCTCGGAAAAATTCCTTAAGCCTGAATGAAAAGGCCGCTAATCAAATTTTACTTACCGGAATTTTCCCGATCTAGTACGACCTTGGTTTTCCTAGATGTCAGTATGAGGCGGAATGCTGACCACGGACCACTCAAAATGACATCTATAAGAAAACAAGTGTAACTAATTATTATGGTTCCAAATGCGTCCCTGTAGGGGGAAAGCGCCTAAATCTCTGTTCAAGGGAAAACATAAGCTTACGATAAATTATATATATATATATATATAATATTATATATATATATATATTTTTATATATTTAAACCAATAGGAAAACAAATGGTAAAAATCTCTCCTGAATTTTACTGACATGTGCATGTAATTACATAATAATGTTCAATAATAACTTAGACTTTTACATGATCTTATTTTCTTTGCGGTCCGGAACATTTAAATAACTGGCAGGATAAATTATTGTTTCGCCAATTTAAGGTTAGGGAAATATGTTAAGAATAACCGCAATGGATTGAATAAGACTGTGATGGTCTTGTCAGAACTCACATTTAATATCAGCGAATCCCAAACAGTAAAATTGGCATTACGTAATAACTATTTAATTTATGGAGTCCTGTTTAAAGGGACTATATAAATATAATAATATCCAGAAAGAAATTAATAAAATAATACAAAATGCTACGAAATGTTACTTTTCAATAAATAAAGTATTTAAATTAAACATATCCGACACTTAAAACAAAAAACCAGATTGTATAAAACGCTAGTTAACACCCGGTGTGCGATGCTACTCCTAAAGCAATGAAAATGTATGTGTTCTTATGTGTATATTAGTTGAAAGGAAAAATAATTATACATTTATAATGTTATATTTTTGAAACCCCATACTGATTTACCCGTCTTTGCCCGGGAATCTACTTATCCCGGTCTTCTTGGTATAAATGAGCTGAAAGACGAAAATTAATATGTTTTCATGTACAGTTGAATAAGTAAAATGAAACATTGATATCGTAATTATTTTTAGATATCCCGTGCTGATCACTCGGCTTTACCCAGGAATCTATCCTGATCTTCAGGATCTGAAAATGAGCTGAAATACGAAAATGAACGTGTTTTTATCCTTAGTTGAATAAGTAGGCCTAGAAGGGAAAAATTATATCGATAGGATTCAACTTAACTCTCTCCCTAGAACATTAAAAGATGAAAAGGAAATTCGTGTAATTATTTTTACATACCCCGAACTGATTACCCGACGTTGCTCGGTAATCTACTTATCCCGATCTTCTTGGCATAAATATGCTGAAAATTAATGCGTTTTTAAGCTAGTTGAATAAGTAAAAGGGGGAAAAAAAATAACGTAATTATTTCAGATATTCTGTACTGATTACCCGGCGTTGCCCGGGAGTCTACTTATCCCAATCTTCGTGGCATAAATGAGCTGAAGGACGAAAATTAATGTGTTTTTATATTTAGTTGAATAAGTGGAATGACACATTTATATCGTAATTATTTTTAGATACCCCATGAAAGTATTTTCATGAGAATATCCTCAATAGCTCTCATTTAAATTTTCGTTTCAGGTGAATTCCTATTCAAAATGAACTGTTTTTTCTGGTTACTGAACCTTTTTAAATTGATACTATATACCTAGATTGGTTTCGAAAAAAACTATTTTTTTTCAAAAGTATTTTCATTAGAGTATCCTCAATATTCCTTCGGAATTCATTAAAATGTATTATATGTGTTAAGAATACATAGATTATTTTACATAGATATTTTTATTATTTCATAGATTATTTTAATTATTCCATACAAAACAGTTAATGAAATATAAAGCATTTAGACATATTATATTTCAGGATAGAATTTTGATTATGGCAGGAACAAAGTTGCAAGCTAACTGTAAATCTCTGCATTTAGACTATAGGTATGTTAGTACAATTAGTTATAGCTGGGGAAGCAGAAGCTTAGTATATAAACCTTGCAAAATATGGGACTCGTGTCTGTTGAAGTAGGGAGCTGATGGGTAAGTCTGCATACCATGTTTCTTAATAAAATGTACCTAGGACAATTAGAAAGGGAGTCAAGTATTTTAAATAGTTTAATACTGTATGTCTAAGAGTAAGAGTTATCAGATAATGACTAGAATGTAAATTAGGGTAAATTCGTAAACCCCCATCTCCCTCTCTCGAAACTCAAGAAAGTTAGAATATAGGTTTTCTTAAAATAAGCTTAGATTATTTATTTAGGGTTAGAATTCTTAGGGTATTGTAATCATTCTACGCTAGAAATAAAATTGTTAAAATTAAGGATCAATTTATTTATGTTCGAAAACACGTATGTCTTTATAACTAATACATCCACATATTATAACGCTCGGCTAGAACCTCATGCTACCAAAAATCCATGTCCCAAAGGTACTTTAAGCCCTAAGAATGCCAACAAGTCGTAACAATGTGTACAATTGTTTTTATTTAGGCCGGTATTCAAGAACCAATCTTTACGTGATGAGCGTCTTTCAGTCCGTCTCTCCGTAGTTAAATGTGGGTCATGCAGAACCTTCCAACTGGCTCACTCTATTCAACATCGTGTGCTAACAAGATATTTATTTTTAAAAGTTTCCGGGGACAATTGAAATATGAGAGCCTCAGCTTACGGAAGACGGAGATGACATGGCCTAGAGAGCTTGGCTGTTGAATACCGTCCTAAATGTCCAAACCTTACTAGCGAGCCTCATATGGGGACACGCCGCTAGAACTCACATAAAGAAACTGCAAGTTTTTCATAAGTAATGCCACGAGTGATTTCCAAATTATCGATAAATTCACGACTCACGAAGTGAGGAGTGAATTTATCTAGAGAATTTGGAAATCAAGAGTGGCATTTGTTAGGACTATTTAACGAATAACATTAAGCTGTTTACTCACAAATCATTATTTAACTGTAGTTATTTTAAAATAGTTATATATTTAATGTAAACGGCGATGTTTGAAAACAAATGAGAAATGATAGGTACGCTTCTACTGCTTCTTTTGTTTATCACTGCAACCAGATCATACTATTTATTGCCAAAGGAACGCAATATTGTAAGGAGGAGCTTTCTTTAATATGATAATTATAACACTGATAAATATTTGGTGAAACACGACTCTGATTGGTTGTAAAATAGAAATCATTGAAATGTGATTGGTCATTGACTCCCATTTGGGGCATGAGTTAAATAGTCAAAACAAATTATTATATACGATTATAAAACTACCGCGTGTAACATCGGTCGACAAATTACACGATCAAACGGATGTAGAAACAATCGATGAGTATATTAAACGCATGGCTCTTAAATTTTATAATACATGTGAAGGCCATGATAATCCACTCGTGGCATCGCTGGGAACCTATGAAACAGCCAATAACAAACACAAGCGTCCAAAATGGATCCTGGACAACACTTGACCGGTGAAAGCTTATAGGGCGCACGCACGCACGCACGCATACACACACACACGCACACGCACACACAATATTCAATTATAATTACAACATTGGCATATAATGTGCATTAATAAAATATATTAGAACTAATAACTAATCTTACTGCTACAGGTTCATCCCACCAGTTCCAGAGAAACTGACATCACCTGACAACTACAGATAGAACAACAACAACAACAACAACTGAAAAGTAAAGAAATAATTAAAAAAATGCACGTTACCATAATTGTATGAATAATTGTAATAATCCGAAATGTACGCACATTATATTTAAATAAAGAGAAGCCTGGATGTCCTCCCAATATAGAGTCATCCGATAGCCAAACTTCGCAAGATCCCGCGTGATCGACTATTCCGATTGAGGTTTTAAGCGGTTTCCCTCAATCGAAAGAGCAAATGTTGGAATAGAATCCCAAAAGGTCCGCTTCCGACTTCACCCTGCTAATTAACTTCAAATTTGAATTTAAAATTTAAACCGGGGCTAATGTATCTTACAGGAACCCGGGGTTTTACCTATTAAGGAAGACCAAAATGGATCACTCACCGCCAACACTTAAGTGATGGTCGCAGAACTTTCTATCTATCTATCTACCTATCTATCTACCTTGACAATAGCATAGTAGGCCTACGCCTACTTAAATACGGCGAATTTGGCAGAATATATTTCTCAAAAAGAGGTATGACATATCGTCTTTAAAAGTAGTCGGCGAAGCTCTATTTCACTCTTTACAAAGTTCTTTATTTATAACAATTTTTACCCCTGGCAGGAACTGTACATTCAGGGGCTATAGTTCAATCTGGTTCATATACTTTTTAACATTATATTCTAAGCCACAGTTTAACTTGAGCGAATATAAAGAAAGAAGTCAGTATATAACTTGAATGTGTTTTACACGCTGAATATAAAATCTTTATTGTATTCATGCACAGTTTTTATGAATTACTATCCATGAAAATTCAGTCTGAATGCATGGCAGTAAATAAGTTCTCAGTTTGTCCTTTTCTCCCACAAGATTTAAAGGTTACAGCACCAGGTTTGGGGGATGAAGACGAGACAATGGAAATGATAAATCCTTGCTTCCCCCAAACTCGTTCTCTGCTGTTGTTTCAACTTCATTTATTTTTTTTTATTTCTTATCATATTTAATGCAAGTATTTTTTATCATAATTGATCCCTTGAGTATTAAAATATCACATGCCACTTTTGGTTAATCTACAAGTGAGCATATTTATTGATAGCTCAAGATTATATTTATGTTTATGATTGTATTTTTATAGCGATGGGGTCGACTCAGCATCTAACGGAAATGAGTACCAGACGCAGGGCCGACAACCCAGCAGACATCAAGTGCCGATTGTTTAGAAAAAGTGGGAGCCTTAACATCTTAATACCCCAAGGGTCTTCCATGGTCTATAGTGGGATCACTTTACCTTTACCTTTCACCGAGTATCTATTAAAAATATTTGTTCTCTGTTTTAATATTTATTAGTAGGCTATATTACAATGCGAGGTTGGGAAGTGGTTTATACAGAAGCGAGGACATGATTAAAAACCGAGCGATAGCGAGATTTTTAATTTCCGAGATTCTGTAAAACACTTAAAAAACGTGTGATGTACATTATTTTTTGCACGATGGTGTTTTAAAAATTATAAATAATAGTAAAAGACGTTAAACTCAAAGTATATAAAACTATTATTTTACCAGTTATGTTATATGGGTGCGAAACATAGACTCTTACTTTAAGGGAGGAAAGGAGATTACAGGTATTTGAGAATAAAGTACTTAGGAAAATTTTTGGACCAAAGAGAGATGAACAAACAGGTGAATGGAGAAGAATACTTAACAATGAACTACATGGTCTTTATAGAAAGCCAGATATAATAAGAACAGTTAAGTCTCGTAGACTGCGATGGGCAGGACATGTTGCACGTATGGGGAATGAAAGACTTGCATGGAAGCTTCTTGTAGGAAAGCTAGAGGGAAAACGGCCAGCTGGTAGACCAAGAATGAGGTGGGAGAATAACATTAACTATGATTTGAGGGAAATAGATTATACAGGGAATGATTGGAAAGCATTAGCTCAGGATAGGGATGTATGGAGAGCTTATGTCCGCGCGGCCATGAACCTACGGGTTCGATAGTGCCAGTGAGTAAGTTCATTATTCATATAATTATTTGTTTTAAATTATATTTTTTATTGTGGAGCGTAATTCGACTTGAATTGTGAATTTGATATCCGTTGCTATACATTAGGGGCCTAGTGAATTCTAGATTTTCATTTTTTATAGGATATAGGCTATTAATTTTACTACAGTGACTTCATATGGAAAGAGCAGCAATTTGGAGCCGGAACAGGCTAGTAAATAAGCCTAAAACGTGAAGAAGAAGACAGTAACTCCACTATAGACCTTAGGAGGCCCTTAGAGTAGTAGGAAGTTAAGGCTCCCATCTTCCTGCATAATCGGCATGAAATAACCTCTTTGTTGGTCCATGAATGACTGCCGAGTCTTACCCCCAGAGGAAAATGACCCATACTTGTTACTTAACTGACCACCTCAAGGTCTTGAGATCAAAGGTTCAGACTTCTGTTCATGAGGTCCCAAGATCAATTCCCGCTCACTCATGGTCTGGAATTTAAATGACGTTTGGTTTTAAGAATTTTTCTGATGATTCGTTATCATTTATCTCTTATTATCATCGAGGTAAAAATAACTCCGCCCTATAGGTGCCCTAATCTCAGAGGTGGGTACAATTCTGGTAAAGCTAGGAGAGAAATATCTTAACCTTGTGGCATTTGGTAAAAATTCTTATTATTTAACTTCAAAACAGATTTGCGAAATTTTATTTGACATCAAAGTAATAATTTCTTGATTACAAGTAAATATCAATAAAACTAAACATATATTCACATGTAGAAACATCCTATAATGGGCCTACTTAATAGGACTGAACACTTAGCAAAAAGGAGGGGCATTTGATGTAAGATGCATAATTAAAATACCTAGCAATTCTAGACTGAAATGAGATGCAGAATAAAATTTAACATAGGCTCAATTCTGGAAACGCAAAGGCTTTGTTGTGCACTACAGGGATTTTTTGAAATCCCAAATTATTTCAGAACCTGACAGAAGAAGGAAAAGAAGAAAGCCAAAACTGATTCTGGACATAGAGAGTAGTCAGAAAAAAAAGAAAGAAAAAAGAAAACAGGCTTCAAGGAAGGTCCGTGAAAATATAGAGAGGAATGAGCATTGGCTATAGAATCTTTAAATGGGCACTGGAATATGTCAAATACAATGTAAAAATCAGAGAATACAAAAAAATATGAAAATGAATAGTTAAAAAATGATGATATAATAATTTATTTAAACTGATACAGTTAAGACCACATGGTCTTATCCTACGTCAATCAATGTAAAATATTACAGACAATTACTTTACATAACATACAAAAAGATGATAAATGTAAATACATTTAAACAAATCAAGTTGGAATTAAATTAAAAAATAATAATATCTGAGAAATGAAAAGAAAAAAACAAACCATCTGCTTAGTGACAGATATATGAACATCACTCATTGACTTTGAAAGATTCATTGCTCCCAATAAGAAACATCTACGAAAAATAATTTTTATGGACTTAAGTTCAAATAATTGTCCTTATTATGAAATATTATTATGAAATATTAATCACATATAGGCCTATTACCAAAATATTCGGTATTAGCAAAGCGCCTGCTTAGAACAGATTTGTTCTAACTTTTTTTTTTAATATTTCAAGAGAGCGTAAGTTTTGGATACTTTCAAATTCACAATAATAGTACTTATTTTTAGCAAAAGAGTTTATCACATTCTGAGCAGAAAATGTACAACAGCAATAATAATAATAATAATAATAATAATAATATATAATAATAATAATAATAATATAATAAAATAATAATAATAACAATAATAAAATAACAATAATAAAATAATAATAATTTGTTTAAAACTGGCAGAACTGAGAACATGAGGCTTTCACTTTCACTCAACCAGTGAGAAATATTGAATATAAGGGGAAAAAAAAACATAGGCTAGATTAAACAATTACAATTTCAAATTTTTATACAAATTAAACTAAAATTAAATTGAAATAAGTATATATTAATTAGAGAAGCGAAAAAATAAGATAATATGAATTAATCTGGTGAAATACCAATTATAAAAGAGATATATTTAAATTTTATTTTAAAAGAAGCTAATGTCCGGCAGTCCTTAATCTCTTGTGGTAAGAAGTTCTAGTCCCTAGCACTAGATTCGATATAGACATTAGAATAATGGGAGGTTCTGTGTTGTGGGACGTGAAATAGGAAGTTCTGGTGTGATCGTGTATTCAAATTGTGATTGGAAGTTATTATGAGATGGAAACGAAAGGATAAGTAACTTGGTGTAGAGGTATGTATAATTTTCAATGACAGTGTGCGTGTGTGTGTGTGTGTGTGTGTGAAACTAATGCAGAAGAGGTTTATAAAATCATGGGTACAAAAATAGATTTTTTAAAAGTGGAGTTAGAATAACCTGGTTCTAAGCAGATTACATTTAATTTATCTAATATTAGAAATGAAGTAGGCCTATTACATATTGATACAGTAAAATTAAATACATTGTTTTTATGGTGTTTACAAAACTGCATAAATTCATTAAAAATACATTTGAGGATATTGTATAACACGCACAACAATTATTAATTATCACAAAAATATTTTCATAAAAGATAATGTTTAAAAAGCAATATCTGAACTACACTCCACCCTAAGTTATGAGTCAGGTATATGCCTAAATCAGCCGCAAGAGGTTGCCACCGAAAAGAAGGCATTATATGAGCCAACAGTATCCTATTACAGAAAAAAGTATAAAATACATGTAGCAAATAATGTTTTCTATTTCCTCGATTTTATATTTTCGTATCTCATGTTTATTTATCTGTTATTTGTGTTAAACGTATATACTGGCAAACTTAACCTTAAACGTTAAGGAAGCCAATAAATAAATAAATAAATAATAGCAATTATGTAATTGCAATTTCTTATATACTCAATACTAACAAAATTCATTGTTAAAACCGTTGAGGTGGAGAGTCATAAAATAAAATAAGTTAAAATATACCTAAGAAGGTATATTTTAACTTATTTTATTTTATTCTTATATACTGTGTCACTGAATTTCATTATTGTTGATTTAATGTTTCCGTTTGTTTGTCCAAATAATGTTTTCCATTAGCATTATAAATATTTTAATGTCTTTTATATCTAAATATTTAATTTCAGTTTTATTTCACACTCTACACATTGCAGTATATATCACTAAAGCCTGACAACTTCCAATAAAATCCTGCTGGAACAATCGGCGCTGTGTGTCAAAAACGCTAGACAGAGCGCGGAAGGATAGAGACAACATAGTAATGCCACCACTGCCCCATCTACTTAGGGCGGGAAACTATTATTTGAATTATTGAAATAATATTGAATTACTCACAGATAGTCAGTGAATGAGTTGGAAATATATAGGTAACGTACATTCCCTTACGTATTTATGAGGAGTTCCACATACAGTTTGCCTAACCTAATAAGCACATAAACGCCGGGCATAGAATGAACTCAATAGAAGACACCCTTACAATATTATACAAAGAAGGAAACCCGAGAAAAGTCAATATATTGGAAGAACTGGAAATTATCAAGGAGATAAGTAACAAGTTGTTATTAAATAAAAGCACTCCAAAAAAAAAAACAACACGCTGTACGATATCGTCAGGAAGAAACTTTAGTCTCGGACAACACTACATTAAGACCAGCATCGAGAACATCAATAAATGTAGCAAAGAAATACCTTCTGATGATGGAATAGAGATTCTGAAAGGCCTTCATACAAAAAAGCATACATATATTTTCTAAGAGTTGAGGACGATGGTACATATTTTAACTTTATTTAATTTTATGACTATCCATCTCAACGGTTTTAAACTATGAATTTTATTAGTATTAAACCTAATAAAAACAAACAAAAAATTTTAATCGACATGTCCGCTCAAATGCTAGTGTTATGAACCCTCTCCCGAATGCATTAAAAAAGAAGTGAAGAAACCGAATTGTGGCAATACTCTGTAGAGGTTTATTCTTTTCACTGCGAAGATGACACACCCCTTAAAAGAGATTGGTGCCTCACGGAATGAAATATAAATAGATAATTAGTTCACATATTTTCTGAGGTTTTACTTGAAATTGCCAGGCTGTATATATTAAGAGTTTAAGTATGCTTTTTTTTCTATAAATAAGCATGTTTTGTCCAAGTTCAGTTTATATAGATTTTAATTATTTTTTTAATTATTAAAGTATATGCACCTTGATCATTAAAATCAATCTGAACAATGGGATTTGACAACTAAGGAATACCACTAAAGCACTAAGGCTATCAACTGAGATCTATCCGAAAATGCATTTGCTCTCTCGTTCGAAATTATGTCTCTTGTTTCAAACGATTGCTGTTATTCATAGAAAATGAATTACTGCGAGTACTTTGTACGTTGGAACTAGAAAACTTTAAACTGTTTATAAAGCGAGCCATTCCTGAAGTTTTCCTATCCATTACTTCGGAAAGCAACTGACATTTACACGTGAAATAACTTTTAAAGAAGGTTCTAAACATTAAACTACTAGCAAACAATGCCACAGGATTTGCTACGGAGCTAATAAAATGAAAGAGAGCTCCAAACAGCAAAAAGGGCATTGCTATTGGAGATTCGAACCAAGTATTAACAAAAATCATTATAAAAAGTGGTAAGTAACTAAATAAAAACACTATGGTGAGTGATATAAGAACTTTAGCGCCCCTGATTCTAGCATTTCTATGCGATTCTTGTCCCATTCTTTCTCCAGGCATTGTATATGCGCTTATTTTAATCTTACGAGCTGTCAACACATACATCACAACAATTATTGCTAGAGGTACAATGCTATACATGAACATAGAATACAGTGTTACAAACTTTATATTCAAAGTTGACATACACCTATTTCCAAAGCCGCTTTCTCTTTGAATCGAGACTGGTAATGTAAATGCAATGACAAAAATCCACACGACTATAACAAAGATTTTGGCCAATTTTTTCATTTCAAATTTGGTTGCTGATGTCGATGAAACGATCTTGAACCTGTGGATGCTTAGAGCAACAACGGACCACACACTGACTCCCACTGATACAGTACGAAATGATTCTTCAATCTTGCAGACTGTATCACTAAAACTCACCAGTTTTTTAAATACCAAGAATGTTGCGACTCCATTGATTGAAATGTGAAGAAAATCAGCGATTGCCAAATTTAGAATCAATGCATTTGAACCATTACGTAGTTTTTTATGGCGAATAAACATCACTATTAATAACACGTTGGCTGAAATTCCTAGCACAATTATGATGACAAGTACATAAAGAGAAATCTGGTTCCATAAAGATATAGTTTCTGGATCCATTCTCGAAAATTCACTTAACTTTTAAAGTAGTATGTTTAGGAAATGCAGTACACTCAGGAAAAAATCACATCAAATGTATTTCAGAAGTATCTTCTTGCGATAATTAAAGTAATAAACTTAGAGTCACGATTAATCACTCTTACGGATATCCCAAGAGATTCACTGAGTCATTGGACAATTGTATTGTGTGAATTATGTTTTGCAATATTCGTTTCAATTGTGTGCAGTATGTATTCTTATAAATGAATTCACTGTGCACTATTTCATGCCTACAGCAACTCATACCTTTAAAATAAAATCACATTTGATTACTACATTGAAAAAAAAAACCTTCCTTCCTAATTTAATAATAGATACTTATATACATTATGTTTCCTTCTAGATATAGAAGTTTACACGAACTAAAATTTATCTTTCTTGGGATAGGCATTTCCTGCAAAACAAATATGCCTTAGTTAATCAGATTATGGTTATATTTGAGCGAAATGAAGATAATATAAATATGGATGTTTTTTTAATAATGTTTAAATTGTAGTTTACAAACACTATCTACATCACATCCATCCATCCATCCATCCATAGTAATTCTGCCCGAGGACAGGTCTTTCACGGCAATCATAGCATTTTCATGCTATGTTTTGCAGCTTTACTATGGAATTATAGGTGTGGTAGCTTCCAGTTGCTTTCCACACCAATGCAGGATGGTGGTAATGAGAAGGATGATGATGGCCGGATGATTTTCGGGGACCGTCGGGTCCTAAGCATCCTGACATTTGTCTTACAGGTGAGGAAAAACCCCGACAAGCGTGACAAGGAAGCCGCTACCTCGAGACTACAGCGGTGGACCTACGTCACATATTCAAACAAATTGACAAGAAGCTTATATTCATCGGAACAACAAATTCATAGAAAATAACTGTATCGCCCTGTTAAACAAGTAATCATATTTTTGTGTCCAATGAAACCACTTTGTCTTACGATTTTCTATCATTCTTTCCTGGTATTGGTGGAATTGAAGCTGGGGCTCCTGAAAGCGGGTAACGTTATCGCGATGATGTAATGGGTGGTAAATGATAAAGTGCCAGGCGAGTCATTAAATGTAAACATAACCTAAATTCGCCGCTTCGATAAACGCATGGCTAGCACGAGCGGCTTCCCAGACTGAGATCCCAAGTTTTCGAATCCTGGCGGTTCCAGAGAGGTATGGTGATGGGCCATACTGGAATTCCCGGGATTTTCTCGCGAGTCTCCCGTTTCTCGAATCTCATCCCACCAACACTTTCCGTTCTCCCTTTCCTCCTCTTCATGTCATTCCATTCATTCAATTCATATCACTGACCCAAACCTTCTGCCGACACCATAACTAATCTAACCACAGGTTATTATTTTTGTTATTATTATCCATCCACAGTAATTCTGCCCGAAGGCAGGTCCTTCACTGCAATCATAGCATTTTCATGCTATATTTGCAGCTTTACTAGGGAATTGTAGGTGTAGTAGCTTCCCGTTGCTTTTTCACACCGGTGAAGCATGATGATGATGATGATGATGATGATGATAAAGATAAGGATGATGATGATGGCCATATGATTTCGGGGACCGTTTGGGCCTTAAAGTTTTCCTGACATTTGTCTTACAGGTGAGGAAAAACCCCCATAAAAACCTCACCCAGAAAAATTGCCCCGACCGGGGCGGCCCGTTGCGTGACAAGGCAGCACACTACCTCGAGACCACAGCAGTGGACGTAATAATAATAATAATAATAATAATAATAATAATAATAATAATAATAATAATAATAATAATAATAATTATTATTATTATTATTATTATTATTATTATTATTATTATTATTATTATGTTTTTCTTACCCTTGTCAACTTTATATTGTGTAGTCTATATCTATTATGTATCATTTATCATAATTCTTAATGTATGTATAATTTAACCCTTGCGAAGTGGAAGAGAAGACTTTACGGTTTTAACTCCAGGAGGTAAAATAAACAAATAAATAAATAAACAAACAAATAACCATGGGGGCGACTTATCCTCTAACGGAAATGAGTATCAGTCGCTTGTTCAGTGCTGATAACCCGCCTGACATCAAGTGCTGACTGTCTAGAGAAGTAGGAGCTTTAAACTCCTACAATCCCTTGGGCTCTCCTGGCGCACCACTATCATCCATCATATCATCGGGGAAACGTAACCCCGCCTTCCAGGCGCCCCAACCTCAGAAGCGGGTTACAATTACGTCATTGCCAGGAGAGAATACCAGAAATGTCTAAAAGGACAAAACTGGTGGCATTAAAAAAAACCTTTTATACAGTAGTTTCAACGGCGATTCAAAATAAATTTTAAAAGCATTAATGCACAAAATTCACTACATATGCCTACCTTAAATATAGAATAGCAAAATATTTATAGTTTATAAATTACTAATCTATGTAAATTTACAATTTTTGTTATTGTAAACAAATATTTTTCACTCGAAGATCAAAACTAATATGAGACGTAAGAGTTCGTTAAAATCATGAATTAAATATACTAGTATACCAGCAGTACGTATAATGTTAAAATATTTGTAGAAGAAAACAAAATTTAACTCTGAATGTCAAGTGCACAAGAAACAACTAACAAGCTCTGACAAAGAAAACCACAGATATGAGACATCCTGGAAATGCAGTGTTACACTATCTTGCATGTCTTCCCCCCCCCCCCTTCTGAAAATTATCAACAAGGTAAACTGATTACAAACGTACACTTTCTTATCGTGTTAACTTTTAATATTGGGCTTATTAATGTTTTTAACTCTATTAAATTATACGCGAGATCAAAATACTTTTATCGTGAAAATGTGTAAAATACTTACAAACTCACTGGCACTATCGAACCCGTAGGTTCATGGCCGCAAGGACATAAGCTCTCCATACATCCCTATCCTCAGCCAATGCTTTCCAATCATTCCCTGTATAATCTACTTCCCTCAAATCATAGTTAATGTTGTTCTCCCACCTCATTCTTGGTCTACCAACTGGGCGTTTTCCTTCTGGCTTTCCTACAAGAAGTTTCCATGCACGTCTTTCATTCCCCATACGCGCAACATGTCCTGCCCATCGCAATCTACGAGACTTAACTGTTCTTATTATATCTGGCTTCCTATAAAGATCATGTAGTTCATTGTTATGTAGCCTTCTCCATTCACCTGTCTGTTCATCTCTCTTTGGTCCAAAAATCCTCCTTAGAACCTTATTCTCAAATACTCTTAATCTCCTTTCCTCCCTTAAAGTAAGAGTCCATGTTTCGCACCCATATAATATAACTGGTAGAATAATAGTTTTATATATTTTTAGCTTAACTTTTTTGAAAGGAGTTGGGACATCAAAAGTCTCTGCAATGCATAATAACGTGCATTTCCAGAATTGAGCCTATGTTTAATTTCTTTGTGCAAATCATTCCTATTTGTGATTATTGTTCCTAGGTATTTGAATTCAGCCACTTCCTCAAAACTTCCCTCATTTACCTTAGCTGTCCATTTCCATTATATACTGAATTTCTACGTGTGACCATATATTTAGTTTTACTGATAATATGTTATCCAAATATTCTCAGATAAAAAAAATGACGCAAATTAAACAGGATATAAAGATATCAACTACTTTCAGTGTTTTAATAAAGCAACCAATCTCGTCTGGGATGACTAATTCACTGGCATTAACGAACCAGAAAGCTCATGGGAACACGGACATAAGCTCTCCATACGTCCCTAATCTGAGCCAATGTTTTATATAACAGAATCATTCCCTGTATAATATACCTTCCTCAAACCATAGTTAAAGTTATTCTTCCTTCTTACTCTTGTGCTAAATAGGGGCACTTTGCCACTGATTTTCCTACAAGAAGTGTGCATGTGTTCTAAATGCTAATCACTGCACTTTACTTCTCCTATATTCCTTATTCGTGTCACATGCCCTTGGAGTTTACGAGACTTAACTGTTCTTATTACATCATGTTTCTCATAAATATAATGCACTTATGTAGTTTTCTCTACTCGCCTATCTGTTCGTTCTCTCTATTTGGACCAAAAATGTTCCTAAGAACTTTATTCTCAAATACTCGTAATATTTTCACCTCCCTTAATATAAGAGATTTGTCCACCGCTGTGGTCTCGAAGTAGTGTGCTGCCTTGTCACGCAGCGGGCCCGGGTTCGATCCCCGGTCGGGACAGTTTTTCTGGGTGAGGTTTTTATCGGGGTTTTTCCTCACCTGTAAGACAAGTGTCAAGAAAACTTTAAGGCCCAAACGGTCTCCGAAATCATATGGCCATCGCAATCATTATCATTAATATTCATCTTAGATTAAGCTTAGGGTTAGGGACTCTCCTGGCGCACCAGTATCATCATCACCCATCATATCATCGGGGCAACGTAACCCCGCCTTACAGGCGCCCCAACCTCAGAAGTGGACTACAAGTACGCCATGCCAGTAGAGAAACCAGGAATGCCGAAAGACAACCTGGGGCATTTTCAAAAAAAAGTAAGAGATTTTGTTTCACATAGTATGGACCTAATATAAATTGAAAAATAACTGGTTAATGTATTTTTAATTTAACGTTCTTTGAGAGACATTGGGATGACAAGAGTCCCCTGAAACGCATAATAGCATGTGTTTCCAGAGTTGAGCCAATGTTTAATTTCTTTCTGCGACCTCATTTTTATTTGCAATTGTTATTCCTAGGTATTTGAATTCAGACACTTGTTCTGCTTTCATTATTTTTGTATTTACATATATGGGGGTGAAGATAGGGGTTACATTAAAGATCACAAGACCTCTATAAGCTGCTGAAATGAGGCCTTTAAGAAAGTAGCTGGTTAGAATAAAGGAAAAGTGAATATATCGGAAACATAGATTTAATATTTTTAAACTGATGAATAAAATAGAGAAATATAAGAAAAATGGAGGAAGCACGTTCAGGTAATTAGATTATGAGATCAAATAAACGTCATTAGGCCGAAAAAGAGATGAATCAAAATTTTCAATTGAAATGTATGAGAACGGAACAAGCCTTACATGTTTAACTCGAGAAGTGTTGATTATTATTATTATTATTATTATTATTATTATTATTATTATTATTATTATTATTAGTAGTAGTAGTAGTAGTAGTAGTAGTAGTAGTAGTAGTAGTAGTATTATTGTTATCACTATTACTGCTATTATCATCGTTATTATTATTATTATTATTATTATTATTATTAATATCCGATCCGATTGAGGGTCTTTCCACTTTTCAGCGGTTGCCCTTTTACCAGCCGGCTGCTGGCCCTTCACATCCACATGTGTCAATCACAGAGGTAGATGATGAACAGCCAGTGTAGGCGTGACACGTGGTTAGCATGTCGAGTCCCCCAGCCGTTATAGCTGGTTCCTCAACCTGGAGCCGTTACTTATTGTAGCTACCCAATTGCCTCACGATGCTGGGTGGGCACCGGTCCCATACTGGCCGAAATGCCATGAGACAATTTCTTCCCCCATGGAGACTCGAACCAGCGCAAGTCCCGTAGCTCTGCGCCAAGGCTTCCTACCTTAACCACTCGGCTACGGCGCGGGACTATTTCTAATATTAATATTAAAATTATTATTATTTAATACGAAATAATTCGCAATACAACTAGACTTTCTAAATTGGAAAAAAAAAATCAGAAATACCATCATCAGACAACAAATGATAGTACAAAATTCAATATTAGATTTTGTGGGATACAGACAACTAGAATGGTATGGTCATATAGGCCTACGTAGAATGCCAGAGAAAAGGTTACCCAGACAAGCTTTGGAATGGATTCCACCTGGGAAAGGAAAGGTAGGTCGACCTAGATTTAAATAGATGAATGATATAAGAAGTATGAGGGAGATGGGTTTGGAAGAATTGGAATGGAAAGGTAGAGAAGAATGGAGAAAGAAGATAAACATTTAAATACGCTTTGGACACAGGAAGATGTTTTATTACTTGTAAATCTATTTATAAATAAATAAAATCCACAGTAGAATGGTTTTACGTCATCATCAAGAAATTCTCCTTTTCCTGTCAGTGAACATCCTCATCTGTAAGTACCATTTCACTCATACCTCTTCTTACATCGTTATTATTATTATTATTATTATATTATTATTATTATTATTATTATTATTATTATTATTATTATTGTAGTTGTCGCGCGCCCTAGCCGAGAACTTTAAGGCCTCAAAGCCATGTTGCATAGCTATGGAACTTGCGTTGGTTCGAGACCCCATGGGGAAAGAAATTTATCATTTCGGCCAGCATGTTTTAATATATACTCTAAATGAAAGTCCACGAAAACTCAAAAACACTTCAAATATATGTATATTAATCAGTCCATTGACACAATTATTATTTTATTCAATAAAGCATGTGATATGTAATAATATTTTAACAACAAACTACATGCTAACCTCCCGAATATTTCTTCCACCATTACAGTTAAAATACTGATAAAATTAAGTTTATATTACGCAATTTAACTCATTATTACTATGACATTCTTATAACCCAAACAAGTGTTAAGCTATCAATTTGCAGGAAGAAGAAGACCAGGACGTCCACTCAAAATACTTTGGATGGTGTTTCTATTGAGGCAGAAAGAGATCAACGAATAACCTAAATTCATGACTGAATTATGATGATGACATTCTTATACCGTAACTAAACAAAAATAGAACTTCACTTTACGAAATCTCAAATGCTGTATGGAATGACCCTATATGAATACCAACTGGATTCTTTCCTTCTGGTTTTCCTACAAGTATTCGTAGTTTCTACGTACTTAACTTTTCTTTTTTCATTAATTTCCCACAAAGATAAAGACATTAATTAAAGGGCTCAAGGCAATAACATGATAAGCCACATATTATTTCTGAGATATAAGGATTTTAATGATGCAATAAAATAAATAATAATATGACAATATTGTTGTTAATACATTGTGTGCCTATATGTTTTAACTCATCACTGACGCACATAAAAATTATTTTATGGATATTGCTATCATTGTAATAAATGACATTTCTTAACAGAATTTGGCTTATCATGTTAGTCCTACTGCCCTAAGTCCTTCAATTAAATTTTTCAAACCTAGCTCCTGTATTTTTGGTCTAATGTTTGTAAACATTTGATTTATGACGATCTGACGTCACATCCTCCTTATGTCTGTGGAAAATGATGACAAATTCAAGTTAGACAGGATGAATGATTCCGCTAAAGGTTATTGAACTCGGATGGCACTAGCGCATCATTATTTGTGTTAGATGAAAACGGAAAATCACAATCATGAATAACTAATTAATTGTATGCGTTTAGGAATCTGTATGTTCCAATGCATCAATCACGAGGACCCTTCGTTTGCTCCCTAACCACGGCTAAATGAACCCAAACCATATCTCCGATATCCAGTTCCTAACGTAATCCTCCCACATACACCTAAGCATTTCCAACAGTTGATAGGTACCTAAATTCTATGGCAGAATATCTTCCCACATGGAAACACGAACCAGCGCAAATCCCGTTGCTCTGCATCAAGACATTGTACCTGAAACTACTCGGCTAAGGAGCGAGACAAATTAATATATAACAAGTAAATTGAATATAGTAAGTGAATTGAATTATAATAGAAGGGCATACGAGAAAGTGGTATGAACATGTATGCAGAATGAATTCCCACAGATTGCCTAGGGAAAGCCTGAGGAGGAAAAAGATCGGGGATGCCCACGATAGAGATGGACACAGCAGCTATGATACTTTTGAGCCGGAACGAACCAATGATGTTTAATCCTTATTAGAAGAAGAAGAAGAAGAAGAAGAAGAAGAAATGTAATTTTATGTACAGAAATGGATGTTTTAAGAAGATCAGTTGGAAAATATAGAATGGATAGAATACGAAATAAAGAATAAAGGAAATTATGGGTGTGCAAGAGAAGCCGGATAACATGGACATTACAGAAAAAAAATATTACAGTGGTATGGTCATGTCAAAAGAAAAACAGAGCAAAGATTGCCGATTATTATGGGATGTGGATCCCAATGGAAAGGAAGAAGAAAGGAAGACCAAAGAAAACCTGGATAGAGGATATGCAAGCGGCTGTAATTGTCAGAGGATTGGAGGAAGATCAATGGATGGACAGAGAGGAATGGCGTTTGGTTTTTGGAAGACAACTGCAGTTGATGATGAACAACTAAATTATAATAAACAAACGCATTTTGAACGCAGCCTGAGCATCGAAATGTTAGCAATCCATTTATGTTTTGAGTTTAGTTCGGCGACGATCATTAAAAAAAAAGAGCTCTCTATCATAAATAGGGCCAAGATTTTTTGCACTAAAAGCTAAGATTGCAAAATAATGTTTAAAGTTAAATTTATAAAACCAGTAAACTAAGTCAAAATTTGCGGTCAAGATAAGTACACCGGAAATAGATTTGTTACGACGCGACGTTCAGCCAAAAACATACTAAACTGGACAAAATAAAAAATGAAGTGATTTGGCAACATATTAGCATAGAAAATTAAATTACAGATTTTGCAATGATATGGACACGTAAAACAAATGCATGATGAAAGGTAATCAAGAAGAATCATAGTAATAAAAGATTCCGGGCTATGTGGCCGTGGTCTATTACTGGCGTTTCTTCCAGACGTTTCTCCCTCAACTGCGGAGGGCATCTTCAGTGGCGAGCGCTTCCAGCTGTTGTTTCCCAGTCGAGTCTACGACAGGGAAACAACAGCTGGAAGCGCTCGCCACTGAAGATGCCCTCCGCAGTTGAGGGAGAAACGTCTGGAAGAAACGCCAGTTATAGACCACGGCCACATAGCCCGGAATCTTTTATTACCATGATTACCGGCCGTGAAAGCCTGCATTCCACTAAGAAGAATCATAGATTGGATTTCAGCAAGAAGAACAGGTAGAGGTAGTCCAAAAACACTTGGCTGCAAGACATTTAGAGAGGGATGAATGGAAAAAGTATTAGAAGACCGGGACTGAGAAGATAGGGAGATTTGGGGGTAAAGGATAAGAATGCAGAACATTGGTCACTCGAAGATGTGATAAACCTATTCATGAATGGTTATAAACTACAAACACATTATTTTCAAACGTTGGAAGAAAAAAAGTATTACTATTCAATAGGCCTGTACTCTGTAGCAATCTTAACTTTCAGTGCATAAAAATCCGGGTTTTAATCATAACCAAGATAGTCACCTTTTCCTTGAAACCTAGAAACGTACTTTTAATTGTACAACATCCATATTTCCTTAACTATATGCCAAAATTTGTAGGTAAATAATTGTATTTTTTTAGTTTTTTACACTTCTACATTATAGTGTTTTTCAGGGAGAATCTAGTGACACATCAAACTCCATTTTGACAAGAAAAAAAAAGTGATATTTCCTGGTACTTTCCCTTTAACCTTCAAGAAAAACCGCTTTGAGAAGAGACACAGAAACATGTCCGTTCATCTCTCTCATTGATTCAGGGATGTTGAGATTCGAGATGTATTAATCTGCTTAGCAAGATGGTTCCATTCAATGACCTCAAAGTGTCTAAGGGCACCAGTTACAAATAGAGCTTCAAGAAATTCTGAAAAATTGTTTTATAAATTTAAAGAAATTAATAAACTGTAAGTCCCTCCATGGTATCTTTATCTTGTCGTGGTGGAGTGGCTTGCGTTCTTAAAAGATCCTGAGAGCTATGCCGGCGGTAGCATTGCTGCCGATAGGGTTACCCATGCCGGATTGGTCGAAGGTGATAAGCCAGACGAAAAAAGTAGCTTGGTCGAAAGAGTGACGATCTTTCACCGTAAAAATAAAACCGTCAAGAAAAGCGGCCATGGGTTCAACTGGAGTAAAATTTTCCGGAGGTCAAATAGTCCTCCATTCGGTTCTCCGGGCGGAGACTACTTCAGGGAACCCATACCAAATGCTCAAACACAGGGACATGTTCCTAGGAACATGGAATGTTAGGACTTTATACAATAGCGGGGCACTGGAGATATTAACGCGGGAATTAGATAAATCGCCCTTGGAAATAGTCGCTTTACAGGAAGTTAGGTGGCCAGGAGAAGGTAGTCAGGAATCAGGAAGCTTTGCATTATACTACGGGGGTGCAGAAAGACCTGCATTTGGAACGGGTTTTTTAGTCAGAAGGAGGATCCTATCCGCTATCCGAGATATTAAGATTTAAAAGCATTAGCTCAGGATAGGTATGTATGGAGAGCTTATGTCCGCGCGGCAATGAACCTACGAGTTCGATAGTGCCAGTGAGTAAGTAAGTAATAAACTGTAATAAAATAAAATAAGTTAAAATACCTTCTTAGGTAAAATCCGTCGTCCTCAACTTTTAAAATGTGATCTGTATGCCTGTAGGCCTTTCAGGACTCCGTCCCATCTTCAGCAGTTCATTCTTCGCTACAGCATCCAGGTTGATGTTTGATGCTGCTGAAGATGGGACGGATGTCCTGAAAGGCCTACAGGCATACAGATCACATATTTTAAAAGTTGAGGACGACGGATTTTACCTAAGATGGTATTTTAACTTATTTTATTTTATGACTCTCCACCTCAACGGTTTTAACAATGAATTTTATTAGTATTGAATAAACTGTAAGTTAAGTTAACATAATTTCAAATGCAAATGTAATCCCTATTCTCACCAAGGATTGTGTGTTTAAAATCCATAGTAAGGGGGAAAGTTCTTGAGTATAATCTTCTAGTTCATTGACCTTACATTGAGAACCATAGACTAGGTGAATGTAATCAATCATATCAGAGGCAAATGTGAAGCGATTGCCTCTGATATAACTGTCGTTGGTCAGAATGATGCAATTAATATATTGTGTATATCGTACTTATCTTGCAACTGCAAATATTGCAATATGCTTACTGATAACAAAAAAAATGTTTAAAAAGTTCACGATACTGAATCAGCAGTTAATATAAATTAATTTTTTTCTTGATAGGAGAAAATAGGTTAAATATTACTTACTTGCTCACTGGCACTATCGAACCCGTAGGTTCATGGCCGCGCAGACATAAGCTCTCCATACATCCCTATCCTGAGCTAATGCTTCCCAATCATTCCCTATATAATCTACTTCCCTCAAATCATAGTTAATGTTATTCTCCCACCTCATTCCTGGTCTACCAACTGAGCGTTTTCCCTCTGGCTTTCCTACAAGAAGCTTCCATGCACGTTTTTCATTCCCCATACGCGCAACATGTCCCGCCATCGCAGTCTACGAGACTTAACTGTTATAGGTTAATAATAATAATAATAATAATAATAATAATAATAATAATAATAATAATAATAATAATAATAATAATAATAATAAAATCATCCATAGTAATTCTGCCCGAAGGCAGGTCTTTCACTGCTATCACAACATTTTTATGCTATGCTTTGCAATTTTCCTAGGGAATTGTAGATGTGGTAGCTTCCCGTTGCTTTCCACACCGGTGAAGGATGATGATAATAATGATTATGATGGCCGGATGATTTTCGGGGACCGTTGTGCCCTAAGCTTTCTGACATTTATCTTACAGTTGAGGAAAAACCCCGAAAATAACCCCCCTCACCCAGGAGCCTGTCCCGACCGGGATTCGAACCCGGGCCCGCTTAGTGAGAAGGCAGCACGCTACCTCGAGACCACAGCGGTGAACAATAATAATAATAATAATAATAATAATAATAATAATAATAATAATAATAATAATAATAATAATAATCATCATCATCATCACCTGGTATCATGGCAGCTGCCGCTGTCTTCCGAAAACCAAACGCCATTCCTCTCTGTCCTTCCATTGATCTTCCTCAAATCCTCTGATATTCAAAGCCTCTTGTACCCCTTCTATCCAAGTTTTCTTCGGTCTTCCTCTCTTCATACTTTCCTTTGGGATCCATTCTATAACAATTTTAGACAATCTTTGCTCTGGCATTCTTTTGACATGGCCATCCATACCACTGTAATATTTCTTTTCTATATGTCTATGATGTCTCGGCTCCTCTTGTACACCAATGATTTCCCTTATTTATTTATTTGGTATTCTATCCATTCTAGATTTTCCAGCTAATCTTCTTAAAACATCCATATCTATACTTAAAATTCTTTTCATTTCCCTGGTAGGAATTTGTCAAATTTCAGCACCATATGTTAAAATTATCTGAATTATGGGTTGATATGTTAGTAATTTTATATTTTTTGTAATATTCTTGCTCCACTAAACAGAGTTTAAAGCATTTATTGCTCGTTATGTTTGTGCGATTCTATTTTTAATTTCCACTGTGTTATCACGTGATGGTCTAATTTTGTTCCGAAATAAATGCATTCAATACTAGGTTTTAGCTATTCTCTATTGTTGAAATTTATATTTTCCATTTTTTTCTCCTATACCCAGATATTTAGTTTTCTCTATATTTATATAAAGTCCCTGTTTTTTATATTCTTCTTTTATTTTTTTTACATATATTCTATGTCATCGTGGTCTTGTGCTATTAATACCTGGCCGACTGCAAAAATTGAGTGAATATACATGTGTATTTTAGATTAGTATGCCCATCTTATGAAATAATAATAATAATAATAATAATAATAATAATAATAATAATAAAATAAATGTCTAATGGCACAAAGAGTAGGGTGCGGGTAGGCAAACAGTTTCCATAAGTTTTTTTAAACGCACAATGGGTTAAGTAAAGATATGCACTAATCTCCTCTATTTTGTGCTTGAGTATGACATACATGTTTAGGTTATGAATAAGGGTACAACTCAATGGTATCAATAAGCTGTCCATCCATCCATATTAATTCTGTCCGAGGACAGGTCTTTCACTGCAATCATAGCAATTTTCATACTATGCTTTGCAGCTTTACTTGGGAATTATAGGTGTGGTAGCTTCCCGTTGCTTTCCACACCGGTGAAGGATGATGATGTTAATGATGGCCGGATGATTTTCAGAGACCGTTGGGCCCTAAGTGTCCTGACATTTGTCTTACAGGTGAGGAAAAACTTCGAAAAAAAAACCTCACCCAGGAGACTGTCCCGATTGGGAATCGAACCCGGGCCCGCTGCGTGGCAGCACGCGACCTCGAGACCACAGCAGTTAACTAATAAGCTGTAGTGTTTTAGAGCATCTGATAAATTAATCCTAAGATGAAGATACTTAATCTTTCATCATATCTTCTCTTTTTTAGTGCAATCACAAACGAATTAAAACATTTTCGTTAATGTTTACTATTAACAATAATATTTTGACACGGCTGATGATAATTTACTTTATAAATAATAAATTCACAGTAAAAAAACAAGTTTGTTCTATGATTCATACTTAAAAATATCAAGGATTATAGAAAAATACAGAACAAAAGGTAACCTTGATATTTATGCACTTGATTTATTGGACGTTCTGGGTGATAATGATGATGATAAAAAACAGTAAAAAATAACAACAATAATGATAATGATAATAATATAATAATAATAATAACAATAATAATAACTTACTGGCACTATCGAATCCGTAGGTTCATGGCCGCACGGACATAAGCTCTCCATATATCCCTATCCTGAGCTAATATTTTCCAATCATCCCCTGTATAATTTACTTCCCTCAAATCATAGTTAATGTTATTCTCCAACCTCATTCATGGTCTACCAACTGGGAGTTTTCCTTTGGTGGTAATAATAATAATAATAATAATAATAATAATAATAATAATAATAATAAAACAGATCAAGGAGGAGGTGGAACGAAAATTTTGAGATAGTTACAGATGCCTAATACAAGAAGTCAAAATGAAGAAGATAATAATAATAAATTTAACTTAGGCCTACACAAAAAATGGAATAACCGTATTATATATAAGGACGTATTTATAAATAATATTCAAAAATTATATTTGATCTCATAAATTTTGTACAATCTTCTTATCCACTTCAGGCTCAAGTTCAATTCCTTTAATTAAATAGAAAAAAAAATCAATTTTCGTATGACTTTGAACCTTCAGAACATGTGTTTGAGTTTTAAGATAACTGAGAGTTCTTAGGCCTCAATTGGTTATCTGCCACTGAATGTCAACCTATAAATAAGTAAATAACTATACTGTAATATTACAAATTACCTACCTAGGGTGGCAAGTAGAACCACTGCCCTTTATGTATACTACTTACAATGTATATATAAAAATATCCAAAAGGTAGTATTAATAAACATTATACGTAAGAAATCACTACACTTTAAATGAACTGAACTTTATTTGAAACAATATAAAACAATAAACTCGTAGTTGCCGCAATTTTATGCCTGATTGTGTCACGGCCTGCTGTAATTTCAACTAAATTATTTTCTGCATTTACCGTATATACATTGCCCAGACTGCTAACGTCAGTCAGTTGTCTATAATGAACGCAAATATTTCCAACAAATATGTTATTAATTTAGCATTATCATTATTTTTAAAACACCACGTGCAAAGAATAATGTGTAACACACGTTTTTGAAGTATTTTAATCATTTTGTTGATTCTGTAAAAAAACACTTCCTAACCTCACATTGTAATATAATAATATTTGTTCGTTTTCTTCTGTTGTATTAAAAGTATTAATTGATGTATCCTATAGGATGCATTGACAGTTTAAGGGTTAAACATTTTTATGATATCCACTTTTAGTTCACTCACCCAATTAACCCTTAAATTAACACACCACTCATTTCTCGTATCAGTTATTTAAATGTGGCGGACCGCACTGAAAATCATGCATAATTGTGATTGGTAGGTATATTGTACACCGTGTCCCATTCAAACCTCCCACATTTCAATTAATCATAACTCTCATAGTATGCGGAATTATGAAATGAGCTTGGTATTAAAAGAAAGAGAAACTCGATGAATTTTTGTTTTCATTATTGCAGTTGATTCATCTGTCGCATGTTGGACAATAATGACATAAAACAAAATGGCGACTCCTCAGCAACGAGCACAAACTGTTTTTTGGTATGTAAAAGACCGTGTGTTTGCAACTCCAGTACAAGATTTTTATGATTTACGAATCCGTATCCTTGACACAATTGCAACAGTACCAATGGACATGTTGGACAGAATGTGGCATAAAATTGAATACAGACATGATATTATTCATGCTACTAATGGTGCACGTATAGGGGCGTTTTAGTGTGTGGCAATGAAAAGTCTTTCAGTTTATGTTTCGTTTAATACCGGCCTCATTTCATAATTCCTCATACTTTGTTAGTTATGATTAATTAAAATGTGGAAGGTTTGAATGGGACACCCTGTATAATTCAACACACATTTAAGGGATTTATTCTCGTTCGTATTGTACTATTATACTAAAAATATTAAAAATTAAAACATACAATTATGAAATATTTACCTAAAAGATCCGTCTCCTCAACTTTATTAGTTATACATCTGTAGCGCTTTCGGTACTAAGTTGAGGAGACGGACCTTTTAGGCGGATACGAATTCTTCTAAGTTCCACAGAATCGCAGTGCGCATGCGCGAGTTGCGGGATTTGCTGTAATGATTAATGTAGTCTCCGGTAGATGACTCTGCAGTCGGTGTTACCACCTTGGGAATAACTTCCCAAATGCTAAAAAAAAAAAAAAAAAAAGGACGTAAACTTGCCATTTCCTAACGAAAGAACACAATTTACATGCATATTATTTATTCCCAAATGCTAAAAAAAAATGGACGTGAACCAACTTCCCATTTCCTAACCTAACAAAACAATTTACATGCGTATTATTTAATAAGCTATAAACTAATTTTACGTACACTAACACTAGACATGATTTGAAATTATTTTGAAATGTTGGTAACTCCGATTTGAGAGTCACCTAGCCGATGTTACATGAAGCATTTCCGCGTCTGTAGAACCCGATGCACACATTTCGCGTAATTTATAAATATTTAATAATTGTAAGAAATGTTTATAAAATGGTTCCAAAATGTTTAAAATAGTACGAAACGTGTTTTCAAGTGTTTAGTGCATCAGTGGCATAAGGATGTAAGTGTAGAATTGTGTCCGCCAAAAAACGTACCTCATCCATTTTATGTTTTAATTTTGAATAATACCTCAATGGAACTTCATCATTAATTTTATTAATGTTAAAAGTATAAAGTAAATTACACCAATCGATGAATCCTATAGGATGCATTACCAACTTAAGGGTTAACTTAACAACAGTGAATTTGATTTATTAACATGTAGGCCCAGTATCTGACCTCACACCTCTCCAGCTCGTAAGAAAATTGCTAACATCAGACATTTTTCTTCTTATATCATCACTTTTAAGCAATTTAATAGAGAAGATTAAATCAGTAGTACAGGTTCGTATTTTATTGCTGGTAAAATAGAGTGCCACAGGATTCGCAACTGCGCTTGTAAAATGACAAAGAGCACCAAACAGTAGGAAAGGCAATGCTATTTGGTTTTGAAACCAAGCATTGACGAAAATCATTACTAACAGTGGCATATAACTGAATGTAGAAACTAAAGCGAGGGCAACACATATTCTTGAGCTTCTTTCCTCGCAATATCTGACTTTCTTGTCCTAATATTTCACCTGGCATTTCTTTGGCACTGGTGTGAAGTTTAACAGCTGTCAAAATAACATCAATACCATTATGCTTAATGGAATAACACTGTACCAAAGTAATGACAATAACGTTACAAATTTTAAGTCCAGAGTCGTCCTACATCTGTTCCCATTCCCATTTGTCATATGTAATGATACTGGTATAGCAAATAAAATGGCAGAAATCCAAACAGTAATGACATATATTTGAGCAAGTCCGTTTGTTGATGAATTCGGTGGACAATTTGATGTAATTGTTTTGTATCTGTGTATACTTAAAGCAACTACAGACCATACACTGACTCCAACAGACATCAATCTGAATGACTCTTCCAATTTACAAATTAACTCATTGAAGAATACAAGTTTTTTGAACACTAAAAAAGTGGCAATGCCGTTTACTGTTATGTGAAAGAAATCGGTAAGTGCAAGATTAAGAATAAGAAGATTTGGACCATTTCTAAGATTTGAATGACGTACAAATATAAACAATAATATGGAATTTGCACACATGCCAAGTACAACCATAATTATAATTAAGTAGAGAAATACCTCTATTAAAATAGATTCTTCTTGATTCATTTAGCCTATAATACAGAATAAATCATCTATATGTAAAAACGAGTGTATGTCTGTATATCTGTTTGTCCTTTATAGACTTCTAAACCGTTCAACCGATCTTCGTGAAAATTTGTAAATACAGGTTTTCAGATGCGGTGAGTGTTTAGCCGTTATCTATTATATTCTGAAATCGTTGGGTGTAGTTCAACTGAAACAAAAACTTAAAAATCGCTCTAGCGATCGCAGTTTTCGATGTTTCAAAACACAACTCGGAATTTCCTACTAAAATAAACCGAGGTATGTATTATGAAAACATCAGCCAAATGCGACCGTTAGACGTGGGGGTTTACCTGAAATTTGAAATTAAGAATTTACTCTAGCAACCGCCATGTTTGATACGTCGCAGTGTATACCACATAATTAATTAACCCTCAATGTTTAATTTATTTAGACGAAGCTGCGCACACCGGGTATTAGCTAGTAAATTAATAAATATTATGTTGTATTTTATAATAATATAGATAAAACATAACTAACGTGTGGACAGCTTTTTTTAATACGTTTTACCATAAGAGGTTATTCAATCAATGAGTCTAGAAGATAAATATTAAATATGTATATTATTTTATGTTCGTAATTTATTCATATATTTAAATCAGATGAAGAGTGATAAATTCTAAAGATCACAATATTAATAATATTGTTTGTTCTTTCAATTATATCAATAGTACAGACCTTTTTTTTTTAAGCTGTGAGTCACGAAATTTTTTCAAGGCTATGTCATCAACATTATTAATACAAGACAAACACGTTTGAATATTCTTACTGAAAATTTCATTATGACTATTTCAAATGTTAAAAATTATAGAAATGAATTTTGAACCTATAAGCCTATGAGAAGTTTCTATAAAAATACACATATCATACGAAATATTTAAGAAATTTATCACTTAATACGTTTGTGATAAAAAATATAATTCCGCTAATTGTTCATATAAAACAGCTATGAATAGATTTACATCGACACTTTATGATTATTATTATTATTATTATTATTATTATTTATTATTATTATATTATATTATTATTATTATTATTATTATTATTGTATTGTCCAATTCAGTTATTATATTTTCAGTTTTCTAAAATTCCCAGTTTGACTAATACAAACAGTTTGACTATATTACCCAAAAGTACTATCATTCATAAAACAAATATTATTGGAAACAAGTAAGAAATTTATCACTGAATATATATGTGAAATATTCTTCCGTTATAACGCTTAATACATATATACGACTGTTTATATTGTTGTCATTATTATTGTTTAGTTCACTTTATTTTATTCTTTCCGTTTTCTAAAATTCATTCCTAAGAGTTTTTATATTCCAATTATTCCACTAAAATTACACTAAATTGAATGTCACAAATATTTTAAAGAATTCAAGTTGAACTTGAATAGTTAATTAACAATATTTTATTTTTAAAAATATGAATCGGAAAAAAGTGTTTATCTTCTTTTAGGTCTACATCATATTAGAACTCTTAACTTTTTGGAACTGCAAATCATCTAAATTGTTTCATTTGGATGATTAGTAAGAGATAAAAAAAATGTTTGGAACAAGTCAGGATAAATTGGCGAAGACGCTTCACAATTTCAAAATTGCACTGTTTGCATAATGGTATGTTGCGAAATACTGAATCACACGTGGATCTCCAATCTTCAAATTTTCACAACTTTATTTCTCCAGAGAAAGTAATTTCATGTTAAAAACACACGACAAAACAACATAGTACAGCCTCATGAGTGGATAATAATGGTGTAATCGGAGCACTGTTATCATATTGAAAACACGCAAATTAGAAGCAATAGAGATGTGAGGAATGTTCTTAGAAACACATCTGCACTGAAGCTGTGTGAATGCAATGTTGAAACTGCAGGAATATCACATGTCGACCTTCATGGTAAAACCAAACGTCGTTTAAGGAAGGTAATTTATAAACATGTGTTAGTTGACAGTTGAATATTCAACACAAACAATGCTTATCATTTTTCGCCATCTGTAACTTTTTATACCACCACACCTCCATCATATCGCGAAAATTAATTGCAATTTCACTACTGAGTGTTTACCTAACTTGTGACTCGAGTTGTTTTTGAAAATAATAAATTGATATTTTCATATCCTTATTCTATATGTTAAATATTGTGACAAGTCCTCATAACATATACTGATATAAGTGCAAAACTCCAAGATCTTTATAAATTAGGAGCTAACGTTGGACTGGAAATAAATAAAAATAAAACAAAATCTGTGAAACAATTGATAGAAGGATAAGTAATATAGCTACAATAGTATATTACGATGCAAGGTTGGGAAGTGGTATTTGCAGAATCGAGGGAAATGTAAAACACTTCACAAACGTGCGTTGTACATTATTTCTTGTGTGATGGTGTTTTCAAAATAATAAATAATAGTCAAATAATAACATATTTTTTTTGGAAATTGTGCGTTCATTATAAACAATTGAGTAACGTTAACAGTGTGGGCAATGTTTATTAGTTGAAAGTACAGGAGGCCGTGAGACCATTATTATTGATAAAATGACCACAAGTATGTATT